>JAVJAP010000188.1:0-535411 GCA_034770075.1 Aralia elata | reverse complement strand
TCAAGCAGAACAACTAAGAAGTTGAAACCTGAGTGGAGGCTTAAAAGGTGAAGGAAGAGATCAGTTCCAAACAGTTCAGGGCGGGAATCATTATGGTATCCACTTATCCCTGAATGGTTATCCAATGGTGGTCCCGGTAGCTAAGCCTGGAGGAAAGGTGAGGTAATGTGTAGACTACAGAGATCTAAACAAAAGCATTGTCTCAAGGACAACTTCTCCCGGCGCCTTATCATACACATCCTGGTGGATAAACACAATGTCCCAGTACGAAAAGGACACTGTTAGTGGATAGCTTCGCAGGATATCATCAGATAATGGTGGCGGAGGAAGATGTCGGGAAAAGACCGCATTCATCACCCCCCTGTGGGCACTTTCTGCTATAGACGAACTGGCTTTTGGCTGCCTCACAAACGCGGGGGGCTACTTATCAGGAGCCCATGATGGCCCTTGTTCCACGATATGAAAGCCACAAGGAGATAGAGGTCTACGGGTGGATGACATTATAATGTGAACTCAAAGGTAGGAATCCTGATCATATAACGCATCTCCATAAAAAGCTACATTAGATCGGCTCAGAAAGTATAATTTGAAGCTCAATACCAGCCAAGGTGCGCTTTCGGAAGTACAGTCGGGCAAGCTCTTGGGTTATTTTTTTTTTTTTTTTTTTTTTTCCTGGTTAGTGATCGGGGCATTGAGTTGGGGGACCCAGCAAAGATAAAGGCCTTTTTGTGGATATGGCCAAGCACCTCGCACGAAGAGGAAGGAGATAAGGGGATCCTGGGGAGAATAAACTTCATCAGCCCGTTTTATATCTCACTTGGAGGGACCCCGCTACATGTGAGTCCGATTTTTAAATTGTTTAATGAAAGGGTTGCTTCCCAAAGAATGGAAAGAGACAGTGTCAAAAGGCGTTTCAGACCATTAAAAAGCAATTGACTGAGGTGGCACCAGTGCTGGTACCCCACTCCCTAAAGGATGGGATTGCCCTTCTGTTTATGTAATAATATACCGTCAACACACATCGCGATGGTGGATGTATGTTTGTTTTGTTTCAGGACAGAAAATTGAGGCGGGTAAAGAGCAGGCCATCTATTTACCTCAGCAAAAGATTTAAGCCAATGTGAGCAGAATTACACTCCCATCGAGTAAGACTTGTTGTGCTCTGGCCTGGGTCTGCAGGGAGATTACAGCACTACCTCCATTGCCCATACAAACGTACCTGATAGCTCAAGAATTGGTATCCCCCTAAAATATATTTTTGAAAGGCCCATGCTGAATGTGTCGATTATCCAGATGGGCAGTTAATCTACAACATTTGACATGGTGTACGTGACCCAGAAGGCCATAGAAAGGGGCAAGGGAATTGCCGATCAGTTTGCAGGAAACCCACCGTTCAGGAGGGACGGAGCCTTTAGAAACTCCTCTCCTCCGGGCGAGGATATAATTCTGGGTATCGCCAGGCGGGCAAAAAAAATGTGATGACGAGGGACAAATTCTGGAAGCTGTATTTTGAATTGGTGCCATGGAATGCCGAGGGGGCAAGGAGCCGTGAGCGGTCCTAGTCTCTATCACCGTGAGAACAATAACCCCGTGGCCACCTAAACTTCGTTTCAGCCAATTCGAACAACAACCGTCCCGAATACGAGGGGTGTATCTTGGGACTCGGCGATTGCGCCCGTGACATGGGAGTAAAAAGACTAGCGGTGGGGGTTCTGATGTTCGGGGATTCGGAATTTGGTAATCAGACAAGCAATCTGGGTATACAACACGAAGTGAGCTTTCGGGTTTACTTCCATACCATCGATGTGTCACCCAGCTTATGCAAAAAGTTCGGAAGATAATCGCCCTTCCGCCAAATGCCTCGAGGGACCGAAATGATTTTGGCCGGATGCATTGGCGACTTTGGCTTCCCTTAATCCACGTGATCTAGAGTAGGGACAGTCCACAGATTGAGATCACCGTACCGAAATGCCCCAGCATATGAGGAAAAATGTGGCAGTTGTTATCAAACAAGGTGGTGATGACGAGGCAGACCCTGGGATCAACGGCCATAAGGGTAATATCTGAGAGACAGAATCCCTATCCCGATCAGGCAAATCGGACTGAAAGGATAAGAATTCAAAAGATGGCGATGAAGTTTTATCTGGAGTGGCGATTCACTTTACATAAGGGATGCCGGGTTGGGACTTGTTCTGCATTTGCGTAGATGAAACACAGGCCCGAAAGGATTATGGAATGAATGTGCACGGGCGCGAGTGTGTTGGCCCCAAATGAGTGGAACCGATGTTTGGCCACAAAAGAATCTTGAGGACAGGGGTATTATTGGTTAAGCGCTGAAGGGCTGATTGCGATGATCATGTCAAACGATATGTTATCAATGTCAGGCGGACACGGGTAAATTGTGATCCCATACGCCTTCCACAATGAACTGCACTGTATGACCTCCCCCGTGGCCATTTTTCGCGACGTGGGGATTGGATGTAATCGGATCCGAATTGAGCCAATATAGCCCCAAAGCAAAGCATCGGGGCCCACCGGTTCATTTTCGTCATGATCGATTACTTCACCAAATGGGTAGAGAAGCATAAGCGTCTTTCCTAAAGTAACCCCAGGAGGTCATTCGCCGTCAGTGTTCCATCGAGGAAATAATAGTTAAAAAAAATACATTTGCCGATATGGGCAACCTGAGGTTGTGGTTGTCTCTGACAATGCCGAGAATTTAAACAATGCCCTCATGATAAGGGACTGTGTGACCAGTTTCCAAGATTAAGCACCATCAATTCCGTCATTTACCGTCCCATAAATGAATGGGGCAGTGGAGGCGGCCAATAAAGAACATGGCCTAATAGAATGCCTCAAGAAGATCATGGCGAAAATGTCTGCTAATCATCGGGGAAAGGCCTGGATCTGTTACCCCTCACCCTGTCTGGACAATACCGAACATCCACGCGTACTTCTACGGGAGCCACCCCTTACGCCTTGGTATTATGGAATCGGAGGCTGTCCTGCCAGTTTGAAAGTTGAGATGGGCGTCCCTCAGAATAGTGATCGTCGCTCAGATAGACGAGGAGGATTGGATGCAAAGTCGATTACGACCATATTGGCCCTAATTGAATTGAAAGGAGGGTGGCTGCTGTTTGGCACGGCCAGCTATATCAACAGAGGAATCTCCCGATCATATGACAAAAGGTATCAGACCTCGGAATTCTCAAGGAGAAAAATTCAACACTGGTGCTATAGAGAATACATGGACTTGTCTGGTCGCTAAAGAGAATCATTCTTTGTCAGGAGACGAAGCCAGGGGGAAGTTTGCCCGAATATGGGAAGGACCATACTCGTGATTAAGAAAGTGCTGTCCGGAGGAGCCCTCATATTGCAAAGAAATGGAATGGTGGATGGTATTTCCACAACCCTCAATGCTGACTAACATCGGTTGATAGCGGTTCTACGCTTAAATTATCATTATCAGTTCTTTTTTCTTTGACGAGCGAACTACGTAGGACCCTGATGCTCTCCCAACTTGGTGGGTGGTACGTAGGGCAGCCATCATTGGCGCGGTCCGATCCTTTAAAAAATAATCCTTTCCCCAACCAAAAAACCAATTTTTTTTCGATAGCCCAGATAAATACCTTCCTACACCGCCCAAAACCTTCTCAATAAACCAACTGCCTAATCAGTTTCTCGTTCCCAGTAATACATTACCCTGATCTCAACCCAAACAGTTAACCAAAATCTGAGATTCAATCCCGACGAAATCAAAAGGTTGTGCGGGCAAATATCTTGTTCAAAATCTCCATCAAGTCTTGAGGAAAAGAACAGAAGGCGAGAAGGCGAAATGTCAAAATCATGGTCAGTTGGATAAATAAATGATGATTCCAATGGATTGGCAATGATACGACAAAAGGGGAAAATGACTAACAATATTAAATGATGAATGTCTATATATATATATGAGAGTCGTTTTATTACAAGATTTATCTTTCTTCAATAAATCTGATTGATAAACCCAACATAAGTCTATGCAGGAAATAAAATAATCAATCTACAAAATCTGTAAAACTCTAGCCGAAGCAGGATGGACAGTGGTGAGTGGATAGATCTGAAGCAGCATCAGCATCTCCTGCAATCTGCTGCCCCATCATATCAATACGATCATAGTTAAAGCGAGTAGCTCGGCTGACTAGTCCCAAAATGAGCATCTACCCACTGCCCTGGTCTGAAATACAATGGCCTCTCTATCAGGCAATTGGCAGCATCTCCTAGCCCGAATGGCCTCATCTCTCTCGGCTAAAGGGCGGCATCCCTCTCGGCTTCTAGTAGTAAATCAGGGCCAGGCGGGAGTCGGGAAATCCTCAGCGACCCGACTCGGGGCAGACGAAATCGGCTGAAATAGGACATGGTCTGCGGTATCTTCTGTGAAAATCACCTTCCAGAGTCCATCAAAGGCCCCCGTCCGACTCAAACTAGGCCGAATCCAGGTCTCCACGCAACCACTGTACGTAGGCAAATGTCTGGATGTGACAGCTCGCACTATATTCGGCAAAGATCCTGCGATCCCAAAGCTCGTATACCTGCGATAGATCCTCTCTGTACAGGATGATATAAGGAATCGGTATGCGGGCTGCACCCGCAAAGGAGTGTAAATCCTGTGTCTGATCGAACTGCCCCATATTACCGCCAGGGGATGCAAGGTCGTCCCGCCCCTTAACCCCGCAATGGGAATGAACTCCATGCCAGGCACAAGAGTCAAGAAGCTCATGAAGGAGCAATAGCCCGAGTAAACCAATAGATGAAAGGGGTCCTCAATGATAGACAAAAATTATGTCCAGGAGGCCACATCAGTACAACGCGCAGGGACGAAGCGAAAACTGCGTGGTTATGTCATGGCTGATGCAAAACCCTTGGCGACGGAAATGGCCGATGGGACTAAGATGACTCGTGAACCACATGTACAATAAGGTCGAACTCCCTCTGAAGAATCTCCTCGGAGTAGAACTGGCAATATGTGGCCGACATATAGGTATCCGCCAATATCATGGGGAGAATGGGTGTGATCCTCCTGAAGGGCCCGAACGGCCGCAACAATCCGCATGTCCAAATGATCGGATCCTGCAGGCAAATACAAAACTGAGATGACACAGGCCATCAGAACGCCCACTCTCAAGGCATCCCACGCGCTCCTCCTCGACACGGAAAAATCACCGAGAGGAAAAGACGGAAACTGTCAGGTGAGCCGAATCGGTCAATCAAGAATTGAAGAGGAACCATATGGTCTGATGTGGTTACCGGTAATAAGACAGCCCTCCGCAAACCGGTGAATGAAAGTCAAGAATTGACGGCGCATGGAACCAACAGTAACCCTAGCACAGGGACCATCCAAGGGCAAGCGGTGAAGCGAGCATACTCCTCAAGGGTGGGGGTCAGCTCTACTGTCCCAAACCTAAAACACCTGACGGGCAAGGGGCCCAATGGCTCAGAAGACCATCCACAAAGCCCGCTGGCACCATGGAAGGTTAATAAGGGACCAAGAATGTCCCAATAGACCATCTGCGATAATCCTGTCTGCCGGCAGTAAACTGTCCATCCAGCGGAAGAGGCTGCCGACCAACCCTGTGGGAGGAATGGAATCCAAACAAGTCACGACATCCGAGGACGACATCTGAAAAAAATAGTATCAAAAAGACTGTACAGGGGTCATTCTCTATCCATAAATAAAAGCATGCATCATACAGTTAATAATGAAACAGGTGAATTCCATAGAGATGAAAAAGAACTGTGCGTAAATAAATAAATGAGTTCAGTACATAGTGCATGAATGAAAAAAGAAAATCTAAGCAGGTGCCGATACAAAAGGCCCTATCCTATCCTGGTCTAAATAAAATCAGTATCATCTATGAAAGCAGGATCCTCGAAACTGATCCCCTGGAGGTCGCCGAGCTCGGAGGACCAAATAGGTTCATATCAGGGATGTAGGGATGCGCTGTGGCATCAGATGAACTCGGGCCTGCATCATAAACCGGCACCGTCAGGATCGTAGGTGTAAGCCTCCTCCGGGGCCCGGCCCAATCCTCGAATAAACAGCGACAACTGATCTACCTGACGGGTCAATGAGGCGATCTGATCAGCGTGGGTAGGGGTCCGAACACAGGCAAGCCCAATCGGTCATCGTCACCGAGCCTGGAACCATGTCTCCAAGGAAGAAAGTGGCCCGAGTCTGAGGACCGATGGTACGGGGCACCAACACCATGTACGGAATGCATCACTCGTAGTGGGACCTGTGGAAAGCATCCGACCATCCTCCCCGGCAAGCATGATCTCTGAAGGCTGAGAATCCAGCGGCCCATGAAAGTAGTGAAGGAAAGGGAGTGCGGTATGCGGATCTCTCCAGTGACGCATCTGAATGCGCGCTCTCCCAGATACATCACCCAGCCTCCAACACTCTGCAAAGTGAGGCGACGGGTGGAAAGCTCGAAACTCCGGGCCGGAAGGATGCCCGTCAGCAAACCCCAACAGTCAAATGCTCGGAGAGGTAGGGAATCCAGACGACGTCGGCAGCCGTGATCAACTCCAGCTGAATACGACAATGTGCAAAGCCTGCCCGACACGGGGACCTCCTCCAGAGTACTGTGATGCCATCGCCGACCCCGAGGATAGGTGTCCCGGGCCCAGAGTAGTGAGAGGCCTCAGACATGGCAGCCGCTCGTAAGCCCAAACTGGTGAATAGAAACAAGGCAAGGCATGAGTCACTATCAAATACAGAAAGGATGAAAAGAAAAGAAATTACAGTTAATAGAGAGGAGGAAGGGACTCACCAGCAGAAAGTGGTAGAAACCGAGCCAGGCATCAGTCTGTCCCTCTGAGCGTAAGACGCATGCCGTGGAGGAAATAAGCAAAAGTGAATGACCCCCAGTCGTAATCACCGATGCGGTCCACATCCTCTGACCGCTCCTACGACGCTGAAATGAATTGGTGGAGGAGTTGTTCCCCAGAAAACAACCCCTCATGATGGTCAGGAACAGGCGTCGTAGCAGAATGTCCCTGGTGCCCTGATCTGCTGGAATAGGCAGCGCATAGAGACCCCCGACTGCATCGACTGCCAAGGCACCAGATCGGATACTGCGGGCCTTAAAGACCCGGTCCTCAGCAGCGAAGCCTAGCAAAGCTCGAACCTCCACAGGAGTGATATCAAGATCCAAGGGGACGCGGGGACCCAGTAAACTCAATGCCAGTAATGTACCTCCAGTCCCATGGGGTCAACACGACCTCGCAGTCGAGGAAGATGAAGAGACTGCGTCTGGTGGAAACCATCGCTCGGAAATAAAGCCCTCATGTAACCCCAGGGGCACTGGCGGGGGATGATAGTGAAGAAATGTCGGAAGCCCCAAGAGTCCACCATCGCCCGATAGTCACTGTGCAAGGCCAGCGTAAAGAGAATAGTTGATGTTGAACCAGTTACCCCTCGGCTGGGTAAACTCGGGTACCTGGGGCAATCACTAAGGGGTCAATCCGGGTTTGTAAAAGGAGAATGGAGAAATTGAGAATGAAATCAGAATAGAGCTGAAATATACCTCGTTAGCCACGAGAGATGCCGAGGGGGTGACGACTGAGATCCCGACCCAAAAGATCGGGTATCTGCACAGAGGCGCCAGAAGGAGCCTGATGAGTAGATGGAGCCGGTGTGCTGGAGGATGGCCCCTCTGTCGCGACCTCCGGAGGGACAGCCTCCTCAACGTCCGGATGACCAGGACGAATAACAGCCTCCGTCAAACGACGAGCCTGACGGGTCCGAGGAGGAACAGGAGTGGGTGCAGCCCTACGACGGCGAACACCCCAAGTCCGAGAGGCGGAGGAGCTACTGGGCGCATCACGATCCATAGCTGGAATAGAACGGGCGAGAAAGAAGGTAAGTTTCCTTTTAAAATTATGTAATGAAACATTTCTAAATTTCTAGCCTCATCATATGATTAATGCAACATGATGCATGCTTAAAAAAAAAAAAAAAAAAAAAAAAAAAAAAAAAAAAAAAAAAAAAAAAAAAAAAAAAAAAAAAAACAAAAAAAAAATAAAAAAAAAAAAAAAAAAAAAATCGGCAGAGTTCCGTTTGTAAATTGAACATCCCAGGCATAAGCCAAGCGCGGGTTTTCCCATCAATCAAAGCCTCAAAACAGATTTAAATTGCATTCATATATGTAATTACAGCATGTAATGCGTGCTTTTTATTGCAGAAAAGGAATAACAATATGTGGGGACCGCCTCATGAACATAAAATAGGACTCACATAGTTGATACATAGCATGTATATATGAATGGTACATTACATAGCATTGTAAAGCATACATTTTATCTCTAAACATGCAAATAGTCAAATGTATAGCAAAACATTGACGAAATTGAAAAGTGACCGGTCAAAGTGTTACCTGTCGCGTGTAGATCAATCCTAACCGGAACAGTTTTTGCAGGAAAGTTGAAAAATCGACAAAAAAGCCTTTGCGAACAAGCAAAAATCGCGAGGAATATGTGTGAGTTGAAAGTTGAAAGTGACAGATCTGGAAGCGGGACGCGGCTTATAAGCCCGATCTTGGCCGCAGATGTATTCTGCGGCTGGCCGCAGATCCATCTGCGGCTGGCCTTGGTGGGCCCCACCTTGCTCCCTTGCAGCCATTTGACGTGTTGAAGTGAAAAGTTTACGAGATGGGTGACCGGCGACGATACCCGGCCCCGACATGACGATCGACCGGCGACTATAACAGGCGAACACGAGCTGGATGACCGGCGACGATATCCGGCTCCGACAAGATAACCAAACGGCGACGATAACCGGGGGTTACGAGATGGGTGACCGGCGACGATACCCGGCCCCGACATGACGATCGACCGGCGACGATAACCGGCGAACACGAGATGGAATACCGGCGACGATAACCGGCTCCGACAAGATGACACACCGGCGACGATAACCGGAGGTTAAGAGTTGGGTGACCGGCGACGATACCCGGCCCCGACATGACGATCGACCGGCGAAGATAACCGGCGATCACGAGATGGACGACCGGCGACGATAACCGGCTCCGACAAGATAACCAACCGGCGACTATAACCGGGGGTTACGAGATGGGTGACCGGCGACGATACCCGGCCCCGACATGACGATCGACCCGGCGACGATAACCGGCGATCACGAGATGGATGACCGGCGACGATAACCGGCTCCGACAAGATAACCAACCGGCGACGATAACCGGGGGTTTACGAGATGGGCCGGACCGGCGACGACACCCGTCCCCGACATGACGATCGACCGGCGACGATAACCGCCGAACACGAGAAGGATGACCGCCGAACAAAACCGCCTCCCTCAGATAACCAACAGGCGACGATAACCGGGGGTTACGAGATGGGTGACCGGCGACGATACCCGGCCCCGACGGGACGATCGACCGGCGACGATAACCGGCGATCATGAGATGGATGTTCCGGCGACGATAAACCGGCTCCGACAGATAACCAACCGGCGACGATAACCGGGGGTTATTGAGATGGGTGACCGGCGACGATACCCGGCCCCGAACGAGACGATAGATTGAAAGAGTGAAACCCAACGACTAACAAACACGGTCAAGGGGTTGATACATTGACACTCTTACGAATGTCTTGCATGCATTGCATCTTATGTTGCTTCATAAGCTATAGGTGTTGCATCATGTATGTATTGTCAATTCTTTTGCACTGTCATTCATGCATCGAGTGTCTATTCTTTATCCTGTTCATTTCATTTATCATTTCATAAACATGATAAAGAGGGGCAGCTGTAGACACCCAAATTTTGCGTTTCCTCCTACTAACCATGACAGGAGGGCGAAATCGTCAATTGAACCAGCTTGCAGGAGCAGAAGAGCGGAACAAGGGCGGAGCGCCCGGCCCGCGCCGAAATGCTTTGGGCAACCCAAGTTTACGTGACAGCATGATCGTCCGAGGCAGGCATTTCCGAATGAGGTGGCACGTCTCCCGGAAGTTCCCGGACTGCGAAATACGAGCCTGTCAGCGAAAACCGACGTTGCGGTACGAAAATCGAAGCGTGGCACGAAAATCGAGAAAGTCAAGCCCGCCAGCCGCGGATAGATCTGCGGCCAAGTGGGTGCGCCAGCACGAAAACCGGGGAAATCAGCACTCAGCAGCTGAGTGCGATGGGGAGGCGTGCCAGCTGGCCAGCCGCAGATCTATCTGCGGCCAGCCGCAGATAGATCTGCGGCTGGCTCTGGCCAGCCTATTTAAGCTCGGCAGCAGGCAAGCATACAGGAAGGTTGGGCAGTTTGCGGAAGAAGAAGAAATCAGCAGCAGTTTTAGCTCGGAAATAGAGAGAAATAGCAAAAAGTTCTTGCAACAATTGAGAGAAAAAAGAGAGAAATTTCCTTTGTTGTTAGATTATATCATATATATCTCATATTTCCCTCAATACACAAGTTTCTACACAATTTTGGTATCATTTTGCAAGGTGAAAATCTCATTATTTTTGCAACTTCTATCATATCATTTGGCTAAAATTAATGTAGTCTTCATGTAATTTATTGTGAAAACAATGAATTAGGGATTATTTGTGAGGTTTCCATTGGAACAAAATTCTTCTCAATAACCCGTTGATATTCACGTTTTGATTTCTTGCTTGTTGTACAAGAGATGTATTGGTTGTGGTTCCTTTAATTTGCTATCTTAGGATGTCGTGATATTGTTAGAATTTCCGCGTTGGTTATTTATTGTAATGTTTGATTTGTGAGTACGTAGTAATCGTGGTTGTGAGCCTAGGAAAGCGACCCCGGGGTTCCAATCCGATGATGGACATATCTTGATGTAAGAAGTAGAAATGACGTAGTTTTCATTGTAAATATGTAATCCGTTGGGCCTTAAAACGACGCTAAGGCGAGAATCGTGCTTAAGGCCCGAAATAGTGAAATTTGTGATTGTTGGCGTTCGGGGACATTTTGATGGCTTACATGCCCATGAATAGCCCCGACGCGTGTTTATGCTTGATTTGATTTATGACACGAAATTGATTTCAAAGCTAAATGATAAGATTTTCATAAAAATCAAGCAAAGTAGGATATTAGAATCACGAGGTTAAAATTTGAGAAATGTTAATGAATGTCGATTCCTATCTAACGGAGAAAGCTAAAGAAAAATCGTTTCTCAAACATCACAAAATCTGATTTTAGAAATAAGTAACGTTTTGTTAAATCTTTGTGCATAGGGTGAAAGAGATTCTAGAAATTGCCCGATCATTTCACGAAAGCAACGTATAGATCTCGATTCCTATTTTGGCAAAGGTTTAAAACTCTTGTTTTGCCAAAAACGACACCTAACGAAAATCTCATAGTTTTGACAATTAAAATCAAACCTTTCCCATAAAGCTTTCTCGTGTATACCCGAAAAGACATTCCGAAGCGTTCTCAATTTAAAACACACGATTTTCCCTAAATCCAAATGATTCTTTCATACAAACTCACCACAACATTCACATAGACACACACCCACACACAAGCGCGCACACACACACATTTCATGAATTTAAAGGATAGGAAAGCATCAAGATTGCGGTAACCGTGTTTCACGGAAGTCGAGGGGTGCCTAACACCTTCCCCTCACTTAAGCAAGCCCCCGAACTCTATGAATCTCGATTCGCAGACCAATTAATTCGGAGTCACATATGAGCCAGCGATTTATAAAACACGAAAATTCGGATGAGTTGGTACATCCATTTCAAATATACCAACTGGCGACTCTGGTTAATTGGCTCATCATAAAAAACGATATTTCAAAACCCCGTCGACATCAATGCCGACCTTTTCCAAAAAATCATTAAATCAAAAGGCTAAAAATTGGAAAGGGTTATAACCCCCGCGTTAAGCGAGAAAACCCGGCGTCGACAATACCAATACACAGTTTGGTCAAAATCATGTCACACCAGTTCATCTTTGCACTACGGGCCAAAGAGAACTATCACCACAATTTAAGTATGAGGATGATGACAATGATATAAACATAAATACAGTGAGATCAAGGATATGAAAAGATTTATAATTTAATCAGTGTCGAAGATTGACCAAATTGCCAACAGGATGACCAAATTGTGGAGTCAAATTCAAGAATGATATTCAAGAAATAAGTTCAGAATTCAACTATAACGTATAAAACGAAATAGAAAGATTCAGGTGAAAAGATATTAGATGAAGCACAAACTATTAAGCTACTAATTTTCAGGGATTTTCACCATTTAAAAATAAGGTTTTGGAAACAAACAAAGATTTCTTATCATAAATGGAGAAATGTGAAAGAAAAAGATATCCCGTAAAGAGTACAAAAGAAATGATACGTTATACGAGTATAACAGAATATATGAAACTGCAAATGGATTTTCACCCGTCATGCGGCAATCCGCGTAGACAGATTATTTCCACAAAAGATTAATAAGTAATGAATACGAAGGGTTGTTCACCAGGCATGCGTCAATCCGCACGGACAGGTTATACCCACAGATTAATAAGGAATGAATACAAAAGGGTTATTCACCAGGTACGACACTCGTACATACAGGTTATTCCCATAGAGTAATAAGGAATGAATACAGAAGGGTATTCACCAGGCATGCGTCATACCGCACGGACAGGTTATCCCCACAAATTAATACAGAATGAATAACAACCTTTATGAGTATAATATCACTTACGAAAATGAAAGCAAATGATATTATGTACGAGTATGAAAGAAATGATATTCCCTACCTTCGTTAACTGGACGTTAATTTCTATGAAGTTTACTAACTTCGGATAATACTAGTATTCTCACAAATACTCACAATAGCCTAGCACACTAAGAGAACTTCAGAACTTTAGAGAGAGAGAGGAAGTATAAGCAATGAAGGTGTGAAAATTTCTTAAGCAAACTCTCCCTATTTATAGGAAAATCAAGGTGAGGGCATTTTGGTCTTTTCCCCATATTCTTTTAATATCATCCACCCATTTTTTCTTCCATTAATATCATCCATCCATTTTTTCTTCCATTAATATCATCCATCCATTTTTTCTTCCATTAATATCATCCATCCATTTTTTCTTCCATTTATATCATCCATCCATTTTTTCTTCCATTTTCAAAAGATAATTCCATTATCAAAAAGATAAAACCATTATAAAAAAATAACTCCATTATCACAATAAATCCCTTTTTCTGTATTATTGAGTTAAAAGTATTAATATGACAGATAGCATATACTTGCAATACTGACAACTAGATTATTCCTAGGAAATAGGGGGCCTTCCATAAAAATGGCGCTCAATTAAATAACCCTTTCCTTGATAAAATTTCTAGACATTGTCAATAATGCTAAACTATCATATCAAATAATATGTGTTACAGTGTCGTGACAAATAATATAAAATATTATGCAGATACTATTGTAACAATTATTGAATCAAGATACTGTGCAATTGCTACTTTATCAATTATTGAATCAATAATATAAAACACTGTGGAACACAGTGTGCTACTGTGGAATAACGTGTGCTACTGTGGAATAACGCGTTTTACTATTCTTTTTATCACCGGGTATTTCAACAGTTATCGGTTAAAGTTTTGCCGCCAATTTCTATCACTTTCTATATCCGACAGAAGGAATATTTCCCGACATACTAGTTTGACTTTTTGTATAAATGAATAGTATATTCATATGAATAGTACTTTCGTATTTATACCGTATAATTTTCGTATCCAGCTTATATAAACGTTATGACGTAATTCGAAGATCGAAGAAAATGTAAAAGCGTTTTAGCGTGAATAGTATCCCGTGAATAGTGATCGCGTGAATAGTGATTTAACGTTATTACTAGGCGCAGCTGCGCAGTTGTTCAGATGTTGCATGCAAGGGTGGCCCGGCGCAGCTGCGCAGGTGCATCACTGAAGATGTGGCGCAGCTGCGCAGGAGCTCAGGATTTCTGAAAGATTTTCTTTCTCTGAACAACGACTAGTGTTTGCAATGGAACGATACACTCCCAAACTCAAAGTGTGATCAAGTCAAACGTTGAGGGCACGATTGGACACCTGAAATAAAAACAAACAAGCATGTTAAAATGAAATCACACAAACTAAATAAAAATCACACAATAATAGAAGTAATAAAAGTAATCTCGGGTTGCCTCCCGAGGAGCGCTTTGTTTTAAGTCGGTTAGCTCGACTATCATTGATGCTCAATCCATGGCCAGGTCAACTGAGGATTTTTGGCGATCAAATTCGCCTCCTCAATAGTGCTTCAATCTTTGGCCATTAACCTTGAATGGTTGCTCACTGTCCTTTCCAACAATCTCGATGGCTCCATGTGGAAACACAGCAGTGATGGTAAAGGGACCCGAGCATCGGGATTTGAGCTTTCCCGGGAATAACTTGAGCCTGAAGTTGAATAGTAAGACCCCTTGGCCAGGTTCAAATTTTCTCTCGATGATTTTTCGGTCGTGCCATCTCTTTACCTTCTCTTTGTAGAGTTTAGAATTCTCATAGGCCTGCAATCGGAACTCGTCGAGTTCATTTAGCTGTAGAAGTCTCCTTTCTCCTGTTGCAGATAGGTCGAAATTCAACTTTTTGATAGCCCAGTAAGCTTTGTGCTCTAATTCGACCGGTAGATGACAAGCCTTTCCATAAACTATGTGGTAAGGAGACATGCCGAGGGGTGCTTTATATGCAGTTCTATAAGCCCACAAGGCTTCATCTAGCTTTAGAGACCAATCTTTTCTGGTAGGATTAACAATCTTTTCCAGAATTCTTTTTACCTCTCGGTTGGATACTTCGGCTTGACCATTTGTCTGTGGATGGTAGGCAGTGGCAATTCTGTGTCTTACTCCATATTTGGCCAGGAGAGCTGTGATCTGTTTGTTGCAAAAATGGCTCCCCTCATCACTGATGATCGCCCGAGGAGTGCCAAACCTAGTAAAAATGTTTTTTTGTAGGAACCTCAAAACCACCTTAGCATCATTGGTTGGTAATGCCGAAGCTTCCACCCATTTGGACACGTAATCAACCGCTAAAAAGATATAGAGATTATTGCATGAAGATGGGAATGGTCCCATGAAGTTTATCCCCCATACGTCAAAGATCTCCACCTCCAAGATCACATTTAGTGGCATTTCATTACGGTTGGAGATGTTGCCCACCCGTTGGCATCGATCACAATTCTTTATGAAGTGGTGGGCATCTTTGAACAAGGTGGGCCAATAAAATCCGGCCTGGAGTACCTTTGCTGCTGTTCTCTGCATTCCATAATGACCACCATACAGAGAAGAATGACATGCATGTACTATACTGGTACTCTCGACCTCGGGGATGCATCTTCGGATCACAGAATCCGGGCATTGTTTGAACAAATAAGGCTCATCCCACATGTATCTCTTTGTATCATGCAGAAATTTCTTCTTCTGCTGAGAAGTTAGATCCGGTGGTAGCACATGACTCACAAGATAGTTGACAATATCAGCGAACCATGGGATTTCAGATGTGACTGCAAATAGCTGCTCATCAGGGAAGCAATCGTTTATTTCAACCTTCTCTTTGCTCTCCAAATCTGGATTGTCCAATCTGGAAAGATGATCGACTACCAGATTTTTCGTGCCTTTCTTGTCCTTAATTTCCAAATCAAATTCTTGGAGCAAAAGGATCCATCTGATTAATCTTGGCTTGGCATCTTTCTTTGAGATCAAATACCGAATTGCTGCATGATCAGTGTACACCACTACCTTTGTTCCAATGAGATAGGATCAGAACTTGTCGAATGCATAGACAACCGCGAGTAGTTCCTTCTCGGTGGTGGTGTAATTCATTTGGGCCTCCGAAAGTTTTTTGCTGGCATAGTAGACTGCATGTAGAACCTTGTCTCTGTGCTGTCCCAATACCACGCCCACAGCGTAGTCACTAGCATCACACATAAGCTCAAATGGAAGAGACCAATCCGGTGCCACTATCACAGGTGTTGTTGTCAATTTTTGTTTTAACAACTCGAAGGCTGCTAAGCAATTATCATCAAATAGAAATGGGACATCCTTTTCCAATAGATTGCACAGGGGTTTTGTGATTTTGGAGAAGTCTTTGATAAATCTCCGATAGAATCTAGCATGGCCCAAAAAACTCCGAACTCCCTTTACAGAAGTCGGTGGAGGCAATTTCTCGATAGTTTCCAACTTTGCTTTGTCCACCTCCAAACCTTTGGCTGAGACTTTGTGACCCAAAATTATTCCTTCATGAACCATGAAATGACATTTCTCCCAATTAAGCACAAGATTTGTTTCCACGCATCTCTTCAATACCATGACTAAATTCTCAAGACAGCTGTCAAAGGAATTTTCAAACACTGAGAAGTCATCCATGAAGACCTCCATGTTGATTTCCACCATGTCAGAAAATATTGCCATCATGCATCGCTGAAATGTGGCAGGAGCATTACATAGACCAAAAGACATTCGCCTGAAAGCAAAAGTTCCATAAGGGCAAGTAAAAGTGGTCTTTTCTTGATCCTCAGGAGCGATGGCAATTTGATTATATCCAGAATATCCGTCAAGCAAACAGTAGTACTCATGCCCTGCAAGTCTGTTCAACATTTGATCAATGAATGGGAGTGGGAAGTGATCTTTCCTTGTGGCTTTGTTGAGCTTTCGATAATCCATGCAAACTCTCCACCCCGTGACTGTTCGAGTTGGTATTAGTTCGTTGTTCTCATTTTTTACCACAGTTATTCCTCCCTTATTTGGTACACACTGCACTGGGCTCACCCATGGACTGTCAGAAATGGGATAAATGATCCCGGCGTCTAGCCATTTCAGAATTTCCGTTTTAACCACCTCCTTCATGATGGGATTCAGTCTTCTTTGATGCTCTATGGTAGGCTTGCTGTCATCTTCCATCAGGATTTTGTGCATGCAAAATAAGGGGCTGATTCCCTTTATGTCTGCAATGGTCCATCCAATAGCCCCTTGGAATTCTCTGAGGATTCTTATCAGTTTGTCTTCCTGCAAGGATGTTAGTGCAGAGGAAATAATGACAGGTAATGTATCTGAAATGCCTAGGAATGCATACCTGAGATGACTAGGCAGGGGTTTGAGATCAAGTTTAGGAGGTACCTCATTGGATGGTTTTAATTGAAATGAGGCATCGTTTGAGCTTTTCAAGGGCTCAATAGGTGCCTGGAATCTTGCCATCCTGGCGTAGCACGGAGACACCGTTAAGGTGCGGCTCCGATTCGACTGGCTGGCAGTCCGGTGACCAAGGTCAACAATGAACAGGGGACTAGCGAGCCTGTGACTGGGTCGGGGAATGAAGGATTAATCCCCGCAAGTGATGAGTCGACCAGGAGGGAAAGTTTCCTACAGGAGGTCGCGCAGAAGTTTGAAACCAGGTGCTATATCCCCGGACAATTAACAAGCAATGGAGAGGGGACGGATGTTGTCACGTCATCGGGAGCCCAACAGGGTGTGCCTGTCATCGATTGGGCAGGGTTAATTATTCCTGAAAACGGTAGGAAGAGGGACTCAGGCGACGTAGCCGTAATCATCGGGGAAGTTTCCGATGTGAAGCCCCTTTTTTATCCAGCGCATTTCATCTGACCTGACCGTCGACAACTGGACCATGAAACCAGTGATATCCAAACAAGGGTAAAACCCGACATCAGGGTGGTAGACCCCAGAGGATGGGAGGATGAAGAAGTTTAATTTTTGTTGTTTTGTATTTTGCATAATTATGTCGTTTCGTCATGTTATCTGAAAATGTGATCGTTGTGGAAAATAACTTATATATGACAAATATTTTGTTTCATGTCAGGTGTACCAATTTGAGTAATCCTTGCCTAACAAACGGTCTTTCAAATTTGAATGATGATTATGATTTTGACATTGAGCTGGATTTCGATTTAATGGGCATTGAGCAAGACGAGACAGATTACGACGACGCGCCTGATGAGATCAAAGGATGGGTCGAGGATAAACCCAAACCCAACTTAGACCAAACCATCACCATAGATATCGGAACCCCTGACAAGCCAAAAGAACTCAAGATAGGGACAGACCTTACCCCTAGCCAGAAAGCAGAAATAACTGAGTTGCTAAGCCAGTATGAGGATGTCTTTGCCTGGTCTCATGAGGACATGATCGGATTGTCCACCGACATTGTGGTACACCGGTTACCCATCAAGGAGGGTTTCAGGCCTGTCAAGCAGAAACTAAGAAAGTTGAAACCGGAGTGGAGCTTAAAAGTGAAGGAAGAGATCATCAAACAGTTCAGGGCAGGAATCATTATGGTGTCCACTTACCCAGAATGGCTGTCCAATGTAGTCCCAGTGGCTAAGCCTGGAGGGAAGGTGAGGGTATGTGTAGATTATAGAGATCTAAATAAGGCCAGTCTCAAGGATAACTTCTCGGTGCCTTTCATACACATCCTGGTGGATAACACAGCCCAGTACGAGATGTACTCTTTTGTGGATTGCTTTGCGGGGTATCATCAGATAATGGTGGCGGAGGAAGATCGGGAAAAGACCGCGTTCATCACCCCTTGGGGCACTTTCTGCTATAGACGATTGGCTTTCGGTCTCATAAATGCGGGGGCTACTTATCAGAGAGCCATGATGGCCCTGTTCCACGACATGATGCACAAAGAGATAGAGGTCTACGTGGATGACATTATCGTGAAATCAAGGGTAGAATCTGACCATATAATCCACCTCAAAAAGCTATTCGATCGGCTCAGAAAATATAATTTGAAGCTCAATCCAGCAAAGTGTGCTTTCGGAGTGCAGTCGGGCAAGCTTTTGGGATTCCTGGTTAGTGATCGGGCCATTGAGTTGGATCCGGAAAAGATTAAGGCCATTGTGGATATGCCGGCACCTCACACCGAGAAGGAGATAAAAGGATTCCTGGGAAGAATAAACTTCATCAGCTGCTTCATATCCCACTTGACGACTACATGCGAGCCGATTTTCAAACTATTAAGGAAGGATGCTTCCCAAGAATGGAATGAACAATGCCAGAAAGCCTTTCAGACCATTAAAAAGCAGCTGACAGAGGCACCGGTGCTGGTACCCCCGAAGGATGGGATCCCTCTATTTATGTATATATCGGTCAATGCCATTGCAATGGGATGTATGCTGGGACAGAAGAATGAGGCAGGTAAAGAGCAGGCCATCTACTATCTCAGCAAGAGATTTAGCTGATGTGAACAAAATTACAATCCCATCGAGAAGACCTGTTGTGCTTTGGCCTGGGCTGCAGAGAGATTACAGCATTACCTCCATGGGCATACTACGTACCTGATATCGAGAATGGATCCCTTGAAATATATTTTTGAAAGGCCCATACTGAACTGTCGACTGTCAAGATGGCAGTTAATCTTACAACAGTTCGACATGGTATACGTAACTCAGAAAGCCATGAAAGGGCAGGGAATTGCGGATCAGTTGGCAGAAACGCCATCAGGGGGGATGGAGCCTTTAGAAACTCCTTTGCCGGGCGAAGATGTATTTTGGGTATTACACACGAAATGTGATGACGAGGGGCAGTTCTGGAAGCTGTATTTTGATGGTGCCATGAATGCCGAAGGGGCAGGAGTCGGAGCAGTCCTGGTCTCTATCACCAGGGAGCAATACCCTGTGGCCACTAAATTGCAGTTCAGCAATTCGAACAACACAGCTGAATACGAGGGATGTATATTGGGACTCCGTTTTGCCCGCAATATGGGAGTGAAAAGACTAGCGGTGTTCGGGAATTCAGAACTGGTAATTAGACAGGCGATCGGGGTGTGCAACACAAAAGAGCTCCGGTTACTTCCATACCATCGTTGTGTTATCCAATTGATGCGAGAGTTCGAAGATATCGCTTTCCGACATATCCCCCGGGGACGGAATGATTTTGCAGATGCATTGGCAACTCTGGCTTCCTTAATCCACGTAATCAAGAGCAGGGACATTCCACAGATTGAGATAGCAGTACAGAATGCCCCGGCATATGAGGGACATGTTGCAGTATTATCAGACGAGGTGGTTCTACCAAAGCAGCCTTGGTATCACGACATAAGGGAATATCTGAGGGATAGATCTATTCCCGACCAAGCAAACCGAGCTGAGAGGATGAGAATTCAAAAGATGGCAATGAAATTTTACCTGAGTGGGGATTCACTCTACAAGAGGGATGCTGGGTTGGGACTGTTACAATGCATAGATGAGGCACAGGCCCAAAGGATTATGAACGAAATACATGGTGGAGTGTGCGGGCCACACATGAGTGGACCTATGCTGGCCAAAAAGATCTTGAGAACGGGGCATTATTGGTTAACGCTGAAAGCCGACTGCGACGATCATGTCAAACGGTGTTACCAATGCCAGGCGCACGGTAATGTGATCCATACGCCTCCCAATGAACTGCACTATATGACTTCCCCGTGGCCATTTTCAATGTGGGGAATGGATGTAATCGGACCGATAAAGCCCAAAGCAAGCAACGGACACCGATTCATTTTTGTCTTGATCGATTACTTCACCAAATGGGTAGAAGCAGCTTCTTTCCCCAAAGTAACTCAGGAGGTCATCGTCAGTTTCATCAGGAATAATGTCATTTGTCGATACGGGCAACCTGAGGTTTTGGTCTCCGATAATGCCAAGAATTTGAACAACGCCCTCATGAAGGGATTATGCGACCAGTTTAAGATCAAACACCTCAATTCTGTCATTTACCGTCCTAAGATGAATGGGGCGGTGGAGGTTGCAAATAAGAACATCAAGAAGATCATGGCAAAAATGTCTGCTAATCATCGGGGATGGTCGGATTTGCTACCCCTCACCCTGCTAGCATACCGAACGTCAACGCGTACTTCTACAGGAGCAACCCCTTACGCTTTGGTGTTTGGAATGGAGGCTGTTCTGCCAGTTGAGGTTCCTCTTCATTTTTTGATTGACCGATTCGGTAAACCAGTGAAGCGGGCATACTCCTCAAGAGTAGGGGTCACCTCCACTGCCCCCAACCTGAACACCTGACAGGCAGGGACCCAGTGACCTAGAATACCATCTACAAAGCCTGCTGGCACCTGAAAGGATAATAAGGACCGAGAGTGTCCCAAAAGACCATCTGCGATAATCCTATCGGCCGACGATAAACTGTTCAGCCAGCGGACAAGACTGCCGACCAACCCTGTGGGAGGAATGGGATCCAAACGTACCGCGACATCTGATGACGACATCTGTGAAAATAGTATCAAAAGACTATACAGGGGTCATTCTCTATTCATAAATAAAAAGCATGCATCGTACAGTTAATAATAAAGCAGGTAAATTTTATAAGGATAAAAAAAACTGTGCATAAATGAATAAAAAGTTCAATACATAGTGCATGAAATGGGAAAAGAAATCTAAACAGGTGCAGGTACAAAAGCCATATCCTAGCCTAATCTAGTCAAAAGTAAGGTCATCCAAGAAGGCAGGATCCTCGAACTGATCCCCTGGAGTCGTCGAAGTCGGAGGTCCAAAATTCATGTTAGGAATGTATGGCTGCGCTGTGGCATCAGATGAGCTCGGGCCTGCATCATAACCCGCACTGTCAGGATCGTAGGCGTAAGCATCCTCTGGGGTCCGGCCTAACACCCGAAGATATAAGGACAGCTGCTCCACCTGACGGGATAGAGTGGCGATCTGCTCAGCATGGGTGGGACTCCGAACGCATGCGGCCCAATCAGTCATCATCACCGAGCCAGGAACCATATCCCCAAGAAAGAAAGTGGCCCGAGTTTGAGGACCGATAGTACGGGGCACCCACCAGGTACGGAAAGCCTCACTCGTACTGGGACCCGTAGAAAGCATCCGGCCATCCTCCCCCGCGAGCATGATCTCCGAAGGCTGAGAATCCAGCGGCCAGGATGTAGTGAAAGGAAGGGAATGCGGGATGCGGATCTCTCCAGTCACGCATCTGAATGCGCGCTCTCCCAAATACATCACCCATCCTCCGACACTCTGCAAAGTGAGACGACGGGTGGAAAGCGTGAACTCTGGGCCGGAAGGATACCCATTTGTAAACCCCACAGCCAGATGCTCCGAAAGATAAGGAGTCCAGACGACATCTGCAGCGGTGATCAGTTCCAGCTGAATGCGGCAGTGTGCAAAGCTGCCAGATACCGGAACCTCCTCCAAGGTGTTGTGGTGCCACCGACGACCCCTAGGATAAGTGTCCAAGCCGAGGGTCGTGACAGGCCTCAGGCATGGAAGTCGCTCGTAGGCCCAGAACTGTGAACAGAAACAAGGCAAGAGTAACTGTCAAAATGCAGAAAAGAGAAATAAAATGAAGAGGAATACAGTAAGAAAAGAGGAAGAGAGGGCTCACCAGCAAGAAGTGGTAGAATCCAAGCCAAGCATTTGTCTGTCCCTCTGAGCGAAGGCGAAGACCGTGGAGGAAGTAGACGAAGGTGAAGGACCCCCAATCGTAATCGCCGATCCGGTCCACATCCTTAACGGCTCCGACGACGCTGAAATGAATGGTAGAGGAATTGTTCCCTAGGAAACAACCCCTTATGATGGTCAGGAACAGACGCCGGAACAGGATGTCACGGGTAGCTCGATCTGCTGGAATAGGCAGTGCATAGATACCTTCGACAGCATCGACAGCTAATGCCCCAGACCGAATACTGCGGGCCTTGAAGACCCAGTCCTCGGCAGCAAAGCCCAGTAAGGCGCGGACCTCCGCTGGAGTGATATCAAGATCCAGAGAGACACGGGATCCGGTGAACTCTATACCCGTGATGTACCTCCAGTCCCAGGGAGTCAGCACAACCTCGCAGTCCAAGAGGTGAAGGGACTGGGTCTGGTGAAACCATCTCTCGGACAGAGCCCTCATATAACCCTAGGGGCACTGGTGGGGAATGATGGTGAAGAAATGACGAAAGCCCCAGGAATCCACCACCGCTCGGTAATCACTATGCAAAGCGGTGTAGAGGGAGTAGATGTTGAACCAGTTACCCCTCGGCTGAGTAAACTCGTGCACCTGTGGCAATCACCAATGGGTCAGTCCAGATAGAACGGGAATTGAGAAATTGAGAATGAAATCAGAGTAGAATTGAATATACCTCATTAGCCACGAGAGATGCTGAGGGGTGACGACTGAGATCCCGACCCAACAGATCGGGTATCTGAACAGAGGCGCCAGATAGGGCGCGATGAGAAGAGGGAGCTGGTGTGCTAGAGGATGGCCCCTCTACCGCAACATCCGGGAGAACAACCTCCTCAACATCGGGATGATCAGGCCGGATGACAGCCTCCGCCAGTCGGCGAGCCTGACGGGTCTGAGGAAGAGCGGGGGCAGGTGCAGCCCTACGGCGGCGAACGCCCGAGGTCCGAGACGTAGAGGAGCTACTAGGAGCGTCGGGATCCATAGCTGGAATAGAACAGGCAAGGAGGAAGGTAAGTTCCTTTTTTTGAATTATGTCACAAATATTCCAATACTCATCGTAGAATTAATGCAACATGATGCATGTTTATTATATGTGCATGAAAAAAAAAATGCTAGTCGATACAGATCTCCATCGATAAGTACAAAGTTTGAACTTCTATACTTTATCTTCTTCGCTAGTATCTGATCCGAAGGTAACTCGCCATCAACAAGGTAGCTTATATATGGCATCATCCAACAGTCCAAACATTCAATGACCATCACTCCTAACCTCAGAACACTTGGGATATCCAACACCTCCAAATATACTGATCCACTGAAAGAGCACGCTTCTGTTGTGGCTAACCTGGCCAAAGCATCGGCTATATCATTATTCGACCGATCTACCTTTTGAAAAGTAAACGAACTGAAGTAATGTAGCCGATCCTTGACTTCGGCTAGATACTTGGTCATTCTTGCCCCCCGAGCTTCATATTCCCCCCATATCTATTTAACCACCAACTGAAAGTCGCTGAAGATGATTAGCCTTTGCACCTCTGAACTCCTTGCCAACCGCAGCCCAGCCAAAATTGCTTCATACTTAGCCTCGTTGTTAGTCGCCATAAAGCCAAAACGGATAGCCTGTTACACTTTAAATCCCCCTGGACTCGTCAGAATCACACCTGCACTGCTGGTATTTGAAGCCGATGACCCATCCATATACAACATCCATGAGGTCTGAACCTACCGAACTTCCGAGATCGACCCAACTACCTCCTCTGCCTGATCGACGGAGTCGGGTTTAGAGAAAGAACATTCTATCACAAAGTCGGTAAAGGCCTGACCCTTAATCGCTGTCTGAGGATGGTACTTCAGCACGAGTTGAGTTAACTCCATAGCCCAAGCTGCAAGCCGCCCTGATATGTTTGGCTTATTCAATATCTTCTTTAGAGGCTGATCCGTGTAGACAACTATCAATCTTCCCTGAACGTAGTGCCGAAGCTTCCGACTGGAGATAATCAAAGCATAAGCGAATTTCTCCAAATTCAGATACTTGGTTTTCGTATCCCGAAGAGCATGGTTAACGTAGTAAACTGGATACTGTCTTCCACCTGTCTCCCGAACCAATACTGATCCAACCGCCAACGAGCTTGCTGCCAAGTACAAATATAAAGGTTCCAAAGGGACCGACTTCATCAATAGAAGCGCTGAGGATAAGTATTTCTTGATTCCTTGAAAGGCATCTTCGCACTTCGAAGTCCACTCTCGCACTCCGAAGTCCACTAAAAAGTCTTCTCGTTCTTCGGTCCCTTCAACGTATCAAAGAACGACAACCCCTGTACATCCTTAAACGTTTAAGGAGACTTCATGTCCAGAATGACTTTGATCTTCTTCGGATTCGCTTTAATTCCCCTTTTACTAACCAAATACCCTAGGAATTTACCCGAACCGAGGCCAAATGCGCACTTTGTCGGGTTTAGCCGGATGTTATAGTTCCTAACAGTCTGGAAATAGTCCTCTAGATCATCTAAATATTGTCGAACGAATAGGCTTTTAACAATCATATCATCTACATAAACTTCCATGCTTCGACCCAACTACCTCTGAAACACGTAATTCATCATCCTTTGGTATGTGGCACCAGCATTCAGCAATTTGAAAGTCATCTTCTTATAAGCATAGATCGCCCGATGCGTTATAAAAGTCATTTTCGGGATATCCTCCTTGTGCATCAAAATCTGATTATACCCCGAAAAAGTATCAATAAAGCTCAACAACGCAGACCCTGAAGTGGCATTAATCAACTGGTCAATGTGTGGAAGTGGGTAGAAATCCTTCGGGCACGTCTTATTTAAATCGGTATAATCAATGCAGATCCTCCACTCCCCGTTCTGCTTCTGAACCAACACCACGTTGGCCAACCACTCTAGGTAATCGATCTCAAAAATAAAATTGGCCGCTAATAACTTGGCTACCTCCACATCGATACTCTATTGCCGCTCCGGGGCAAAGATCTTCCTCTTCTGTCGCACTGGCTTCTTAGTAGGGTCTACGTTCAATTTGTGCACAATAACTTTTTCGTTAATCTCGGGCATGTTACTGGGCTCCCAAGGAAAAATGTCCGAGTATACCCGAAGTAGCTCAATCAATCCCGTTCGAAAGGGCTCCTACAAACTCGAATCAATCTTTATTGTCTTATCCTTCTTCTCTAGGATCAACTCAATATCTTCGGCCTCTTTGGCTAGCAAGGCGAGGGTTTTGTGCTTCCTTCGGTAAACGGTTGCACCTCGATCGCCATTGTATGTCTCTGTTTACACCTTCCGACTGCCAAAGATATCAGTGAATTCCTATAGCACCTCCGAGCCATATCCAGATCTCCCTGAACTTCGCTAACTCCGTTCGGTGTAGGGAACTTTATTTTGAAATGAGTGATAGAGGTCACCGCCTATAATGTCGTCAATGTCGGTCGTCCCAAAATAGCATTATATGCAGAGTCCACATGCACGACAAAAAACCTGACATTGACATCCACCTGCCGTCCCAAAGATGATTGGCAACTCGATAGTCCCTAAAACCTGAACTAGATCGTTACTGAACCCGTATAACGGAGGCTCTTGCCCAACCTCCATCTTTCTTCCTTCCAAGTCAAGCCTCTGGTAAGCATGGACATACAATATGTCGACAGAAGAGCCGTTGTCGATCATGATCCACCTTATGTCCATATATCTGACCTGGGTAGTGATAGCTAAGGTTCCTTCATGTGGCTCAATAGGTTCCGATGGGTAATCCTCATCGGTAAACGATATTACCATGTCAGGGTACAACTGTTCCCTCCTGACAGGTTGTTTAGACACTGTCATGACCGAATCCAGCGCCCCACGCCTTTTCTTCCCCGTCAGCTTCCTAATCGAACCACCGGTTATTACGTCTACCACTCGTCGGACTATCGGCACCGACTCGAATTGTGGCTTATGATTCTGCTTAGTGTTTTTGTTATTCGTCGTCCTTCTCAAAGCCTCCTGACCAGCGACGAATTGAACCAACTCCTCGCTCTACACATTCTTCTCAATTAAGTTTTTTAGGTTCTTACAAACCTCGGTGGAGTGTCTGATAGTTTGGTGATAATGACAGTATTTATTCTTGCTCCCTCGATCTCGATGGGTGTTGTTCGGGTAAGGTTCAAAATATGGCTTGTCTTTCATATGCTCCAATACCGTTGCCCGATCTGTATTGAGGCAGGTGTACACCTTATTAACTTTCCTGTTTGGGAAGGGCGGGCGTCCTCCTCTCGAACCACCATTAAAACTCTTCTTTGGCTGATCGTCCATTCTGTTATTATTGTCAGCCCTAGGGTAGTTGTTCCTATCCCGATACTTTGGTTTTTCCATCGCATTTGGTTTCAAACTACCCATAGCTTCTTCAATTACAATAAGTTTTTCTGCTCTGTCATAAGCTTCAGCCAAATCCTTCGGGGCATCGAACATCATGTCTTTTACCAGCTTTTTTGATTTTACCACATCCAGCCCCGTGGTAAAGTATCCGAGGGCCTGTGGATCATTTAGGTCTGTCACTGCTCCGACCGCCTCTCGGAACCACTTCATGTACTGGCCCAGCATTTCGTTTGAGTACTACCTTATTTGCATCAAAGAAGCTGTTGGCTTTCCCCTCCTTTTATTACTCCCGAACCGATTGTGAAGCCTGTCGCAGAGCTCCTTCCATGACGAAATTGAGTTTAGGGTCAGAGACATCATCCAATGTCGAGCCTCTTTCTTTAGGGTAGTAATGAACATCTGACACTTGGTGATATCAAAGTAGTCGTAATAATTCATCAGCCGGTCATATGCCTGGCTATGATCAAACGGGTCTTCTGTTCCATCGTAATTCTCTATGTGTGGAACCTTCTTTTTGGGATCAGCCCGAACCCGATCAATCTTCAGGGAGAACGGTGATGTTGAATTAATAGAAGCCGCCTTCTCCTGGTTGACTGTTGCGAGCATCTTCTCCAGCTCTACAACCTTCGTCGGGATGACTCTCGCCTATCCCCGACCTTCGGGGCAAGTGCTTCATGTTAGGTTTGTATATAACGCGAGCATGCAATCAAATTACATAAATAAGGCGGAAGCGCGATAAAACAAATTTTAAAATTTTATACAAACCATCACCATGATCGATCAATGTGTTCAATTAACGATATAAATGAAAGAGAAAGAGAATACGAATTATACCCTCGTAGAACAAAGCTTCCTTGGGTACAAGTTCAACTCCTAGTCCTTCGTGTTCTCCTCGAATGCTACGGTGTGATTCTTTCCTTTGATCAACGTTAGCCACCCAAGTGTTTGGCCTCTAGAGGTGATCCACCAAGGAAGAACAAGTATTCAAGAAGTTGGGTATTTGGCAAAACCATAGTTTCTATCTCTATAGAAATTGTAAGTACTCTCCACAAACTAATGCAAGAGTGTGTAACCCTAATCTATGATAAGAATCCTCTTATTTATAGATGTAGGAATAACCCTTCCCTAAACTATTTAGGATTAGGGTTTGTATTATAATTAAACTCCTTTAATTAATAATGCTCCTAATCCAATTAGGAATTCATGGGAGAGTACTTCTATTAATTAATTCCCAATCCCTATTAGGAATTAAATAATAGTAATAGTAATAATAATAAGACTCCTCTTATTAATTTATATTTAATATTTCCAAAATATTAAATAATAAATATTAAGCTATTTAATTTATTCTATCTCCATAGATTAAATTAAATACACTTAACTTATTATTATAATTATGCCATTTACTTCTTAAATAAATATTTTTCTTTTGCGGTGTGACCCTTTAGGTTCTCCATATTAAACCGGTTGTGAATAAATCAATTAGAACAATTCTAATCTTATTTAAATAAATAAATTAAACTATTTAATTCATTTAAATAAATAATATTTATACTACAATAAGGGTAAGCCCTCTTAGCGATCAACGACTTTGCAGATAATATAGATTTCAACATTAATCACAAAAGAACCTTTCAGTGCATAGTTACCGTAAAATTCAATCCTTCTACCATACAATGTCCCAATTAAATATAAGACATGGATTTACTGTCAAGTCTTATTTTATTTAATTATATGTATTTCGATTCCCAAATGCACAACTCTAAATAATGCAAATTAGAAACTCCTTTCTAATTTCATTCTGCCTTGGCCAAGGACTACTGAGTTATCATTTATCGAATCACATAGGACATTCACATATTTTACTAGACGTGGTAGATTCTTTGTTGATCATTCACCTATCTCCATGTACAACTTATTATACCCAATCATACCCTTTGATATACCCTAAAGGTCTTAAGGGATATGTCAAAGTATAACTCATTATACACAAGATACTATGATGATCTCAAGTCCAAGGATCACTTGTACTACTATCACTAGAGGAATTCCTATTGACAGGCGAGTAAAACTCCATTAGGTATTCCTTAGCGAGCCACGTTCAGTGAACTTATTCTCTAATAAGCACCTATATACTTGCTTTAATGTCTCCACACAAATGATTATGAGATCAATCATCCTCTTCATAAGAACAAGCAACGTATGTACTAATCTATCCGGATTCACTAATCCCCTTTTTAGTAATCCATCGATTAGGAACGATTTTAGTTTGTGAACTATCTTGAATTTAGATCTCATTAGCATGATCACCATCATGATTCTAAAAGCATTGCTCAAAACTATGGGTTTATCACATTTAATATAACAGCATCATGTAGATAAAGTAAAATGCCTTTAACAAAAGAATAAGATTACAAAGTATATGCTACATCATATCAAATATGATTGGCTTGTGTGCATACTACTTTCAATCTCCCACTTGCACTAAAGCCAATCGCCATGGTATCTAATACCCATCTTCTCTAAGTGACGATCAAACTGCTGTTGAGTTAAAGCTTTAGTAAATGGATCTGCAATGTTGTCTTGAAAGTCCACACGCTCCAGGGTGACATGTCCTCTTTCAATGATCTCTCTAATCAAATGAAACCGCCACAACACGTGTTTGGATTTCTGATGAGACCTGGGTTCCTTAGCCTGCGCAACAGCTCCAGTGTTGTCACAAAATAAAGGTATGGCTCCTCTAATGCTAGGAACCACTCCAAGTTCAGTTATGAATTTCTTCATCCAAACAGCTTCCTTTGTAGCTTCACTTGTAGCTATGTACTCTGCCTCTGTCACTGAATCAACAACTGTTTGCTGCTTGGAACTCTTCCAACTCACTGCGCCACCGTTTAAGGTAAACACATACCCTGAAACGGATTTATAGTCATCTTGGTCTGTTTGAAAACTTGAGTCTGTATAGCCCTCTAGTTTCAATTCAGACCCACCGTAGACAAGAAATACATCCTTAGTTCTTTTCAAGTACTTTAGGATGTTTTTCACAGCCTTTTAGTGCTCTTCTCCTGGATTCGACTAATATCTGCTTGTTACACTAAGTGCATGAGCGACATCTGGTCTAGTACATATCATACCGTACATGATAGATCCTATTGCGGAAGCATAATGAATCTTACTCATCCGGTCTCTCTCCTCAGGTGTCTTTGGGGCCTATTTCTTGGAGAGATGTATTCCATGGCTCATCGGCATGAGACCTCTCTTGGAATCTTCCATGCTAAACTTCTTTAGCATCGATTCAATGTACTTTCCTTGGGTCAAGCCCAGCATCCTTTTAGATCTATCTCTATAGATCTTTATCCCCAAAATATAGGATGCCTCACCCAAGTCCTTCATGGAGAAGTGTTTAGATAACTAAATTTTGATCCACTGTAGCATAGGAACATCATTCCCTATCAGTAATATATCATCAACATATAATACAAGGAATGAAATAGCACTCCCACTAACCTTCTTGTACACACATGGTTCATCCTCGTTTTTGATAAAATCAAAGCTTTTGATTATCTCATAAAAACGGATGTTCCACCTTCGAGAAGCTTGCTTCAATCCATAAATAGATCGTTGTAGCTTACAGACTTGGTTTGTTCCAACCGTTGAAACAAAACCCTCTGGCTGTATCATATATACATTCTCCTCAAGCTCTCCATTGAGGAAGGCCGTTTTCATGTCCATTTGCCAGATCTCGTAGTCATAATAAGCTGCAATTGTAAGCAAAATTCGAATGGACTTGAGCATAGCTACTGGTGAGAAGGTTTTATCATAGTCAACTCCTTGTCTTTGTTTGAAACCTTTTGCAACCAGTCGGGCCTTATAGGTCTCTACCTTACCATCTACTCCAGTCTTTCTCTTAAAGACCCATTTACACCCAATAGGCTTAATGCCCTCAGGTGGTGAAACCAAAGTCCATACTTGGTTTTCATACATGGAGTCCATCTCGAATTTCATGGCTTCTAGCCATTTCTCTGAGTCTTCACTACTCATAGCCTCTTCATAAGTCAATGGATCATCATCATCTATGATGCATACCTCATCATCATCATCTATGATGAATCCATACCTATCAGGTATCTTCGGTACTCTTCCAGATTTACGAATAGGTTGTGGTACAGTAGGTTCTTCTACTTGGTCAGGTACCTGACTTTGATCCGTAGTATTTTGTGGTTCTTGAACTTCTTCAAGATATATCTTACTCCCACTGACCCCTTCAAGGATAAACTCCTTTTCCAAGAAGGCAGCGTATTTCACAACAAACACCTTTTGATCAGTAGGATGATAGAAATAATACCCTACAGTTTCTTTAGGGTATCCCACAAATCTACACTTGTCGGATCTAGTCTTTAGCTTATCTTGTTCAAACCTTTTGACATAAGCTGGACAACCCCAAGTCTTAACATACTTAAGATTTGGTTTTCTCCCTGTCCATATCTCATATGGGGTATTTGGGACGGATTTGGTAGGTACCTTGTTAAGTAGATATGCAGTCGTTTCTAGGGCATAACCCAGAAGGATACTGGAAGGTCGGTAAAACTCATTATGGAATGAACCATGCCCAACAATGTTCGATTTCTCCTTTCAGATACACCATTCAACTGTGGTGTCCCTGGTGGAGTCCATTGTGAGATTATACCATTTTCTTTGAGACAATTGAGAAACTCATTAGTTAAGTATTCCCCTACTCGATCCGATCAAAGAATCTTAATACTCTTACCAGTTTGTTTCTCTACTTCATTTCTGAATTCTTTGAACTTTTCAAACGATTGAGATTTGTATTTCATTAAATACACATATCCAAATCTAGAATGATCATCAGTGAAAGTAATAAAATAAGAATACCCTACTCGTGCATTCGTTGTCATAGGTCCACATACGTCTGTGTGTACCAACGCTAACAACTCTGTAACTCTTTCTCCTTTTCCACTAAAAGGAGATTTAGTCATCTTACCCATGAGACAAGATTCACAAGTTGGATATGATTCGTAATCAGATAGCTCCAAAAGCCCATCTTTATGCAACTTGGATAATCTTGTTTCATTGATATGACCGAGTCTACAGTGCCACATAAAGGTATAATTAACATCATCTCTTTTTCTTTTCTTAGTTTGTTCAATTTGAAGTATATTTTCATGCAAGTCAAGTATGTAAAGTCCATTCAGTAATTTGCCAACACCATATAAAATATTTTTATTATAAATAGAACAACTGTTGTTTTTTATTATAATATGAAAACCATCCATATCCAATACAGAAATTGAAATAATGTTGCTAATGAGTGTTGGAACATAATAACAATTATTTAAACTAATGAACTTGCCCGAAGGCAGTGCTAAACAATAAGTCCCTACAGCTAATACAACAACCTTTGCTTCATTTCCCACTCGTAGGACGACTTCATCCTTGTTCAGCTTTCTACTTCTGCTTAGTCCCTGCATATTATTACATATGTTAGAACTACAGCCGGTATCCAATACCCAAGTAGAATTTTGACTTTCAGAAAAATTAATTTCAATCATGAACAAACCTAGATCGGAAGTCGAAGCTTCTCCAAGCTTCTTTTGGCCCGCAAGATACTCCTTGCAGTTCCTCTTCCAGTGTCCCGGCTTATTGCAATGGTAGCAAATTCCTTTGCTATCTGGATCAGGTTTCTTTTTATCCTTTAGCTTCGCCTTGCCCTTAGCCTTGTTGTTCTTCTTCTTTTCAGAAGATACCTTGGGCCTCTTCCTTTTCTTGGAAGAATCATCCACTACTAAGACTTGGTTCTTGTTGGATGAGAAGTGACCTTCAGCAGTTTTCAGCATGTTAAGTAACTCAAGCAAACTGACGTCCAACTTATTCATGTGAAAATTCACAACAAATTGTGAGAAGGTGTCCGGGAGTGACTGCAAGATCAAATCTTGGCTTAACTCCCCATCCATCACGAACCCTAGCTGTCCAAGTTGTTCAATCAAATTGATCATCTTAAGGACATGAGTCTCAACAGCAGTGCCCTCGGTCATACGAGATCAGAAGAGCTCCTTAGATATCTGATATCTAGCAGTCCTACTTTGCTCACCATACAACTCTTTGAGGTGCAGCAATGTAGTAGGAGCTAGCATCCATAGTTTCATGCTGACGCTGAAGCTCGTTACTCATGGATGCGAGCATGATGCATTGAGCCAAGATTGCATCATCTTGCCACTTTCTGAAAGTAGCAATCTCTTCCTCAGAGGCTGTTTCTGCAACATTTGCAGGGACTGGCGAATTTAGGACATAAGAAATCTTTTCAGCAGTGAGAACAATTCTCAGATTCCTTAACTAGTCCGTGTAATTCGGTCCAGTCAGTTTGTTAGCATCAAGTATGCTACGCAGTGATAGTTAGTTTGATATTTTTAAATTCTGCATGTGAAATAGACAACATTTTAGCATACATTCATTTAATTAATTACCAAAATAAATTAGGTCTTTATTTTAAATTGGTATCTCCCACTATTTTCATCAAACCATATTACCCTCATTATATAGTTCGGCAAATCTAATTAAAGATTTGCTAGTGAGAATAAGGATCCCATTTCAAATGTATATAGCCTTGTGTGACACAACAAACTATATATAAATAAATAGGTAGACAACTATTGTCAATTACATCACTATGTAACTCTTTGTATTTTGCCTCTTAGATTATTTTGATCAAGTGTGACACATCCGAATCAAAAATATCTAAGTTAAGTCCAACCTAGCACTTCCATATATTCGAAAGAAAAACACTGTCCTTGTGTGATACAACAAAACAACATCATTCAGTCTATTTATAAGCATCAAATGTGATAAAGCAACATCTTAAATATTTAATACTTGCCTTGTGTGACACAACAAACTCATATTAAATATTTAATACTCTATCGCTTTACCATGCTAGAAGGCGACGTTCGATATTCCAAATATATTTGAATGCTTAAGACTTAATATAATATCTTTGAGGGGTTTGTTATTATTAGTCTCATCTTGTTTAGCACGCATGCACATATATATATAAAATACGCGTCATATTATTTTACATGCGAAGCATGTTGGATAATATATAATATATATATAGTAAGCATGCACATATAGAATACTATATTCTACCCGGATTGATTATGGACTTTTATTCTAGTTTGATTCACTAGAGCCACCAAGTGAACCAAAAGGTCAAACCTAATGTGCAAGAATTAAATTTAAATATAACTATTACATTTAAACCCGGGCTCCATTACAAACGGGTCTTCAAGCGCTCCTTGCTCCTTTGTCTCCAATTCTTCAAAATCAATTCTAACTATTCCTATTACAAAAACTACTTACAATAAATAGAAACCTTGATCAGCAGTCAAGGGGAAGTACATAGGAAGGAGATAGAATTTACATTAAGAAAAATTTAGAGAAGACGAGGTACGCAGACCCCATTTATAAAAACCCATACATTCAAGCATCCACTAAAATAAATCCAATCACACATTGGTCAATAGTCCATAATCAATCCCTATTTATTATCATACATATCTCTATATGTATCAATAAATAACATTCATCCCATGAATAATAAAACTATTCCATATATGCATTGATATCAATTAATGGGCAAAAGTTTTGCTAATATTTAGTTTTGAAACAAAATAAATTCTTTTATTTTAATCAAAAACCAAATCCAAATTAAACTCCTTTAATTTTAGCAATCTGAAATCCTATTCCAGATAAAATAAACTCTTTTATTTTAAACTTTTATCAATTAAATAAACCATTTATTTTAATTGAGAAAAATAAAAAATTTTCAAAGTCTGAACACCGGCGCGACCGCGCTGCACCCCAGGAAACGTTTTTCTGGGTTCGGGCACGGCCGCGCTCCAGAATGAACTGGAAGCGGCGCGGCCGCGCCGTGACGCAGAATCAGAAAAATTTTCTTGCCCAAAAGTTCGAACGTTTCGCATATCAATTCATGCATGGAATCATCAAGATCGATAATTAGCACATGATTAGGCTCTGATACCACTATTAGGTTTGTATATAATGCGAGCATGCAATCAAATTACATAAATAAGGCGGAAGCGCGATAAAACGGATTTTAAAATTTTATACAAACCATCACCGCGATCGATCAATGTGCTCAATTAACGATATAAACGAAAGAGAAAGAGAATAAGAATTATACCCTCGTAGAACAAAGCTTCCTCGGGTACAAGTTCAACTCCTAGTCCTTCGTGTTCTCCTCGAATGCTACGGTGTGATTCTTTCCTTTGATCAACGTTAGCCACCCAAGTGTTTGGCCTCTAGAGGTGATCCACCAAGGAAGAACAAGTATTCAAGAAATTGGGTATTTGGAAAAACCCTAGTTTCTATCTCTATAGAAATTGTAAGTACTCTCCACAAACTAATGCAAAAGTGTGTAACCCTAATCTATGATAAGACTCCTCTTATTTATAGATGTAGGAATAACCCTTCCCTAAACTATTTAGGATTAGGGTTTCTATTATAATTAAACTCTTTTAATTAATTATGCTCTTAATCCAATTAGGAATTCATGGGAGAGTACTTCTATTAATTAATTCCCAATCCCTATTAGGAATTAAATAATAGTAATAGTAATAATAATAATAATAATAAGACTCCTCTTATTAATTTATATTTAATATTTCCAAAATATTAAAGACTAAATATTAAGCTATTTAATTTATTCTATCTCCATAGATTAAATTAAATACACTTAACTTATTATTACAATTATGTCATTTACTTCTTAAATAAATATTTTTCTTTTGCGGTGTGACCCTTTAGGTTCTCCATATTAAATCGGTTGTGAATAAATCAATTAGAACAATTCTAATCTTATTTAAATAAATAAATTAAACTATTTAATTCATTTAAATAAATAATATTTATACTACAATAAGGGTAAGCGCCCTTAGCGATTAACGGCTTTCCAGATAATATAGATTTCAACATTAATCACAAAAGAACCTTTCAGTGCATAGTTACCGTACAATTCAATCCTTCTACCATACAATGTCCCACTTAAATATAAGACATGGATTTACTGTCAAGTCTTATTTTATTTAATTATATGTATTTCGATTCCCAAATGCACAACTCTAAATATTGCAAATTAGAAACTCCTTTCTAATTTCATTCTGCCTTGGCCAAGGACTATTGAGTTATCATTTATCGAATCACATAGGACATTCATATCTTTTACTAGACGTGGTAGATTCTTTGTTGATCATTCACCTATCTCCATGTACAACTTAATTATTATACCCAATCATATCCTTTGATATACCCTAAAGGTCTTAAGGGATATGTCAAAGTATAACTCATCATACACAAGATACTATGATGATCTCAAGTCTAAGGATCAGTTGTACTACTATCACTATAGGAATTCCTATTGACAGGCGAGTAAAACTCCATTAGGTATTCCTTAGCGAGCCACGTTCAGTGAACTTATTCTCCAATAAGCACCTACATACTTGCTTTAGTGTCTCCACACAAATGATTATGAGATCAATCATCCTCTTCCCAAGAGCAAGCAACGTATGTACTAATCTATCCGGATTCACTAATCCCCTTTTAGTAATCCAATGATTAGGAACGATTTTAGTTTGTGAGCTATCCAGAATTTAGATCTCATTAGCATGATCATCATCATGATTCTAAAAGCATTGCTCAAAACTATGGGTTTATCACATTTAATATAACAGCACTATGTAGATAATATAAAATGCCTTTTTAAGAAAATCAATTCTTTTATTAATAAATGAATAAGATTACAAAGTATATGCTACATCATATCAAATATGATTGGCTTGTGTGCATACTACTTTCACTTTAGGATTTTCCCTTCGGAAGGGATGACTTTCGCCTATCCCGACCCAGATCTGGAGAGGCCACCCGCCTTCTCCGTTCAGATATTCCTCTGCTTTCACTGCTTGCTTCCTAAGAGCGACTCCAACGCCTGCTCTTATCACGAGATCGACTTCATTGCCTGATCCTCTCCAGAGAGCGGCTCCTATGCCTACTCCTCTCATACTAAGAACCGTCCGAACGGTATGTCCTGTATCGGTCCCCTGATGATACTTCCCGACGCCAATAATGACTGGAGGAAACTTCTTCTCCGTCTAACAGTAATTCCATCTGCTTATCCAACTCTATCCGCTGAAGGCATAAAGCCTCTATAGTGTCTTTGTGCCGTCGCATCTTTTTGGCCAAGATCGTCTCCTTTTCGTCTCGACCCTGATTCAACCTAGAGGTCCAGTCTTCGGTGCGACTATCATGGCCTGCCGTCTTCTGAGTGGTTGAAAATAATGTTTTCCTAACAATTGCGGTCTGTGGATCGGTTGGGCCTACCGACTGGCTTTGGGGGCCCAGCCTCTCCAAGATGCTCCTAGATGGCCTCAACCTATCCTTGACCGAACCTCTGGGTTGAGAGAGACTGGCTGTTGATTTATCCCGTGGCGACGCCATCTTCGCCTTACTTGACGCCATTACTACTAATCAAACTGCTGAGTGATTGAGAATTATGTAGCACTAAAAGGCCCTCCTTCTAGCGCCAATGTTAACGCTAAGATTCGTCCACGCGCCCAATCACCAAACTGCGCGTCCAATCCTGCACAGAAATAAAACCACACTCAGAGAGCTGACGGCTTTTGCCGCCGAAGGATAGCTCCGGTGTGAGAATAAGTACAGGCTGAATAAGGTTTAACAATGGAAGCTTAATGCTTTAGTGCTGTAAAAAGATTATTACTTGTGAATTAGGGTTTAGCTTTGTATTTATAGTGATCACTACATCTACTTCATGCCCATCTTCGTATGGAAATAAAACTCCTCATTAGGGTAGATACCTTAATGGGATCAAACTGAATCTCCTTAAAGGAAGAAAGTCGAATCATATCCTGACAATTTCCTTAAGAGTTGAAAATTAAATACAATTATGATTCCTTAATATTCTCCTACTGCCCAAACAGACTCCTACGTGGGAACATTCTTTCACATGGACCATGGCCACCGTATCCATCGGGCCCAAATAAGAAAACCCTATAGAGTTAATAAAAGACAAAGTAAATGTTTTATAAACTATGTATGACTTGCAAATTTGTTGTAGCTATTCTTCTTTTAAAACTTCTATTATAATAATTAATTATAAATTGCACTAAAGATAAGATTAATATGTATAAGATTTGAATTAAGAGTATAGGTAAGTTAAGGATATTGTATCCTAATGATTTCTATTTATTCTAAATTTATATTTAGGATTTGTTCGGCTATTAATTTTATGTTTCGCAATATCAAGGTAAGTAACTTTCTGAACTATTTAGTATTTTTAAATTATCGTTTACTTTTATATATGCCTTAGTAATTACTCAGATTCCTAAATGTACTGTTTCAAATTTTGTTATGTTTTATTTAAGGTTTTCATTTAAATGAAAACATTACTATTTTATTTTAAAATTCGAATCAAGTATCAAAATAGAATTTTGATTTAGCAAATGAGATTATATAATCTTGAACTATGAAAAACGTATAGTTTAGAACATTGATAATATTGAAAAATATTTTTGAAATCCTCAGTATGAATTATGTATAGAACCCGTTAGTGTTTACGCTTAGTTCCAGAACTAATATAGGACTTGTAATAATCAAGAAAATTAAAAAGATTATTAATTAAAATGAGGAATTTTTTTTGAAAACAATTATGTGCACTTATGTGTGATTATGAAGCTAACTAGGATGAAATTATAATGTATGAGAATGTATGATAAGCTTAAGTTATGAATTAACTAAACTCGGAAGAATGAGCCTTGTGTGGCATAATGATTAAGTATTTAATTAAATTATGAAAGAGGATTAATATAGATCCAAGTTGATAATTGATAATTAAGTGAATAAGGAAGATTAAGTTAGCCCATGTATTATGGGAATAAGCCTAACAGGAGATTAATACTAACTAGCCCAATGTATGTGTAAGGTGAGTATTTTTGGCCTAATCTTTTGAGTGTTAATAAGATTGGGAGAAAGATTCAATAAGCCCAGGATTAGTCTATAATTAAGTTGATATAAGTTCAAGTCATAGTCCAACCATTTGACCCATATTAAAGGCCCATTATCTAGAAGTGTGAAGAAAAAAAAGGAAATAATAATAATATATAATAATAAAAATAGTACTCCACCGAATCAGGCCAATGGCCTACCCCTCTATGCTGCTTAATTTTAATCCCATGTGAAGTATTATGATTACTGAGGAGTATGGTCTAGGGTGGTTTGGTAGAAGCTTTTTACCAAATCTTCCTTAACCAAGGGACAAAACCAATTCGTGTTGGATTAATACAGATAGTAGTACATGTATGTGGATAATATATGTATAGGAGTTCTCGTATAAATAGGACCTCCCAACTCGTTTTACAAGGTCTATTTTCAATTACTAAGTTCTGATATAGAGAAATAGAGAGCTTGAGAGATAATAAGAAAGAACTAAGGGAAACTCTTGCACTTCGGTAAATCAAAAGGAGTCTAGGAAGGGAGAAGACAGTGAATAGTTTACTCTAGTTCCTTGCTAAGAGAAAAAGAGCTTCAAGAAGGTATAATCCTTTAACCTTAGAATGTTGTCCTTTATTTTGTTCAACTAGTACATTTCAGTTGAGTATCATAATTATGCATGTTTGGTTGTGGAGGATTCTGTGCGGGAATCATGGTGGATTCCGAAGTTATAAGTGGTTTTGATGGAGATTATATGCTAGTATGTGTGAAAATGTGAGCTATAATCAAGCTTCATAAACATAAAATGACAAACCAAAGTTGGTTTCCACAGTAAATTCTAACTTAGTTTCCATATCAGATTCCAATTTCCATAAACTATTGTAGTCTCTTTACAGATTTTAACTCCTTAGACCAGTGACCCAATGCTCTAAATCAGACCCAATTCCATGTTCACAAGTCAGTCCAAATCGTAGAGTGAAACTTCTCTTCAGAAATCGTAGAGTGAAACTTCTCTTCAAAAATCGTAGAGTGACTAGCCAATTCAATCGTAGAGTGACTGAACAAGTCATAGAGTGCTAAGTCCCAATCGTAGAGTGACCAGCTAAGTCAATCATACAGTGACTGGACAAGCCAATCGTAGAGTGATTGGGCAAGTCGTAGAGTGCCAGAACACAAATGTAAAATGCTCCACTCTACGGTTGTAGAACGCTTGTAACCTACATATGCAAAAATATAGAATGCGAGACTGCTAAGTCTTTATATTATCCTCCACTTTACGAACGTAGAGCAACCTGCACACAATCGTAGAATTCCCCACTCTACGATCGTAGAGCGCTTCTGGAAAATAGAGTAACTTGCATGAAAATGTAGAGTGTCCACCCAACAATCGTAGGACACTTCTACAAAGCAATTGAAAACTAAACATATAGGAATCAAAATCGTAGAGCCTCAACCCTGCGATCGTAGAGCTTCAACCCCACGATCGTAGAGTTTCATTCACCAATCATAGAGTTTCATTCACCAATCGTAGAGTTTCATTCACCAATTGTAGAGCCATATTCACTGATCGTAGAGTGACGGTTGTAAAACTTTAACATTACGATCGTAGAGCACTTCTAGGGAATAGCTAAAAGCTAAGCTTTCTACTTCATACCTATTAAATCACTTCTACTTCATTTTAAACTCGAGAAATACCTGTTAATGATGTATCTGAGTACTCTTAATGATAAGGGTGACTTAAGAATGTTAAGAAAAATAACTAAAGAAATACTTAGTAAATGCTACAAACTTGAAGTTTATTGATAAAGGTGGATAATCAGGCTTATTAAAGAAATTATAGTTATCTTGGACTTGTTATGTATAATGACTAATGGAAGATAATTAAATAAACAAAGTGCTAATAAAGCTTATGTTGTTTGTGGATCCTAGTTTTGGAAGTTGTAAAGTTGGATCAATTTAGATCATTATGTGGAATACAACAAAGATTAATCATTAGAATGACTTACGACTAATATAGGTTACTTGAAGAAAAGAAATTTAGAGTTAAATAGTAACAGCAATCTAGGCAAGTGCCCTATCTTGTACACCTTATTATTCGTACAAGTAATTTAACTGTTATACTTACTGAAGGATAATTCATACTCATGTTTACATTCATGCAAGTTCCTTTAACTTGTACACTGTTATTATTCGTACAAGTATTTAAATGTTATATCTCATAGAAGATAACTTGTATTGAATATATTTGTTCATGCATATATATTCTTGAAGAACATTCTTAGATCAAATTATTAAGCGTAAAAGCCTTGATAAACCTTAATTGAACGTCTTTGAGAATCCTTTTGAAACATCGATTTGTTGACATTGGAAGTTAAGTTGTGCATGAGAATATTCTGAGAAATACGCCTATGCCATTTGATTCGGCTAGACCAATGTAATAGATTGTTAATCAATCATATTTCTTTGAGAAAGCTATCCAAACCAATTGTTTTGGTACGAACTTGTAAAGGTTACGATTTTTGGAATAGAAGGAATTAATGTATTAATAGGTATCAAAGCGAGGTTGTATTCATTAGTTTTGAATAAAGGTTGTAAATATTGAGATGAAGGTTGTACCGTAATGTACCAGGTCCGAGGTCCAAGGCACCCGAATTTGGGGGCGTTATAGGACTCCTATGATATGTTGAGATGAACAACCCTCATAAAAGTGGTATTATTATTTTATGTTGGGGAACCGACTCGCGCACTATGACTAAGTGTTATGCATAATGTGAGGTATGACGAGGTTGATCACCTCATGTGCCTGTTTTCGAAGGTTTGCAGTGAAATACTATTAATCCTTCTAAGAGTTCATGGTCCATTGTAATAACCAGGAATTTCAAGTCACTTTATATGTATATGCATTATTGATATTTAAAACTTTGTGCTATATAGTGATTTAATATGTGATAATATATGTGAAGTGGTGTATGGCTAAATAAATATATATACTATAGTTATGGATATATATATATTTATAGATTTCATTAAAAAAGAAAGCTTCATAACCTAATTATACATTAGGTAAGATAATTAAATAACCTAAGGGTTATGGTGAATAGTTAGTATTTAATATTTATACTAACTTAAGTGAATAATTTTATTATTGCAAGTGATTAATAATTTTAAACTTAATTATAGTAAACCTAATTAGGTTACAAGTTAAAGAGATATGTGTAAGTAATTAAATTCCATAAGATTAGAAATAGAAACCCTAAATAAACAACTAGGGTAATACATATTAAAATTGTTAAACTATGTTTGTTACATAGCCCAAAATAATTAAATGAGAAGCCCAAAAAAAATAAAATACAAACTAATACTTAGCCCACTTGATTAAGGGTATTTTAGACTTTTGATTAATCAAATTTGTGCATTAAAATAAAAGCAAAATGGAGGGGATAATGGGGCAAGGGTGACCGACCCTATTAGGCCTTTTAAGGCAACAAAATTATGCTAATCAAGTTCTTTAATTAGTAACTTTTACATCAAGTACAAGTGTGTCCATCTCCCATTGGTAGAAAATCTACTTAACACCCTTAATGACATGATAGGCTTAATTGGAAGAGATAAGGCAAAGCCTTTTATCCAAGGGACAACAAAGATATGGAAGATATTAGTTATGATCCTAGTTGTATCTAACTATATTGCAAGATACATTTTTAAATCACCACATTTCATTTTCTCTTCATTTTTTTCTCCTATTCTTCTTCTTCTTCTTCTTCTTCTTCTATTTTTCTCCCGAGCTAGCAAAATACAAAGAGAGAAAAGAGAGAGGGGTTTGATTTTTTGAGGAGAAAGAGAGGAGTGTGCTAGCTTGATTAATGCACCCTAAGTTCATATCTTACTTTGGTAGATCAAGGAAGGTTGCTACTAGAACAAGGTATAACCTAAATCTTCATCTCCTTCTTCTATTTGATGTTATAGCAAGATTTGATAGGGTTATGAACTAATACCCAAGATACCCTAGTTCTACATATCATCATGGATGTAACTAAGTATCTTGAGTGTTAGATCAAAGGTCTAGAGGAAGAAAATGAGCATATGTTCTCCTAGGGGTGAAACCCTAGTTTTTCTTCTACTAAATCTTGTGTAACTCAAGTTTTACAACTTGGATTTATGATCCGTCGAAGGGGGTGCTAGATACATGAGTTAGCTAGTAAACCCAAGTGGTAAAACACAAATCCAATAATGTTTGAAGCCTTAGGGGTTGTTTTCCCTAAATAGTCTAGGTATAGAACTTAAAGCTTTAAAACCCTAAAAGTCTACTATCCCCGTTTTTCCTAAGGCTGTTTCGGCTAGTTATGGATCTTTTAAAAATCTAGAAAAAATTACAAAGGTACCTTAAGAGTTATCTATATGTAAAAAAAAGAACAGACACATTTCGATGTGTGGTTTGTGTGTAATGGCTTTTACCGTGAATGACTCTTAAATATTCTTACCCAGATTCCTCACTGTGTATATCTTAAAAAACTCTAAAATTTGTACAGTATGTGTATGTATGTTATGAAAATGTACCCTAAAAGATTCAGAATTTTCTGAGCAAAACCCGATTTATGAAAAATATAACAAGATTCGGAGGTCTTGAGTACTTTAAATATAGTAAATCACTTTCTAAAATTGTAGAAAAATTTGTGAATTATTGTTGGATCATATACTATCCAGATCCAGAAGATAATAATTTTCAGAACCTGTTTGCTAGTTTTCATAATAATGTTATAGTTATGGTTAAAAGGAAATAAATGGTTAAATGATGTCATAAATGAGAAAAATAGGATGTTAAAGTTTAGGTACTCCTATTATAGTGTAATCTGACCTATGTGAGGTATTTTGATAATCTTTTATGATAAATAATATTTATGACCTTTTATGAGTATTTAATAAATTGTTTAATAAAGGGTAAAACAATTAAAATAAATTGTTTATTTACCTAATAAATTATTAAATGTTACTATGATATTTGTAATATAAGAATATGATATTTTTTAAGTAAATAAAAAAATATTAAGATTAAAACTTTATTGAAATATTATTGAATGGTTAATAATATTTGATTTAAGCATTAATAAATGATTAAAATATTAAATGGCTAATAATAATAGATTAAAATATTATTAATAATATGAGATTAAAATATTATTAAAAGATTAATAATATTAGATTAAAGTATTATTGGATGATTAAAATATTATTAAGTAAATAATAATATTCGAAATTAAATAAAATGTTATTAAAAAAATAATAATATTAATGCATGATTAAAATATTATTAAGAGGATTAATAATATTAGTAAAGTATTAAAATATTATTAAGATGTTAATAATATTAGTAAACGAATAAAAGTGTTATTAGTGGACTAATAGTACTAAGAGGTGAATTAAATATTATCAAGATTAATAATATTAAGTGAATTAAAGGTAGTTGTTATTTAAAAGTAATATTATCGAGGCATGATAATATATTCTAAGAACTAAATGTAATATGTAATATCTATGTGATTACATAATGTAATGTTATGCTATGGCTAATTGAAAGATTAACTATAGGTCTTTCAAAGGAAGATAATTAAATTGCCTAGCGGATAGAATTTAATTGCGTAACAGTAGCCTACAAACGAGGCAAGTTCCCTAACTTAAACTCGAGTTATTATTTTTGAAGCATGTTAGTGAATAATTATTGTTGATTATTCACATCTATACTCATTATTGAGATTCGCACCTTGTGCAATTGAATTCCTGTTCTATTATTATTGAATTGTGAATTAAATTACAGTTCTTTCATTCATGAACTGTTTATGAGATAGATCTATACTAATTGTATCAGCTAGATCAAGCATGTCTATATTTGATAAATCAAATGTGTTTTAAAAGCTGTTCTTATTAAATTGATATGGTAAGAACTCTTGGCTAAGGAAAGAACGAATTTAATTAAAGCATGATATCAATGCTGGATTATTAAGTGTTTATGCATAAATCACTGGGTATGAAAGGCTGATCCCCTTGATTACTAAAACTTATTAAAAGGTCCAGTTTAAATGCTGAGAACCTTGACAAATGTTCATGGTTATTTCAAACCACTCAGTACCTGTTATTCAATTATTCGAATATTCAACTGTTGACTATTAATTCATGTTCCTTCATAATTTTATAATGTTGTTGAACATTGAAAGCAAATCTTCTTTCTAATCATGATATATCTCCCTTGTATATAAACTTGCTAAGCAAATTAGTTGCTTACCCTTGCTATATCATGACATTTATTTCAGTTAAGGCAGAAACGTCCAAAAGGGACAAAGGAAAAGGGAAGGTTCAAGAGTAGATGTTGGAGAAGGCTTATGTACTAGTTTATTTTAAATGCTATTTGGTTATATAAACTCTTTAAAGTATTAATTGTATGTTTAAAGTTAACGTTAAAGAACCTTGGGACTATGATTGTAAGACTTTATTACTATTATGATAAACAAGGTATGTTTATTCTTCCGCATTAGTTAGAAAGTATGTTTGTTGTTGAGTATCGTGAACACTGAATTCGAGATTAGGAAACCTTGATTTGGAGGTGTCACATCTATAGTGACCTCAAAATAATGATAGTACTCAGACTTTGAAACTGTTAAGAATCACTGCACTCAGTTCACTCAATTCAGTTCATGAATTACTCTTAAATTGTCATAGCTTCTAAAATTATTTAATCTTGAGCATGATTATTTGATTATCGTTGACTTTATACTTGCTGAGTAAACCCGTTGCTCACGCTTGCTATACTTTGAATGTTACAGTTCAAATTGAGCAGTGTGGTGGTTCAGGGAAAGATAATGGAAAAAGTAAGGCTACGCACTAGCTTTGATTTACTAGTTATTAAAGAACTATGTTAGAAAATTGTATTAAGACTTATGCTAGTTATTTGTATCTAAGTTATGTTATGTATTAGTGAAGATTACGAGAACCTGGGAGTATATTATTATGTCATATTAATTAATGTAATTATAATGTTATTCCGTAATGAGATGATATTTAGTCATGGATTGAGTTAGACCGTGAAGCATCAAGTTTGAGGTAGAGGTACCTGAATTTGGGGCTGTCACAGGTTAGTATTAGAGCTATAGGTTCTAAACCTTAGGAAAAAGAATCCCTAGGCTATAACCTTAGAGAAGATAGAGGGAATGAAAGGAGATAAAACTCATGTAAAGTTTTATGAGATGATCTTAAGTAAACTTGTCGTAGAGAGTCAGTAGAATCGTGAAATATATTTTTATTTCATACAATGAATTCATATTTTACTGTGGGATACTGATAGAGTTTATTTTGTGGTTGTGATCGTAGGATGCCAGAGGTGGGCGAGCCTAGCAGAGTCATGGAGGAGGAGCCACGTGATATCCACATGGTGTCTGAGACACCCTTAACAGTCGATCCGGATGAACAGGAGGATGGCCCAGTAGATAGTGAGCCCATAGAGGATTCGAAGGAGGTACCCTAGGATGGCACCATATTTGAGGATGAACTATTAGGAGAGTATGCAGACCGTATCATTGAGCTAGAGGATAGAGTCCAGGAATTAAAACAGGAGATTCAGGGGCGACATGAGGCACCATGTCATTGGGCTCATCCAGCTACAGATTTGGTGTGGGTCGCCCATCAATCTCAAGAACCATGTCATTGGGCCATTCACCTTGAGAAAGATTGCTAATGACGTTGATAAGTTCCCCAATTTGGTTCTCAAGATTTCGAATAGACATTTCCTGAATTTTCAACATCTCCTCATTCGAAGTCATCATCTTAGACACAAGTTCCTCAAAGTTTGACATCCTCTCTTCTTGAATAGGAGCTTGATCCTGAGAGTCTAGAGTGTATGATTGGCTTGGAGCAAAGGTTTGAATTTGATTATTATGGCTCCATGAAAAATCCGAATGATTTTTTCAACTATGATGATAATCATTGGAATAGTCATAACTGTTGGGGTAATCGCCGAAGTCACCACCATACCATACTGACTCGAAACCGATGGTGCATTGGTGACTCGGATGGTTTTCAGCACAATAATCACAAATCACCACCACACTTTGAATGTTTTGTGCTTCTAAAGCATCAACCTTCCTCGAAAGCGTCTCAAACTGTGCTGACAATGCAGAAAATGCATTGAGTCTATCAATCCCAGTTTCCCTTGGTTGAGTCATACTCATGTACGACCATTAATAAGCAAAATCATCCATGTTGTACCTTACAAAGAAGAAAGCATTAAAACAGAAAAATAAATGATAAAATAAACTAAAAACAAATTTATATATAAGTTTAAATTAAGACTAATTTGATTATGACTAATATTGGAAAAACACTAGAAAAATAATTCCCCGGCAACGGCGCCAAAAACTTATTGTCCGATTTATATAACGACAATTTGCGCGCAAGTATACGCAGTCAACAAGTAATAAAGAGTAAGTAAAGTATCGATCCCACGAGAAATTATTACTAATGTTTTCCAAGTACTAATATTTTATCATCTCAATCTTATTTAAACAAATAATAATTGTTTTTGTTGTTTTGCATTAATAAAGATAACAAATAATCAAAGAACTATGGAAAGCTTTAATATAATGAAATCAAATAATAACAAGTCTAAGATTGCAATTTCCCCCAACACTTCATTTGAATGTCCTAACTTTTTCTTTTCAACTAGTTAAATCACAAGAATTGTTATCCGAGAAATCACTAGTATGTCTAAGTCTCTCTCGATGGTCAAATACGTATTCTCCATTACGGTGTATAGATATATCTCTATTCTACACACTAGCAAGATTCTCATATCAAGAACAATTAGTAAGGTGTATGTCACAAAACCTCATTAACTACTCCATCAATTACTAACTTTCGCAATAGAAATCATTAAGCATGGATTCTCCAATGGATACATGTGGTATTTAGGTATATGTCTATCCTAAATACAATCAAATTATCCATTCATGAGGGTAATAAATAAAACACACGTCACTTAATTTCATAAATTACCCATAAGAATATCTAATTTTCACATGATATCATAACAAGGTCTTAACACTATAATCCATTTCTCAAGTTCGTATAGGTTCCCAAGTTAATTACTAGCTAGGCAATTAATATATAAAGCATAAATTATGATATCCAATCACAAATAATTAACCCACATCAAAAAGAGAGCATTCAATTCAAACTATGTATTGGGTTCCATTGAAATATTAGAAAATGACTTCTAGTTCATGGGAATTACAATAAAACATCAAATTTGATCTATACATCATGATGGAATTACAAATTAAGAAGAGAATACTAGAGATAGAATGATAAAACCACTTAGGAAGATATTCAATGGTTGCTTGATGGGTTGATTCTTGTTCTCTAGCTTTCCCTCAAGATTTGATACTCCTTGCTCTTCTTGCTCCTTGAACTTTGCTAATTTTCCCTTGAATTGTAGCACTTTTGCTCTTAATTTGATGTTTATGGAAGCCTCCCTCTCTCTAGAATTGATGTTAGAAGTGTTAGAATGGTTAGAATGTAAGTTCCAGCCGCCCCCTTGGTGTTATATGAGATGGGTATATGAAAACCCTAGCTTAGACCCGAGTTTTTGGTCCAAAAATTGTAAAACCTGCTGTATCCCGCGACGAGCTTGCCCCGGCGCCAAAAATGGCCTGGGGAGCTCGCCCCGGCGAGCTCGCTTCTGTAGCCAGAATCATTTTTGACGTCTGTTGGTAAAATGACCATAACTTCTTCGTCCGAACTCGGATTAAGGTGATTAAGGAGGCTATTAAAAGTTAAGAAGTAGCTCTACAACTTCCATAACTGGAGTTTGACGAGATACAGGCCGGAGCAAGGCTCAAATTGAGCCCGAAGCAACTGCTGTGTAAAAGTTATGCAAAATTCGATGGTAAAATGACCATAACTCTCCGTCATACGAACTTCAAATTGGATGATTCAAGATGTTCTAGAAAGATGAGATGAAGATCTACAACTTTTGTTCTTTGAGTTTGGAGAGATTCGGATTGCATCATGGGTCAAATTGAGAAATAAACAGCTGAAATGCCAAATTCGAGCCAAAAACGCAACGATCAAAGGGGCCTTTATTTCAATTCCTACAAAACAAAGTAAAAACACATAAAAGCACACAAAGACATATAAAAGTAATACAAAACTACATTACATAATAATAAGATGAAAACACATAAAACCAAACGAAATAGTTAAAGACTTACAAATTATCAAGGCTAAAAGTACCTAATTTGTGTGTATAAAACCCACTCATCACCTCTACACAGTTGGGGGCCATATTACATCATCTCTTGGCGAGGAATGTAGAGTTGGTTAGTAGATTAGAGCATTACTTAGAGCAGCGGGTAGAGAGCTTACAAAGGGAGAAGGAGGCTCTACGAGCCCAGTTAGAGGAAGAGGTAGCAGACCATGTCTAGATTGAGGAACAGTGGGAGGATGCCATAGAGCGGGTTGGTGACCTAGAGGACGAAGTGAGGAGGAAGAGGAGGAAGATGAATAAGATGGGTTATGCTTTGTCGGTAGATGGATGGATGGTGTACACCATTACCCTACCAAGGAACGACAAACTCGCTACATCATGAGTCGCGATTTGATGATTCACATGGGTCAGTTGGAGTACGAGAGTACTGTGGAGCGTGGTATGCTCCAATAGATTATCCAGTTTATGTGTTTAGTAGTATATGAATATATGTATGTAAATCCCAACCTTTTGAGTTATATATAGGATAGTGATTGTAGACCCTAACTTTTGTACCTGGTAGTGGGGCAGGATGTGTATAATCCCCATCTTTTGTGATATTAGGGGATAAATGATGATGTTAATAACAGTATGCTATGAGATGATAATGTATGACGTACTAAGCAATGACATATGAATATAAATGTTTTTATTAAATGTGTTACATTAGATATAAATATTAAAGAATATAATGAGATAATAATATTAAGTTTTATTAAACAGAAAATGCCGCCAAGACGTAGACAATCAGTGCAACCTACACAAGAAGAGTCGGTTAATAATGAGAAAGGGCAGATAGACCCCATGCAGCGGTTTGTCGATTTATTGGAAGGAACGCTTCAAGGAAGGAATCCTGAACCTGTAAACCCCAACCCCTCAGTGGATCTTATAGCCAGTTTTAAAGACTTTAAGAGTGTAGGACTGTAACGAATGCAATTTTTGTGATTGAATAAAAATATTTATTGAATTATATAAATATTTTTATTAATTTATTGAGCTAAATAATAATTTATTAAGTTTTTTTGGAATGGGTATATGTTAAGTTTAATAATGTTAAATGTTATTTGAATGTGATTTGTTATGATTATTCTAATTTAATTTAATAATTAAATTAGATGATGAAAAGGTTTATTTGAATAAATGATTTATTTGAATAAGAGAATTTATTTGGTATTATTGTTATTTGTTAAATAAGTTATTAATTTAGTTAATAAGGTTTAATTGAATTTATTTAATAATAAGTTCAATTAAATTAGAAGTGTGACATTTTAAAACTATATGTTATGGTGATTTATTAAAATAAATGAGAAAGTGTTTAATTCAGTTTTACCAAACAAGGCCCTATGACTTTTGTTTGGAAATAATGGATTATTTTATTTGTGTTTTACCAAACAAGGCCTTAAGACCTTTAGTTAGAATAATGTGTTATTTTATTTTGTAATTGCCAAACATAGCCTTATGGCTTTTGAAATTTTAAACTGATGGATTAAATTTAGATTATACGTTATTATATTAATTATCAGTTTTTATTTTTTTTATCAGTTTTATTTTTCTAAACAACGTCAGTTAAGAAAGAAAAGAAAGAAGAGCAAAGAACAGAGTATTGAGAGAGTTAGAATTGAGAGAGTTAGTATTGAGCAAATTTGGCCTAAGTTTTCACTGTTCGCGAGCTGGGGAAGACGACTGTCGAGTCTCTCGCCCCGACGAGAAAAATGCAAAGGAATCTTCGCCCCGGCGAGCTTTTTGTATAGTGAATTCTCGCCCCGGCGAGAGTTTTGTTCAGGGAATTCCCGCCCCGGCGAGAATCACTGCTGTAAAAAAAATATTTATTATTATTATTATTTTGTTTTCTTTTCTTGGAAGTTATGATACAAAATTAAACTTATATTAATGTATTAAGTGATTAATGAAATTTCAAGATGGTTGATACTTGCTTGTTATAGTATGCTAAATGAGATATTATAATAAAATGAGATAAAGAGCAAACCTATAATACTTTTAGTCTTGTGACTAATTATGTTACCATTTTATAATTAAATGTATAAGTTGTTTAAGGATCGTGAATTACTTAAATTTGTAATCTACGCTTGAGGCAAGTTCCTTATCTCAACTTATTACTTTTACGTTGAGCAAGTTTTCCTTCCTTAAACTTTAAAATTACTTATAGCAAGTTATTCTTTCCTTTTAACTTGTTAATTTATTCAATGCAAGTTCATTTATATTGAGCATGCTTATGACCTTAGCTTATTGATATTCAAGCAAGGTTACTATCATGCTACGTACTTAAGCTTTATTCCAATCATTGTTGTTATTCAAATTTCGAGTATAGTTCTATTGAACAAACTCTATTGATGAACTAGACTAGCAAACCCTTATTGAATCAGCTAGTCCTTAGTTGATGAGCATTTCAAAGACTTAGAATATTTTCTATACTTGTTCCAAGCCAAGTTCCTTTTGGTACGGATTCAGACGATACACTGAGATGAACAACCCTTATATAGGGGATTATTTACGCGACGGCGTTAAAATGTTTGTGCACAATACATTGTACAAAGGGCTGATCCCCCTGAGTACGAGATGTTGGTCCATAGTCTATATGACTGTTAAAGGTTCCTGTAGAAATACTTGTTAACCTAGGACATAGTTCGAGGTCTTGTGACCCTCAGATATAATTTCTAAATCTTGAAATCTATTTTTTCTTTGAATCGAGCATTCAAACGAGCTTTTAGACTTTGATCATTTATTGACCGAGATTCAGAAAATTATTATTCCTTAGTTGAAATCTATTTCATTTAAATATTATTGTTATCGTACTTGTGAGCAATTGTTTGCTCACTCTTGCATTAATCATTGCAGCTAAGCCAGAAAAGCAGGACGAACCATCCACGAGTAAAGGCAAGGGCAAGATGCCAAAGTAGCAAGAGATTTATTATCCTGAGGAGGAGGAGGAGGACCCTAAAGAGATACCACTATCTACTTTGGGTGTTCAAATGTACGAGCAGGTGTATGATCGCAACATAGAGTTGCAGGACATAGTGGAAGAGTTGGAGGGGCAGCTGGCTGAGCGACAGGCTGCTTTGGAGCAGAAGAACAGTGAGATTGAGGAGCTAGACATACGTCTTGGGGATGTGGAGTGGAAGCTGGTTCATGTAGAGAGTGAAAAGGAGGAGTTAGAAGAACAGGTTGCGGAACGTCAAGCCACTTTAGAGCAGAAGGATGCTGAGATTCAAGACCTTTCATCACGTCTTGCAGAGGCTGAGCAGAGGCTAGCACAGTCTGAGTATCAACGAGGACAGCTGATAGCCAGAAATGAAATTGTACGAGATGAGTTGAAAGAGGAGTCAGCTAAGCGGGCGAGAGCTGAGACCGCTTGGTTAAGGGAGGCTAACCGCGCAGATCGTGTTGAATGTGAGGTGCGGTCAAAGAAGGCCAAGATTGATGATATGGAGTATATTTTTCACTCCACAGTGGATAGAGCTCTAGATCGAGTTCATCGTCATCCAGATATGGTGGATCGAAGGATGGTGACTCGTATTATGGAGCAGGAACGCCAAGAAGCTGTGCGTCGTGGGATGTCATCATAGATTGTGATTAGTTGTGTTATTATGAAATTTATGAGTTAATACGTTGTTAATCCCAGTTTATATAATGGGATAGAATAATGATGTAATCCTGGAACTTTGTGATTTCAGGATAGATGATTTGATGTAAATAACCACGATGCTATTCCTATTATATTTTGAAGCAGTAAATGAATAAAATGTGAAAGTTTATCAGATGTGTTATGTGTTTAAGTATTATCTATAAATGTTTAAGTTAAGACTTAAATGTTTAAGCAATTGAATAATAATCTAATAGCGCGAATTTTTAATAGTAAGATGCCGCCAAGAAGACAACCAACCCGTCAACAAACTCCTGAGGGATCTACAAACAACGAAGAAGCTAACACTAACCCAATGCAGCAGTTAGTGAATCTATTAACTGGAGCATTCGCGAATCAACCCCAAGCTCAGGCTACGACTTTTAAAGATTTCAAGGCTGTCGGACCTCCAGAATATCACGTCTCTATGAATCCGATCGAGGCACAAACCTGGGTCATGGAGATGGAGAAGGTGTTTGATGTCGCTAGGGTCAATGAGGACCAGAAGACGACATTTGTAACCTTTATGCTGAAGTCAGAAGCTAGCTACTGGTGGCAAGCTAATCAGACCCGAGGTGGGAGCGATTCCGTGGGAGCGATTTAAGGAGATGTTTTTCGAGACTTACTTTCCGGAAAGTGCTCAGAATCAGATGGAGGTGCAGTTTCTAGAGCTAAAGCAAGGTAATATGACGGTACCTGAGTATGCAGCAAAATTCAACGAGTTGGCGAGGTTTGCGCCATACCAAGTCAACACGGATGAGCGAAAGGCTAGGAGATTTGAGCAGGGATTGAAGCCCTGGTTATATGGTCGAGTTTCGTTGTTTCAACTGAACTCATTTGCGGCGGTGTTAGAAAAGGCAATTATCGCTGAAGGAGGCAGTGATGCGTTGTCCAAGTACAATCAGGAGCAGAGGAAGAAGAAGAATGAAAGTGAAAACAAGGCAAGTGGTAGCCATGGGGGCAGTAATCAGAAGAGGAAATGGAATGATAGTAACTCTGCGGGAAGTCAGCAGGGTAATCAGAAGAAGAAGGTGGAGGTGTGCAGCAACTGTGGAAAGAGCCATATGGGTGCTTGTTTGAAGGGTAAGAGGGTATGCTTCAACTGTGGACAAGAGAGTCATATTTCACCAAATTGCCATAATCCGAAGAAAGGAACATGTTTCATTTGCGGGTCGAAGGATCACTTTGCCCGAGACTGTCCTAAGAAAGCAACTACAGGTGGAGCCAGTGCAGGAAAAGGAAACAGCGGTGGTGGCAATCTTACTATCACAGGACCGGCACAGCCCAACCGACCTACCGCTCGAACGTTCAATATGACGGTGCAGGATGTTGTGCAATCAAAGGATGTAGTGTCAGGTATCATTCCAGTCAATAATGTTAATGCTTATGTATTGTTTGACTCGGGTGCTACTTGCTCATTTATATCCGATAATTTTGCTAAGAAATTAGAGTTACCTCAGGAAGAATTAGATTACCCTATGAATATAAAAATTGCGAATAGGGAGGTGATTCCTGTTAAGTTTGTCCACAAGAACTGTCAGGTAGATATTAAGGGTCATGTGATGACTGTTAACTTGATCCCAATTCGTCTTGGGGAGTTTGACGTCATTCTGGGAATGGATTGGTTGTTTAACCATGGGGCAGTTATTGATTGTCAAAAGAAGTGTGTGAACCTTATGACTCCGTCAAAGGTAGTGTTTTATGGCAGCAAGTCGCCTAGACAAACGAGTTGTCTGACGATGATGCAGGCCAGAAAGATGTTGAGACAAGGATGTGTAGGATATCTAGCCTACATAGTCGATACCAGGAAGGTGAGTGTGAAGCTGGAGGAGATACCGGTAGTAAGGGATTTTGCGGACGTGTTTCTTGATGATTTGCCAGGATTACCGCCAGATAGGGAAATCGAGTTTGTAATTGATTTAGCACCGGGTACAGCCCCTATATCAAAAGCCCCATATAGAATGGCTCCGGTAGAGATGAAGGAGTTGATGGTGCAATTGCAAGAGTTGCTAGATAAGAAGTATATTCAACCGAGCGTTTCGCCATGGGGAGCGCCGGTATTGTTTGTTAAGAAGAAGGATGGATCAATGCGTCTTTGCATTGATTATAGAGAATTGAACAAGGTCACGATCAAAAATAAGTACCCGTTGCCAAGAATCGATGACCTGTTTGACCAATTGAAGGGAGAAAGATATTTTTCGAAGATAGATCTGCGAAGTGGATGCCATCAGTTGAAGATGAGAAAGGAAGACATACCAAATACGACATTTCTAACTAGATATGGTCACTATGAGTTTTTGGTTATGTCATTTGGTTTAACGAATGCGCCTGCAGCATTCATGGACTTAATGAATAGGGTGTTCAAACCATTTCTGGATAAGTTTGTGGTGGTATTCATAGACGACATTTTGGTTTACTCCAAAACCCAAGAAGAACACGTGGAACATTTAAGGGTGACGTTGGAGGCGTTAAGGAAGGAGAAATTGTATGCAAAATTTTTAAAGTGCGAATTTTGGTTGGAGCGTGTTCAATTTCTTGGACATGTTATTGATAAAGACGGGATTTCGGTAGATCCAGCAAAAGTCGAGGCAGTAATGAACTGGGATCAGCCGAAGACACCGTCAGATGTGAGGAGTTTCCTTGGTTTGGCAGGATACTACAGGCGTTTTATTCAAGATTTTTCCAGGATCGCCACTCCGTTGACAAATTTAACAAGAAAGTCGGTGAAGTATGTTTGGACGGAGAAGTGCGAAGAGAGTTTCCAAGAACTGAAGAAGAGACTAAGTTCGACACCTGTGTTTGTTAGGTTTGTATATAGCGCGAACATGCAATCAAATTACATAAATAGTGCGAAAGCGCGATAAAATCGAATTTTAAAATTTTATACAAACCATCACCAAGATCAATCTATGTGCTCAATTAACGATATAAACGAAAGATAAAGAGAATAAGAATTATACCCTCGTAGAACAAAGCTTCCTCGGGTACAAGTTCAACTCCTAGTCCTTCGTGTTCTCCTCGAATGCTACGGTGTGATTCCTTCCTTTGATCAACGTTAGCCACCCAAGTGTTTGGCCTCTAGAGGTGATCCACCAAGGAAGAACAAGTATTCAAGAAGTTGGGTATTTGGCAAAACCCTAGTTTCTATCTCTATAGAAATTGTAAGTACTCTCCACAATCTAATGCAAGAGTGTGTAACCCTAATCTATGATAAGACCCCTCTTATTTATAGATGTAGGAATAACCCTACCATAAACTATTTAGGATTAGGGTTTGTATTATAATTAAACTCCTTTAATTAATAATGCTCCTAATCCAATTAGGAATCCATGGGAGAGTACTTCTATTAATTAATTCTCAATCCCTATTAGGAATTAAATAATAGTAAAAGTAATAATAATAATAAGACTCCTCTTATTAATTTATATTTAATATTTCTAAAATATTAAATAATAAATATTAAGCTATTTAATTTATTCTATCTCCATAGAGTAAATTAAATACACTTAACTTATTATTACAATTATGCCATTTACTTCTTAAATAAATATTTTTCTTTTGCGGTGTGACCCTTTAGGTTCTCCATATTAAACCGGTTGTGAATAAATCAATTAGAACAATTCTAATCTTATTTAAATAAATAAATTAAACTATTTAATTCATTTAAATAAATAATATTTATTCTACAATAAGGGTAAGCCCCCTTAGCGATCAACGACTTTCCAGATAATATAGATTTCAACATTAATCACAAAAGAACCTTTGAGTAAATAGTTACCGTACAATTCAATCCTTCTACCATACAATGTCCCAATTAAATATAAGACATGGATTTACTGTCAAGTCTTATTTTATTTAATTATATGTATTTCGATTCCCAAATGCATAACTCTAATTAATGCAAATTAGAAACTCCTTTCTAATTTCATTCTGCCTTGGCCAAGGACTACTGAGTTATCATTTATCGAATCACATAGGACATTCACATCTTTTACTAGACGAGGTAGATTCTTTGTTGATCATTCACCTATCTCCATGTATAACTAATTATACCCAATCATACCCTTTGATATACCCACAAGGTCTTAAGGGACATGTCAAAGTATAACTCATCATACACAAGATACTATGATGATCTCAAGTCCAAGGATCACTTGTACAACTATCACTATAGGAATTCCTATTAACAGGCGAGTAAAACTCCATTAGGTATTCCTTAGCGAGCCACGTTCAGTGAACTTATTCTCCAATAAGCACCTACATACTTGCTTTAGTGTCTCCACACAAATGATTATGAGATCAATCATCCTTTTTCTAAGAGCAAGCAACGTATGTACTAATCTATCCGGATTCACTAATCCCCAATTTAGTAATCCAACGATTAGGAACAATTTTAGTTTGTGAGCTATCTTGAATTTAGATCTCATTAGCATGATCACCATCATGATTCTAAAAGCATTGCTCAAAACTATGGGTTTATCACATTTAATATAACAACACTATGTAGATAATATAAAATGCCTTTTAAGAAAATCAATTCTTTTATTAATAAATGAATAAGATTACAAAGTTTATGCTACATCATATCAAATATTATTGGCTTGTGTGCATACTACTTTCAATCTCCCACTTGCACTAAAGCTAATCGCCATGGTATCTAATACCCATCTTCTCTAAGTGACGATCAAACTGCTGTTAAGTTAAAGCTTTAGTAAATGGATCTGCAATGTTATCTTGAGAGTCCACACGCTCCAGGGTGACATCTCCTCTTTCAATGATCTCTCTAATCAAATGAAACCGCCGCAACACGTGTTTGGATTTCTGATGAGACCTGGGTTCCTTAGCCTGCGCAACAGCTCCGTTGTTGTCACAGAATAAAGGTACGGCTCCTCTAATGCTAGGAACCACTCCAAGTTCAGTTATGAACTTCTTCATCCAAACAGCTTCCTTTGCAGCTTCACTTGCAGCTATGTACTCTGCCTCTGTCACCGAATCAGCAACTGTTTGCTGCTTGGAACTTTTCCAACTCACTGCGCCACCGTTTAAGCTAAACACGTACCCTGAAACGGATTTACTGTCATCTTGGTCCGTTTGAAAACTTGAGTCTGTATAGCCCTCTAGTTTCAATTCAGACCCACCGTAGACAAGAAATACATCCTTAGTTCTTCTTAAGTACTTTAGGATGTTTTTCACTGCCTTCCAGTGCTCTTCTCCTGGATTCGACTGATATTTGCTCGTTACACTAAGTGCATGAGCGACATCTGGTCTAGTACATATCATACTGTACATGATAGATCCTATTGCGGAAGCATAAGGAATCTTACTCATACGGTCTCTCTCCTCAGGTGTCTTTGGGGCCTGTTTCTTGGAGAGATGTATTCCATGGCTCATCGGCATGAGTCCTCTTTTGGAATCTTCCTTGCTAAACCTCTTTAGTATTGAGTCAATGTACTTTCCTTGGGTCAAGTCTAGCATCCTTTTAGATCTATCTCTATAGATCTTTATCCCCAAAATATAGGATGCCTCACCCAAGTCCTTCATGGAGAAGTGTTTAGATAACCAAATTTTGATCGACTGTAGCATAGGAACATCATTCCCTATCAGTAATATATCATCAACATATAATACAAGGAGGTAAAAGTCATCCGCGTGGGTTAGGATTTATAGTTTCACAGCCAGATCCTGCAGCTCAACCAACACCTAACCCTGCATCATCTAGTTCTTATACTGCACCGCCTTGTTTTGAAGTCCCGTTTGAGGTCCAACGTGAGATTGATCGGTGGTTCTACAATATAGAAGCCCAAAATGTTCGTTTGGCTGAGCGACAAGATACCATGTACGAGTATAATGTTTCCTTCAACAATTCCATGGTCAATATGTTTGCTCGGCTGAATCCTTCGGTTGATTCCAGTCAGTTCCCATCTGCACCTGTTTTACCTGTGTTCCCTCCGTCTGATTTGGAGCGCAGTGATGATGAGGACCAGAATGATGAGGAGGTTCCTCCTGCTGAGTAGTTTGTTCAGGGAAGTCCCCCATTCTTCGTTTTTTTATGCTTTTTCACTGAGGGCATTGATTTGCTTAAGTTTGGGGGTTGTTTTCTATTGTTTTGTGTTTGACTTGTTGATAGTTAATGCATATAGAGTAGGTGCACGTTGTTATTGATGCATTCATTTATGTTTCGTTATATTTATGTTTGCATGACATTGATAGATTAGGATTGCATTTTAGGTTGTGTTTTGCATTTAGCTGCATGAATCGAGCGATAAATGATGTAGTCCTTTAATTTTGGGCCAATGATGAGAATTGATTGATAATTTGAGATTCACTTAGAGTTGAAAGCTGATGGAAGTGATGATGTAACCAGTGAGTTAATTTGGCTAGTTTAATACTCATGTTAGCAATCTAAAAAAAATTGATGTATTGGTTAATCTAATTCAAATCCTTACATATTCTATTTCTGGTAAGAACTTTGGGAATAATGTGATGAAATCGGTGAATCTTCTTTGAAGGCTAGTGTAAGCAAGGACCTAAGTTTGGGGGAGTCCAAGAAAAAAAAAACAAAAAAAAAAAAAATGAAAAGAATAAAAATGGAAAAATTTTGAACTTTTCCCGATTAAAGAATGGAACATGTGGTGGAATGAGATGGAGCGTAAAACGCACTCATTCATAAACACATGTAACGAGATGGAGCGTAAAATGCACTCATTCATAAACACATGTAACGATATGGAGCGTAAAACGCACTCGTTCAAAATAAAGTGAGATGGAGCATAAAATGCACTCACTAAAAAGTTAAAATTGGGGAAGAGTTGAAAAAAAGGGATTTAAAAGTGGTAATTAAACCTGGGTGACGATCCTGTGCTTAGTAATTGCTTACAGTAGGTAGATTGATCGTGTTCACTGGTAGAGTTAAGTAAAACTGGAGTTCTTTCTAAGAAATTGATTAAGTGTGTGATTTGAGTTAAGATTGACTGAAGCTGTTGATTCGCACATAGTATGGGTGTTGACAAGTGAGATTTGGCTAACTGGTTTATGTCAGAACTTTTGCATTAGTTGAATACTCTATTTGAATAGTGGTATTATCTTTGAGGCCAAAGTTGGATATTGCATTATTTGTTGTTTGATTAGGATTCGTATAGTTAGGGTGATTTGCATATTGCATTGCTTGGGGACAAGTAATCGGTTAAGTTTGGGGGTATTTGATGAGTAGGTTTTATACCTACGAATTTAATGCTTTTGAGCTTAATTTGTTGTTATCTTTGAGTATTTTTATTATCATTTTATTTGTTTTTGTGTTTATGTTGTGCAGGAGGGAAGTGGAAGGGTAACAAGGTCAATTCAGGTGTTTAGGAACTAAACTTGAAGCTAGGGGCATTTTGGTAATTTTGGATATGGCGTCGGGGCGCTATAAATGTATTGGATATGGCGTCGGGGCGCCAAAGGCAGTTTAGGCGCGACAGTTTATCTACTAGAAGCAGAATTGGATACGGAAAAGGACTGAATGCTTATCTTATGTAATTAGGGCAACATTAGAATATAGGGAAATTAATTGATTATTATTTTACTCTTTCTTTGAGAGAGAACTTAGAGATATTTTGTGGAATACTTTTGTTCAAGCTCAGGATTTTGATGTGGGTTAAGCTTACTTTGGAATTTATTCACAATTGGGTTTGATAAGACTATTTCTTAATTCAATTAATTGTTTATTTTCCATGGATATTCTTGATCCCATAATGGCTTTTGGTTCAGTCATGAACTAATCTCCATTATGGGATTCTAACGGATTTTAATATGTAGTTTATTTACAGTCTTGATTGCTAGATTGATTTATTTATCATAAGGACTTTCTAGCATGATTGTTTTGCACGTGTGAATGCTTGATCACCATTCGATTGTAGTACTTGTATGGAATTGGAAAATAACATATAAGTATGGATTGTAATCATGATAGCTTATGAATATGAGGCTTAATTGAATAGCTTAATATTTTGTGGACCAGATAGAAATATACTGTTTCACCGTAAGAGTCAAAATAAGGACTTGTGCTTAAAATCAATATAATTGCAATTTCACATAGAAATATAGTGATTTTGGTTATAGTGGTGATTACATGGTGTCTATCGAGTATGGATATTATGTAAGTAGGTCATAATGCATTGACAAATGGTTATGTCTAATTTTAGTGTCCTTGGCTACTTTTCTGTGATATGTGAACTTACTAGCATGATAGTGGTAATTAGATGAACTATTAAATGAAGTTAGGATCCCATTAATTCTAGGCTTGATATATTTCGTTAGTATTTGCATAGTTAGTTATTAATTGATATAAGAATAATTTTGTCACCAAAAGTAAGTCATTAGTTTAAGCAAATAAGTATAGTGATAGAGCTGATGTATAGTGATTTAATTTAATCCTGTCTTTGTGGGACGATACTCTATTTCCTCTGTATTACTTGTTGACCGTGTATACTTGCACGAGTTAGAGCTCTTTCATGTAAGACTTAAAAAGAGGCAACAATTACTAGGAATCCCTTAGTGCAATTAATAATGTTAACCCTCTACAAAGCCATAAGTAGCTCATTGGGCTTGCTTAATAAACACGAGGCTAGTCCATAATGCTCGGACTATAAAATAAATCAACAAATAACCACACATAGCTACCCAAATCATTTATGGGTTTAAATCAATACACAAGAGAATTTAATAACATGATTTTAAATTATTTACCTTAATAATAATGCTAGGAAAATCGTGGTCATTACATCCTCCCCTCCTTACAAGAATTCCGTCCCTGGAATTCAACACGAGGTCACTCGAAAAGATGCGGATAATTCGCCCTCATCCTTTCCTCTAGCTCCCACGTAGCTTCTTCCACTGCGTGATTCCTCCAGAGCACCTTGACCAATTGAATGGTCTTATTCCTTAAAATCTGCTCCTTCTTGTCGAGTATCTGGACAGGAATTTCTTCATACGATAGATCTTTCTCTACTTGAATTGGTTCATAGGAGATAACATGCTTGTAGTCTGGTTTGTATAGCCGCAACACTAAAACATGAAACACGTTGTGGATGTGCTCAAGTTCAGGAGGTAAGGCTACCTCGTACGCCACTTCACCGACTCGCCTCAGAATCTCAAATGGTCCTATGAACCTAGGGCTCAACTTCCCCTTCTTCCCAAAATGGATCTTTCCTTTCCAGGGAGATACTTTCAGGAACACAAAGCTACCTACTTCAAAGTCCCGCTTTTGACGATATAGATCAGCATATTTCTTTTGACGATCCTGAGCCGCTACCAGACGGTTTCTGATCAGTCTAACGGTGTCTGCTGTCTGCTGCACCATTTCTGGTCCCAGCAGTCTTCGCTCTCCCACTTCGTCCCAACACAACGGTGTTCGACATTTCCTTCCATATAGCGCTTCGTACGGTGGCATGCCGATACTAGCGTGATAACTGTTGTTGTAAGCGAACTCCACTAGTGGTAAGTGGTCATCCCAGCTTCCCTTCACGTTCATCACGACCGCTCTGAGCATATCCTCCAGTGTCTGAATCGTTCGCTCACTCTGGCCATCAGTTTGATGATGATAGGTCGTGCTCAACCTCAGCTGTGTCCCCATTCTTTCTTGCAGACTTCTCCAGAAATTGGACGTGAAGCGCGGATCTCTATCGGACACGATAGATACCGGCACTTCGTGTCTTGACACAATTTCCCTCACATACAACTTTGCTAACTGCTCCAGATTGTACCTGATCTTAATCGGTAGAAAATTGGCAGACTTGGTCAAACGGTCCACGATCACCTAGATCGCGTCTAAACCCTTCTGAGTCAGTGGAAGTCCTACCACAAAATCCATCGTGATGTGCTCCCACTTCCACTCCGGAATTTCCACTGGTTGTAGCAATCCACTAGGTCGTTGGTGTTATGCTTTAACCTGTTGACATGTCAAACATCGACTGACACATTCGGCTACCTCTCTCTTCATGTTCGGCCACCAAAAATGCTGCCGTAAGTCCTGATACATTTTAGTGCTCCCGGGATGAACAGAATACCTAGTATTATGAGCTTCTTGAAGGATTTCTTCCCTCAACTCCGGAACCATCGGTATCTAGATTCTCCCTTCAAATCTTAGCAGCCCGGTGCTATCAACCTTATACTTGAGCTCTTCTCCTTCGGAAATACGCTTCTTGATACTACAACAATCTTCATCCTTTTCCTGAGCCTCCTTGATTTTATCCAATAAGATCGGATTTGCTATCACTGCAAACAATTTTTCATCTGGCTCCATCGGATATCTCACCTCCAACTCCAATCGTTCAAATTCATTCACCAACTCTTCGTGAGTCGTTAGCTTCAGCAACTTCTCTCTGCCTTTTCTACTCAAGGCATCGGCTACAACATTCGATTTGCTCGGATGGTAAAGAATCTCACAATCATAATCTTTGATTAATTCCAACCATCGTCGCTGCCTCATATTCAATTCCTTCTGAGTGAAGATATACTTCAGACTTTTGTGGTCTGTGTATATCTCACACATCTCCCCATATAGGTAGTGCCTCCAAATCTTCAAGGCGAAAACTACCGTGGCCAATTCCAGGTCATGAGTCGGATATCCCTTCTCATAGTCCTTCAATTATCGTGAAGCGTACGCAATGACCTTACCGTACTGCATTAGCACACAACTAAGGCCTTTTTGTGACACGTCACTATACACCACAAATCCCCCTGTATCATCGGGTAATGACAACACAGGTGCTTCGCTAAGCCTCTTTTTCAGCTCCATAAAACTCTCCTCACATTTATCTATTCAAATGAACTTGCTCGATTTTCTAGTCAGATTGGTTAACGGCGATGTTATCTTCAAAAATTCCTGAATGAATCTTCGATAGTATCCCGCTAGTCCCAAGAAACTTTTGATCTCCGTCGGCGTCTTCGGCTGCTCCCAATTGATAACTGCCTCCACCTTTGTCGGATCCACCGAAACACCATCCTTGTCAATGACATGCCCCAAAAACTGCACTCTCCGCAACCAAAATTCGCACTTTGAGAACTTCGCATATAGCTTCTCCTTCCTCAAAGTTTCCAGTACTATCCTCAGGTGTTCGGTGTGTTCCTCCTCCGTCTTCGAATACACCAGAATGTTGTCAATGAACACAACAACAAATTTATCCAAGTCTTGCTTGAACACTCTGTTCATCATGTCCATGAAAGCTGCTGGCGCATTCGTCAACCCAAACGACATTACCAGAAACTTAAAATGCCCATAACGCGTTCTGAATGGTGTTTTCAGAATATCCTCCTTCCTTACTTTCAACTGGTGGTAACCAGTCCTCAAGTCGATCTTCTTTCGCTCCCTTTAATTGATCAAACAAATCGTCAATTCTGGGCAACGAGTACTTATTCTTAATGGTGACTTTATTCAACTCGCGATAGTCTGCGCAGAGCCTTAACGATCCATCTTTCTTCTTCACAAATAGAACTGGCACTCCCCAAGGTGACACGCTTGGTCGAATATAACCTTTATCTAATAGCTCCTATAGTTGTACCATCAGTTCCTTCATCTCTACTGGAGCCATTCGATAAGGTGCCTTGGATATCGGTGCCGTTCCTGGTACTAAGTCTATCACAAATTCTACTTCCCTATCTGGCGGCATACCCAGAATTTTCTCTTGGAAAACATCGGGAAATTTCCTTGCTATAGGTATCTGACTCAGTTCACCGTCTACTCTTTGAGTATCAACCACATGAACCAGATAACCTATGCAACCCTTCCTTAGCAACTTCCTTGCTTGCATCCTTGTCAGACAACAAGATTGTCTCGGCGATTTACTACCATGGAATACAACCTTCAACTTACTTGGAGCCTTCAGGTGTACGCACTTCTTTTGGCAGTCAATCACAGCTCCGTGATTTGATAACCAGTCCATCCCAAGAATTACATCGAACTCTCCCAAACGAATCAGTATCAAATTCACGCTAAGCTTAACCCCTCTCAATTCAGCATAACAATTCCTATGAATGTAGTCTACAGGGATAACCTCTTTATTGGCTACTTCTACAATCATGGGGTTCTCTAGTTTCTCACGGGGTAAGCCTAATCGTTTAGCAAACTCTTTCGAGACAAAAGAGTAGGTAGCACCCGAATCAAATAACATGTAGGCATTGACAGTATTGATTGGGATAATACCTGACACCACATCTTTCGCCTACACCGCATCCTGCACGGTTATGCTAAATGTGCGCGCCGTCGACCGATTCGCTTGATTGGCTGGCCCTCCGATGGCCAGCTTGCTGTTGTTGTGGTTGTTGTTATTATTCTGGTTGCCACTGGCTGCATCACCTTTCCTCTTCGGGCAATCATTGATCTGGTGATCGGGTGCTCCACACAAGAAACATCCTGACTTCCTTCCCTTGGGGCATTGAGGAGCAATATGCCCCAGTTGCCCACAGTTATAACAAATGCCTTCCCCCTCATGCATTCTCCTAGGTGACTCCTTCCACAGTTGTTACACTTGTTGCCTTTCTTAGCCTCCTCTCCAGACCTGTTGCTTCCAGAGATTTGGCTATCACTCTATTTCTTTTTGTTCTGATTGCTACCTCCACTACTTCCCCCTTTGTTACCATCCTGGCTCTTCTTGTTGTCATGGTTGTACTTGGCTAGCGCTTCACTTCCTCCTTCCGCGATGATCGCCCTCTCTAACAGGGTGGAAAACGTGCTACTCTGCAATACTACAACTCAACTATAGATCCATGGTTTTAGCCCCAGTTCAAACCTCCTGGTTTTCCTGGCCTCAGTATCGACTTGGTGAGAGGCAAATCTGGCCAACTCGTTGAACTTTGTCGTGTACTCGACGACCGACATGTTTCCTTGTTTGAGTTCTAGGAACTTCACCTCTATATTTGATTGCATACTCTCTGGAAAGTAGTTCTCGAAAAATAACACTTTGAAATTTTCCCATGGAATTACTCCTTCCCCAGCACGTCCTTTATTAGCCTTCCACCAAAAGTTTGCCTCGCCCTTCATCATGAAGGTGACAAATCTCGTATTCTGCTCTTCGGCCACACGAGCGACCTCGAACACTTTCTCCATTTCTTCTACCCATGATTGGGCTGTGATTGGATCTAAGGTTCCCCGGAACTCTGGAGGTTCTACCAATTTAAAATCCTTGAAGCTAGCCAAATGGTGTCCTGGCTGCTCTACTCCTGGCGGAGGTCTGCTCTATATGGCTTTGGCCAACACATCGGCAAAAGCTCTCATTGGGTCTGGATGACCCTGAGTGTTATTAACTGACTCCTCAACCCTTTGGTTTCGTGGCTATCTTTTTGGAGGCATGATCTCTTCGGAGCTTCGGTTCGGTGCCCTGATGCAACACCTCATAGATATAAGCAAAATAAAATATAGGCATCTATCAAACACATTCGATTCGAAAGGAAGCAACTGCATTTATATTCATATACCAATGTTTTAATACAGATTGACTCAACATTTGGCATACTGCTATAAATGCTCAATGGCATAGCCTATCAACGGATGTCTATCCCCTAATGAACAAAAAATGGGGATTAACAATGTTCCACCCCTCTGATCAAAATAGCTGACGGGGTTCTAACACTATCCCATGCGTACAACCACGCATAAGGATTTACAACAAAAGATGCCCCTAGCATGGACAAAAGTGGGACCTACTGGCCTCATTATCACATCAATCGGCGTCGTACCGAACGGCTGGGCCGACTCTCTTCGGCGGAATACCTCTGGTCTCTCAAGTGCCCGACAGGGAGATCCAATGCAACGCTCAAGGATTCAATCCGAACTGCCTTGACCTAGACTTCTCTCTCTAGTTGATCTACCCTTCTAGCAGACCGAACCCATGTTTCCTCAACGCGAATCTTGTCTGCTATCTCCCAATTGAAATCAGCCTTTATGGCCTCGAGCACCTGATGAAATTAATCTAATGATTAGTAGAGAGATAAATAAATCAAAATACAATTGTATAAATACAGGTTTATGGGTTTTGGAATTATACTTTCACTTATTACAAGACTTAGATTTTCATGCTTCCTATTGCTTCTAGTTGGTTATTATAGACTGTTGGTCGAGAACACGAATGTAAAATATGACCACCTCTCGATGCACCATATTTGTATCACACTAAATCCACAATTGATAGAATGAATGTGAACACCCTAGATGACTAACGCACTATATCTCTATGTGAATTACAATCAAGAGGGTTGAAGTATAAGTTCTCAATTGGCCACATAAGGTGCTTCGGTATATCTCTATCCTAAGCACGAAATATTAATCCACGAGGAATACAGAAATAATGAACATATGCTAGCATAATCAGATCTTAATTTATATTTCCTTTCTCAATTCATATAAATTATCACAGTAATTGGTGATCAAGCAATTAAACTTTCAGCATTAATTATGCTAGACATTCAATTCATAACCAACTATTAACAATAAGGAAGCATGTTAATTTTCAGTTATGCATAAGATTCATTATAATCCCAAAAATTAAGTTTAGTTCATGATAAAAATAATAGAATTCATCATACACCAATGGTTCATCATTGTTTTTACAGAATACGAAAATAAATCAAAGACAGAAAATAATAAAACTCCCTGCTTCAATTTTCCCGTTTCTGCTAATCCATTGATTTTCCAAGTTGCGATGATCCTTGATTTCTTGTTCCCAATCTTCAATTCAGCATCCATGTAGCTCCATTCTTCAGTTTCCAAGTGATTCTAATGATCAACAACTTTCTTTCATTTTTGGAAAATAAATTGCAGTCTGTGATGATTTTTTTTTATTTCGTGGAGGAGTCATCTCCTTCTAATTAATTCTCTGCATGATTATATTCCACCTCCACATTTGTCTTTTGTTGACTTGTTTTGATTTCCCACTGATAAAATGCCACTCCACCAATTTCCTAAAAACCTGGCATTGATTCCTCACGTTTTTGGCAAGTCTGCATAGCTGTCTGGAACGTGGTCTGCATGGCTGGCCGACGACGGTCGCAACTGCACCTGGATGTTGCTCAAATTGGGCGCAGTTGTGAGCTAGAAGTATCATCAGTCAAGGTTGGGCGCAGCTGCACCGGCATTAAGGCCAAGCTGGGCGCAGCTGCGCTGGGCAGCGTCTGGGTGCAGGGCATGGGCGCAGCTGCGCTGGCTCCCAAGCCAAGTTGGGTGCAGCTGCGCTCTCTATCAGGTTGCTGCTGCACTGCTTCATTTATACTGTCTCCTCAATTCTCGTGCACTGTGCTAGCATCCTTTATTCATTCAAATTCCAAACAATGTATGCATCGTAACTCATGTCAAATTGCCCTTTAACTATGCAAAAGCCATAGAATGTGAATTGTTGATGAGTGGGTTTTATACCTACGAATTAGATATTTTCTAGGCCCAATTCTCGGCTATCTTTAAGCATTTATAGCACCATTTCACTAGTTATTTCATTATTGTACAGGAAGCGACACTAAGTAGAAAATTGTGGAATTGTGGAACTTTTGGAGGAAAATGTCAAGGACCAGCAGTAAGCCCCATCGCCGGGGCGACAACCTTAGAGTCATTTTCAGCGCCGGGGCGACGCCATCGCCGGGGCGATGTTACTAAGGCAATTCCTATCGCCGGGGCGACGTTGTCGCCGGGGCGGCACTTCGCAATGTATTTTTGTCGCCGGGGCGACAGGTCGGGACAAGAGATATGGCTGGCGTTTGTCACATCTGCTGGTAGTGGAGTTTCAGTGGAGCAAATTCGGGAGCATAATGGAGCGGGAAGGAGAGAGAGTAATCAGATTAGTAGCCATCCAGGGAGTGGGGAGGAAATCATTCAAGCTTTGCTACACAATTTGGAGGCTAGGGTTTGAGAGAAAAAGAAGAAGAACAAAGGAACAAAGGGAGTAATCATCTGAATTTCATCAACTCAAGGAGGCTAGGAGCACGAAATAGGAAGCAAGAGCAACTCAAGAAGATCTACACCACACCAATTCGGGAATCTCATCAAAAAAGGGGTGTTTCTTCATATATTGTAGTTCTTATTTCTTATTTTGTTATTCCAAACCATGTACTATAATCAGATTATGATGTTGTTGAAATTGAATATGAGCTAAACTCTTCATTCTAAGATTGCAATGGAACCCAACTTGTAGTTTAAATTGAATGCTCTCTCTTGAATGGTAATTAGGCATTTTGTGAATTGAAGTTTATAACCTTTGATTAAGGATTAATTGCTTGGCCCGTAATTACTTTGGTAACTTATATGGAATTGAGAGAGGAAGTATAAGTTAAGACCTAGTTATGAATTCATGTGAAAATTAGATGTTCTTTATGGATAATGTATGAGATTATGTGACGTGAGTCTTATGTATTATTCTTGAGGGTTGATAATTTGATTGTATTTAGGATAGACATATACCTAAATACCACATGTATCCAATTGAGAATCCGTGTTTAATGATTTCTTTTGTGAAAGTTGGTAATTGATAGAATGGTTAATGGGATTTTACGTGACATGTATCTTATTAATTGTTCTTGATATGAGATTCTTGTTAGTGTGTAGAATAGAAATATATCTATACACCACAATAGGAAATACGTATTCGACCATCGAGAGAGGCTTATATATACTTGTGATTTCTCGGATAGCAATTCTTATGTTCTAATTTACCAAACAAAAGAGAGTATGATGTTTAAATGAAGAGTTGGGGGATATTGTAATCTTAGACCTTTTTATCTTGAACTTTATCCGTGTTAGTAAAACCTTGCTTTCTAAATTGTCTTTATTTTAGTTATAATCAACAACAAACACAAATCATATTGTCATTGTTTAAATTAGATTGATTTTACATGCGATTGATATTTGGTAATTATTTAGCATAATTCCTCGTGGGTTCGACACTTTACTTATCTTATATTACTTGTGGACCGCGTATACTTGCGCGTGTTTTATTGATTGCGAAATCGACCAACAAGTTTTTGGCGCCGCTGCCGGGGAATTATTTTACAATAATTTTACCAATATTGATTATAGTTGAATTGATCTTAATTTAGACTTGTTTTTAATTTTTATTTACTTGATTGTGTAGGTACCCTTGATTTGTATGCGCCGATCACAAAGTCTTGAGTTATTTCCTTACGATCCCGAGATCGAGAGAAATACCCGAAGACTAAGAAGAGAAAGAATCAGGGATTCTAACAATCAAGAAACTATAGCGGCAGAGGAACAAAAAGCATTGAGAGACTATGTAACGCCGCAGATAAGTGATTTACAGTCTAGTATCACAAGACCGGCAATAACTGCAAATGCCTTTGAAATTAGACCGGGGACAATACAAATGGTGCAAAATTCGTTACAGTTTGGGGGTTTGGCTAATGACAACCCTAATGAGCATTTGTTGAGCTTCATTGAGATATGTGATACTTTCAAATTTGTTGGAGTGACGGATGATGCTTTGAGACTTAGACTTTTTCCGTTCACTTTGAGAGAAAAAGGCACGAGTTAGCATTTCTAATATAGCAATTCAGATCCAAGGTGCATGAAGGGCATTCATAGTTTTCTGGGACATGCGGGGTTTTACCGAAGATTCATTAAGGATTTTTCTAAGATCACAAAGCCTTTATGCAGTCTACTAGAGAAAGATGTGCCATTCAAGTTTGATGAAGAGTGCTTGATTGCTTTTGAGCTTCTAAAGAAGAAATTAACCACTGCACCAGTGATCATTGCTCCGGATTGGTCAAAACCCTTCGAATTGATGTGTGATGCCAGTGATTATGCGGTTGGGGCTGTTTTGGGATAGCGCAAGGAGAAGGTTTTTCATGCTATTTACTACGCCAGCAAAACCTTAACTGATGCACAGCTCAATTACACCACTACCGAGAAGGAGTTGCTTGCAGTAGTTTATGCATTTGACAAGTTTCGATCTTACTTGATTGGAACAAGGGTGGTTGTATTTACGGATCATTCAGCTATTCGATATCTCATTGCAAAGAAAGATGCTAAACCGAGATTGATTCGATGGATCTTATTGCTGCAGGAGTTTTACTTGGAGATTCGGGACAGAAAGGGAACTGACAACCAAGTAGCAGACCATCTATCTAGATTGGAGAATCCGGGTCTTGATAAGGAAGACAAAGTTCTAATAAATGAATCTTTCCCGGATGAAAAGCTGTTTGTGGTTCAAGGCGAAATACCTTGGTATGCTGATTTTGCTAACTACTTGGTTAGTAACACACTTCATGACGTTAATAGGTATATGTGGGATGAGCCATATTTGTTCAAGCATTGTGTGGACCAAATGATTCGAAGGTGTGTTCCACAGAGTGAGGTTGAGAGCATTCTTCATCACTGTCATGATTCGTTATATGGGGGACACTACGGAGGTGAGAAAACAGCCACTAAGGTGTTGCAAGCAGGGTTCTTTTGGCCAACTCTGTTTAAAGATGCTCATCAGTTTGTGCTAAGATGCGATAGATGTCAACGGATGGGGAACATTTCTAAAAGGCATGAAATGACTTTAAACATGATCCTGGAGGTTGAAGTCTTTGATGTTTGGGGTATAGACTTTATGGGGCCCTTCCCACCCTCTTTCAACAATCTATACATTCTCTTGGCAGTAGATTATGTATCTAAATGGGTGGAGGCAGCCGCATTTCCAACTAATGATTCCAAGGTAGTGCTGAAATTCCTTCAAAAGAATATCTTCACAAGATTCGGTACTCCGAGGGCTATGATCAGTGATGAAGGGAGTCACTTCTGCAATAAGCACTTTGCTGCCCTTTTGGGAAAATATGGGGTCACTCATAGAATTGCTACTGCCTATCACCCCCAGACCAATGGACAAGCGGAGGTTTCCAACAGAGAAGTGAAGAAAATTCTGGAAAAGATCGTCAATCCCACAAGAAAAGATTAGTCAACAAAGCTGGATGATGCACTGTGAGCGTACAGAACGGCTTTTAAAACACCCATTGGTATGTCACCATACCAGCTTGTTTATGGTAAGGCATGCCATCTTCCGGTTGAGCTTGAGCACAAAGCGTTTTGGGCCATTAGAAAGTTGAATTTTGACCTCACAGCTGCAGGCGAGAAAAGGCTTCTTCAGCTCAATGAACTTGATGAGTTCCGACTGCAAGCTTATGAAAATTCAAAATTGTACAAGGAAAAGGTAAAGAGGTGGCATGATAAGAAGATTGTTGACAGAAAATTTGAGCCTGGCCAAGTGGTATTGCTATACAACTCTAGATTGAGGCTTTTCCTGGAAAGCTCAAATCACGTTGGTCGGGTCCTTTCATTGTCAAATATGCATTTTCGCACGGAGCTGTTAAAGTTTATGGTGATAATCCAGAAGAAACGTTCAAAGTCAACGGGCAGCGTCTTAAGCACTATTGGGGTGGCGGCTTCGCTCGCCAGAAGACCTCGATCACTTTAGCCGATTAGCCATGAGTGGATGTGAAGTCGGGCCGAGGACTTTAAACCACGCGCTGGATGGGAGGCAACCCATTATCCCTATTCGTATCCTTTACATTTTGTTGTTACGTTTCAGTTTTGCTTTAAATGTTGAATTTTTGGGCAGGCTATTCAAAATATGTGTGCATTGTTGCTTAAAACAGGTTGGAAGAGTTAAGTTTGGAATTGGATCAGATTTACAAGTGTGCAATTTTGTGGGTGCAGTAAGGTCTATCGCCCCGGTGACGTTTCACAAGCCAATTGTATCGCCCCCGCGACACAGTCGCCCCGGCGACGTTTTAGACTCAAATTTCACGGTGAAATTAAGGTGTATTCTATCGCCCCGGCGACAGACATGGAATTCAGTTTTTAAAAACCCCCATTTCTGCTGATCGCTGTTCCCATTTCATTCCCAATTCCTTCAGCCCCAAACTCGAAATTCCTCTCAATCCATTCGAACACATGCTACACTAGCCCACAACTAATTTCAACGCAAATCAGTCGGATTTCGCGCCTCCCACACCAAGCTTCAACCGCAATTTTTGGGAGTTTTCACTATCAAAAAGGAATCTCCAAGCTAGGGCTCATCCTATGCGAATCTCCTTACTCTAATTGATTAAGGTATATTATTGATTGCTTGGAAATTATTGCTAATGTTTATGAAACTTTGACAGTGCATTTAGAGTAAGCAGTAAGGGTGATTTTGTTAGACTTGGATATACTGTGAAATTTTAAGTGTGGGATTACTGTTTTGGTTTTCAACTTGCGTGCTACATTAAGAATTGCATGTGGTTGTTGGTACTGTGATTGGAATATTTTTCGTATAAACTATTACTGTGGGAATTTCCATTTTGATCGTCTCTGCGTTGGTTATACTATCGATCTGCTAGACGGTGTGAATTGGAACTCAGTATGCTGCATGCTTGTTATTGGTTCTGCATTCTGAATTGGGGGAGTCAGTGATTATTATTTCCCTAACTGCTGGATTAGCCATATTCGAGCGTTCTATCTCTGCACTGAGTACACTGTGAACTGAGCTTCACTTTAAATCTGATATAGACTGCATTATTCACTTGCTGGACCGATTGAGTCGGTGTTGGCTCAGACGGGTGTTGGTAACTTGGTACACATTTATTGCTGAAATTGATCTGTTGCAGTGTATTTGAAAGTTGGTTGGAATCAAGTTTTGGGAAAGATTTTTGTGGTTCTTTGTGCCAATTGCTGATCAATCATGCCGGCAAAAAGGTTCAGGGGTGAGGGTTCCTCAGCACCACAGGCACGGGCTTATGATCACAGTAAATTTATCAGTGCTGAGGCCGCTGAACGATTTGACACTTTCATAGTGGGTAAGGCTCTGACGCCCGAGCGTGGCCTGCGACCTAGTTGGAGAGTGGATGGAGAGATGGGCGATCAGATTACTGAGAGAGAGTGGGACACTTTTATTGAGCAGCCCGAGGCAGCCGTGATAGCCATTGTCCAGGAGTTTTATGCTAATGCAAAGGACACGCCACCATATACTGTGACTGTACGGGGCAGGACCGTACCATTCAGCACCCAGACTATTAATGACTACTATACATTGGACGCTCCTACTGTGTGCCAGTATACTGAGTTCCTGCGATCCTCACCCGACTATGACAGAATTCTGGCCGACTTATGCAGACCGGGCACCACGTGGGTTGCTAAGGGCAACAGAGGGGGTACATTTTTTCATAGCAAGGAGTTAAGCCTGTATGGTAAGATTTGGTATGCTTTTCTCTGCGCTAAGCTGATGCCCACAGTTCATGTTAGCGATGTTACAAAGGTCAGGGCTGCCCTATTGTATGCTATAGTCATGGACTACGCGATCGACGTGGGTCGCATCATTGAGGGTAACATCCGTAGGATCCTGAGGAGCAATGTGCATGGCGGGTTACCACACCCATCTCTTATCTACGGATTGTGCAAGGCTGCAGGCGTTCAGTGGACCGAGGAGGAGATTGTTCAGTAGCCACTGCTGGTCTTGGACCATCGGCTGATCTCCAGATACTCAGTTTGGGCCCAGGCAGAGTCGCACCCGCAGGGTCGAGGATTTATTATTCAGCCCCAGGCAGACCCAGTGGATGCCCCTGCTTCACCTATAGATTCCATCTCTCAGCCAAGATCTCGTGTCAGCAGTCAACTCAGAGATATGCAAATGCTGCTGGTACGACAGAACCAACGACTTGCAGAGAGGCAGGAGCACATATTCAACTACACCACGAGCTTCAATGCAGTTCTGGCTGATCAGTTCGCGAGGCTGAATCCTGGAGGACCACCTATCCCATTTCCCGTGCCCCAGCCACTTCCCCCCTATCCACCATCCGATGCTGAGGTTGAGGATATCAACCAACCATGATCAGGGGAGTCCTCAGTTTTACATTTTGCACTCTTTAGACAATGAGGACATTGTCCATTTTAAGTTTGGGGGTGGTTTTGCTATTGATTTTGCTTTTTGCTATTTAGTAGTCGTTCCTTGTACTTCAGTTGGTTTCAGTTGGTTTAATGCTTTAGCATGGTAGTTATAGTTAGTATGCAGGTTTTCAAGTTTAAAGACAGTTTTTGAAGAATGGTTTTTATTGAAAATAATCATGTGAAATATCATCAAAATGACTTTTCTTGCTATGAATGCTTATTTCTATTAATGTCATTTGTTGATGATCATTGAACATATTCATAATCTATTTTTCCTTTTGATTTTTGGTTTCTCAGCATTATATAGATCTGCATTTAGAAACCTAGAGCAGTGTATTTAAGGAAAGCCGATGATGACTTGGTAATCACTGTTTTAATGTCTTATGCACCTTGGATCTGAATTGCTATATTAGAAATGCTAACTCGTGCCTTTTTCTCTTGAATTTTTAACCCTTGGAGTTCCTAATGCACATGGTATTGTTGTGGTTACGTGAGATTTTATATTCAACTCGTTGAAACTGTTGCTCATTAAAAGATAAGATAGTTTAAGATAAAAAAAAATGCTTATTTACTGCTTCGATGTCTGTCTTGAACGCCTGCAGTTATAATTGAAAATGAAATATAGACAGATATGAGCAAATCTTGATTAGTTTGTCTTTGTGGCCTTTGTCATTCGAACAAGTAAGCCCGTTGGAGCGTTTCTACGCTTGATGCCCTAAAACCATCTGGTTTGGGAGTCGTCGGTGGAAAGTTTGCTACATGGGTGACATTGAAAAGCCTAATGAAGATAGACATTACACAGGTTTAGATGTTAATAAAATATCATCGAGATGGAGCGTAAAACGCACTCGGTGATAGTTATAGAATCTAGCTAAATGGTATGTGAAAATAGAGGCTAGTGAGCATGATAGCTGCTAGCAGCTTGGCTATTAACTGTTTTATCTTCTTTTGAGCAATGTAGTTCTTGGATTGAATTGTAATCAGTGCGTGCTTTAACAGTCCTACCACACACACACACTTAAGGGTTAAACATTTGGCGAAATTGTTGTGAGTTTCATTTCTGATAATCATTTGGTTAGGAGGTTGTTGTGGACTTGTTTTTAAATGTTGAGACTGAATGTCCTTATCCTGACTGCTCTAGCGTAGAACTCTTGCATTTGCATTCAAATACTTGTGGCATTGTGTTTTTTTTTTTTCATTTCCTTTGTTTTGCTTGAGGACAAGCAAAGTCTTAAGTTTGGGGGTATTTGATGAGTGGGTTTTATACCTACGAATTAGATATTTTCTAGGCCCAATTCTCGGCTATCTTTAAGCATTTATAGCACCATTTTACTAGTTATTTCATTATTGTACAGGAAGCGACACTAAGTAGAAAATTGTGGAATTGTGGAACTTTTGGAGGAAAATGTTAGTAAGCCCCATCGCCGGGGCGACAACCTTAGAGTCATTTTCAGCGCCGGGGCGACGCCATCGCCGGGGCGACGCCATCGCCGGGGCGACGTTACTAAGGCAATTCTTATCGCCGGGGTGACGTTGTCGCCGGGGTGGCACTTCGCAATGTATTTTTGTCGCCGGGGCGACAGGTCGGGACAAGAGATATGGCTGGCGTTTGTCACATCTGCTGGTAGTGGAGTTTCAATGGAGCAAATTCGGGAGCATAATGGAGCGGGAAGGAGAGAGAGTAATCAGATTAGTAGCCATCCAGGGAGTGGGGAGGAAATCATTCAAGCTTTGCTACACAATTTGGAGGCTAGGGTTTGAGAGAAAAAGAAGAAGAACAAAGGAACAAAGGGAGTAATCATCTGAATTTCATCAACTCAAGGAGGCTAAGAGCACAAAATAGGAAGCAAGAGCAACTCAAGAAGATCTACACCACACCAATTCGGGAATCTCATCAAAAAAGGGGTGTTTCTTCATATATTGTAGTTCTTATTTCTTATTTTGTTATTCCAAACCATGTACTATAATCAGATTATGATGTTGTTGAAATTGAATATGAGCTAAACTCTTCATTCTAAGATTGCAATGGAACCCAACTTGTAGTTTAAATTGAATGCTCTCTCTTGAATGGTAATTAGGCATTTTGTGAATTGAAGTTTATAACCTTTGATTAAGGATTAATTGCTTGGCCCGTAATTACTTTGGTAACTTATATGGAATTGAGAGAGGAAGTATAAGTTAAGACCTAGTTATGAATTCATGTGAAAATTAGATGTTCTTTATGGATAATGTATGAGATTATGTGACGTGAGTCTTATGTATTATTCTTGAGGGTTGATAATTTGATTGTATTTAGGATAGACATATACCTAAATACCACATGTATCCAATTGAGAATCCGTGTTTAATGATTTCTTTTGTGAAAGTTGGTAATTGATAGAATGGTTAATGGGATTTTACGTGACATGTATCTTATTAATTGTTCTTGATATGAGATTCTTGTTAGTGTGTAGAATAGAAATATATCTATACACCACAATAGGAAATACGTATTCGACCATCGAGAGAGGCTTATATATACTTGTGATTTCTCGGATAGCAATTCTTATGTTCTAATTTACCAAACAAAAGAGAGTATGATGTTTAAATGAAGCGTTGGGGGATATTGTAATCTTAGACCTTTTTATCTTGAACTTTATCCGTGTTAGTAAAACCTTGCTTTCTAAATTGTCTTTATTTTAGTTATAATCAACAACAAACACAAATCATATTGTCATTGCTTAAATTAGATTGATTTTACATGCGATTGATATTTGGTAATTATTTAGCATAATTCCTCGTGGGTTCGACACTTTACTTATCTTATATTACTTGTGGACCGCGTATACTTGCGCGTGTTTTATTGATTGCGAAATCGACCAACAATTGTGAAGCATTACCAAAAATAAGAGTAAAATGTATGAAAATCACACTTTGAAGCTAATAGTTTAGCAACAATTTAAGCAAGTTAGTACCCAATAAGTAGGTATGAAACCTACTCATCAAATACCCCCAAACTTGAACTGTTGCTTGTCCTCAAGCAATTAAAAATGGAGTGAAAGCAAACATGAATAAAATGCAATAATCTATAAATGCACCATGAATCCTCATCAATTAGTAAACAATCCTAGTGTGCCTTGCCTTAGAAGAATCACAGTAATAAACACACATAGCTTCTAACCAAAACATAGTTCATGTACCATGATAGTCATGCAAATCAAACCCTGTAATGATTGATATAGTGTGTGTGTGTGTAGTATTCATCAAACTTATAGCAACCCAAATGATTCTCATAATATGTTTCTTAGGGGAAAATTTGTATACTCCAACTTGTAAACACAAGAAATGGGGTAAGTTACAGCTGAGATACAGCTATGCCTAGATTGGGGACCGACTTAGAGGTTAATAGGACTATGATACTTGGTTGTGCAATGCCTAGTTCCCTTAGGCTTTTCAATGAAACCCGTATAGCGAGCTTTCGACCAACGACTCCCAAACCAATTGGTTTTAGGGCGCTAGGTGTAGAGACATCCCCTAGGGCGTACTTACTCGAGTATCAAAGGCCACAACACTAGGCTAACCAAACATTTATTTATACACATTCCTTTTTTTTTATCATTAACGAGTGCGTTTTACGCTTCGTCTCGTTGTTCAAATGCTCCACTAAGTTTTCCCCCAATGTAAACACTTGTGCTGCTTCTGCTTTCACTACCCTTATTTGCCTTTCTTTTATTAAAACTCCAATTTCCCTCCAGAACCCAATTATGCGAATCTTTAGGTCACTTAGTAAGATAACTACTATATGAGTGCTAACCAGCTATATCAGATTCAAAACAAGACAAGATTTGCAATGTATTATGGCATTCGACCCAAGCCTTAGTAATTAGCATTCGTGGGCAATAATCACACAAGATGTAAATGAGGATGTTGACTAATTTAGATGTTAGGATTATGCAATCTAGGCTACATGATACGATATATATGAAAATAAAGAAATGTTTTTTTTTTAGCTATGATGCAATTTTATCCTACTCATGCAAATGAAATAAATACTATCTATACTACTATGCAGTGGATAATGATATGCAACTTGAAAATAATGCAAATTAACTACGATACAACTAGAATGAACTATTTCCTAACACTAGAATGCAAATACTAATAAGCAATAAAATAATTAAATAAACCCTAATACCCCCAAACTTAAAATAATCAATGTCCTCATTGGAGATAAAGGGTAAAGAGACTCCCCTAAGAGTCGTTCTCATCTCTGTCTAGCGGTGTGTCAGGTGGTGGATACGGAATGTTGGCACCGTAGGTGGGAAATTGGACATGGACCCCCTTCTGACTGAAGGCCTCAGAAAGTGTGTCCGCAAAGTTGATGTTGTAGTCCCTGAAACTAGTGTGCAAAGCATCCATCTGGCGCTATAAGCGACGCATCTCGCGCTCATGTCCATCAGCCCCTCTCCGCTGTGCCCCAAGTGATAGTACGGGCTGTGCGGGCTCCTCCTCCTCCTCACTGTCGTCCTCTTCGTTAGAAACAATGAAACCCAAACCACTAGGACGGGATTCTCCTCCATGCCATACATTGAACTTCTTGATGGTGGCGCTGTTGATATCCCGCATGGGTAGTTGGAGAGTTTCCTCTCCCCATTCCACCTTCGCCGCAAGATAAAGGCGTGTGACTATCGAAGCGTGTGAAATGGCACCTAAGGTGACCGCTCTCATAAATCGAAGTATAGAGTGGTGAATGATGTAACCCACATCAATGCTTCCTCCTTTTAGAATGCGGTGCAAAATCACCGCCCGGTCACGAGTCACATCCTGGTGGTGGGTCGTAGGCAATGGACTTGCACAAATGAAGGCATACCAAGCCTTGGCATATCGGTTCAGCGCGGTTTGGGGAAAATGAATTTTCTGAGTGGTGCCCGCCTGTGTCTTTCATTGAGTGCCAGATTGGCACATTTCCCGAACCAATTCGTCGAGATCAGTCTCGAAGCGGTCAGTCTCCACCATTTGGTGGTCTCAGCAGATGTAGATGGCAATCGGAATAGCTCGTTGATTGCCTGCTTGGTGTAGGGGACCTGCTTGCCTCGTACAAAGGAGATGCCATTCTGGGTTTCACTGGCGTTGACATAGAACTCCCGCACAATAGCCATCGGGGCGGACACTGGTGTCTCAATGAATAGCTGCCATCCCAGCCGCCAGATTTGTTCCAAAATCCGCCCATCCTGTGCTTTGGGTTTCAAACCCCTCTCAGGTATGAAGGATTTGACACTCAAAACCTCCCAATAGTAGTGTTGGGCAGAGAGGTTGATGAACTTGGTGGCGTCCAGAGTGTTGACGCCACCCCCAGCGGAGTCAGTATCGCTGCTGGATGAAGAGGGTTGGGGTGTTCTTGCTCTCTTAGGCATGATTGAATGTAGCTAGGTTTAGGATGGAAGATATCAAAGATGAGATGAAAGGGTTTTTGATTTTTCTTCTGTGCTAGGGAAAGAATAGAGGTTTAGGGTTTTATGTTGTGAGGTGGCTTAAATTGACGGGACGGGTCCTTTAGATAAAAAAAAAACTTTCCTGCCGACGGGCGCAGCTGCGCGCTTGTTGCTTTGTTGTTGGGGCGCAGCTGCGCTGGTGTGCCTGTTGCAGCCTCCAAGCCCGGTGCAGCTGCGCGGTGCTTAGCTTGAGGAACGGCGCAGCTGCGCCATCCTGTCAACTCCCTGGATGAATTTTTTTTTTTTTTTACAAAATGAAACACACTTGGCACACATTAGAATATCAGGTGAAAAACTCAATTCTTAAAATCATCTAACATACCTAAAAAGGATAAGAAATTTTAGTTCAAACTTATAAACTTACAAAAGGTGCATAATTAATGTAGTGAAAACTTTGTACCCCAAAACTTAAAATCGAAAATATTCTCAATGGTTTAGATAAAAAAATTTAAAGCTTAAGCACTTCCCTGAGAATATGTCATCTGCCATCGATAGCGTCCGGTTAAGTAGCACGGTTGAGGGCGCGATTTGATACATGAAAGACAAACAAAGATGTTAAAATGAAATTACACAAACACAATTATACTCACACAAGAATAAAAAGTGAAACAATAAATTCGGGTTGCCTCTCGAGAAGTGCTTGGTTTAAAGTCGGTTAGCTCGACTATCCGTTGGTGCTCAATCCAAAGCTAGGACAACTGAGGATTCATGGCGATCGACTTCGCCTCCCCAATAGTGCTTCAGTCGTTGACCATTTACCTTGAATGGTTGCCCACTGTCTTTTCCAACTATTTCAACGGCTCCGTGTGGGAATATCGCTGTTATGGTAAAGGAACCCGACCATCGGGATTTGAGCTTTCTCGGAAATAATTTGAGCCTGGAGTTGAATAGCAAGACCTCTTGGCTAGGTTAAAATTTGTTCTCGATGATTTTTTGATCGTGCCATGTTGCCTCTTTTTTAGTCTTTAACAAAAGAGCTCTAACTCATGCAAGTATACATGCGTCAACAAGTAATACAGAGGAAGTAGAGTATCGTCCCACAGAGAAAGTGCTAAATTAAATCACTATGCATCAGTTCTATCACTATATTTATTTGCCTAAACTAATGACTTGATTTTGGTGACAAAATTATTTCTCAACAAATTAACAACTAAAGATGCGAATACTAATGAAATATACCAAACTTGGAATTAATGGGATCCTAACTTCATTTAATAGTTCATCTAATTACCACCATCATGCTAGACAGTTCACATATCACAGAAAAATAGCCACGGGCACTAATATAGACATAACCATCTGCCAATGTATTATGACCTACTTACATAATATCCATACTCAATAGACACCATGTAATCACCACTATAACCAAAATCACTATATTTCTATGTGAAATTGCAATTATACTGATTTAAAGCACAAGCCCTTAATTTGACTCTTACGGTGAAATAGTATATTTCTATCTGATTCATAAAATATTAAGCTATCCAATTAAGCCTCATATTCGTAAGCTATCATGATTACAATCCATACTCATATGTTATTTTTCAATTCCATACAAGCACTGAAATCGAATGGTGATCAAACATTCATACGTGCAAAACAGTAATGATAGAAACTTCTTATGATATGCAAAACAATCCAACACTCCGGCTTATAACTAGACTACATATTAAATTCTGTTAGAATCCCATAATGGGGATTAGTTCATGATTGAACCAAAAGCCATTATAGGATCAAAACTACATATAGGAAAATAAACAGTCAATTGAAGTAAGAAGAAGTAGATTGATCAAACCCAATTGTTGACAAAAATCCAAAGTAAGCTCAAACCCACATCAAAATCCAGCACTTGAACAATAATAATCCATAGTAAAACTCCAAAAACTATATCTCTAGAAAAGTAGAATAATAATAATAAAAGTCTCCCCGTTCCTCCTCAGGGTTTCCTTCTCTCTCCCTTCTCAATAATAGCTTGAATCCTCTTCCAAATTGGCTTCTCCTTCTCCATCCAGCCGCACATCAGCAACATAAATCGTGCACTAGCGCCTCTGGCGCTATAGTAGTGTTATTCCTAGCGCTTTTGGCGCTAGGTCATGCCCTCAGATTTACAAAAATGCCACCAAGTCTGATTTTAACCCTTTAAGCTCCAAATTAACTCTTTTGCCCCTCCAGCTCCATCCTACAATAAATAAACACAAAAACGAATAAAACAATACTAAAACAATACTAAAACAATACTAAAAATACTTAAAGACCGCAATAATTAAGTCTAACAAGACCTGATTCGTAGGTATAAAACCCACTCATCAAATACCCCCAAACTTAACCAATTGCTTGTCCCCAAGCAATGCAATATGATACCAACATGAAAAATGCAAACTAACTTAAATGCAAACGAATCAAATAACTAAAACAACCTAGTAATCCATATCAGGCCTCAAATATCCATAAATCAATCCATTTTAACCCACTATCTAATGTAAAGCTCCCACTCAAACTGATTAATCAAACCATGCTTGTCATCATTCATGCTGTGTGTGTGTATCAACTGTTATAACCAATCACAACCTAAATTACTCATATAATCAACATCTAAGAAAGTCACTTAATTTTTTACACATCTCCATCAGTAAAACAACTAATCCGACTCATGTAAACATTTAATTAGCACAAGGGGAATTACGACATGTTTTCTTCATTTCACGAGTGCGTTTTACGCTCCATCTCGCTTCTTTTTCTTCTTTTCCTTTTTTTTTCTTTTTTTTACTTGGCATGTGTAATGTCTAGCTTCCTTAGGCTTACCAGAACTACCTATGTAACGAGCTTTTAACCAGTGACTCCCAAACCAGTTGGCTTTAGGCCACTAGGTGTCAAGACACCCCTAAGGATCTAATTACTCAAGTAGAAATGGCCACGAAACTAAACTAGCCAAGAAAGTTTTTCTCTTTTTTTTCCTTTTTAGAACTCCCCCAAACTTATTTCTTGCTCACTAGAGCCTTCATAGATGTTTCACTGATATTATCACATTGTATTCCCAAGTTCCTTACCAAACGCTGATTATATAAGAATTTGAATCATATTGATTAAACAGTTGACTAAATGCTTTCCTTGTTAACATGAACTTCAGACAAGCAGATTTGACTTCCCCGTTCAAGTTATCGCTCAACACTAGATTCCAATCATTAGCAAGCTTTTACTTAACACTAGAATCTTATCATTGGCCACAATGGTTCAACTATGTCATTTGTTATCTGATTCATGCAAGTAAATGCTTGACACACCCTAAAATGCAACTATCATGTAAGAAGTATAAACACAATGAAACAAAACAATCTACATGCATGAAAACATAAAATTACCCCCAAACTGAATTGAACAATGTCCTCATTGAGAAATACTAGAGATTAAGAACAGAGGACTCCCCTGATGAAAACGCTACTCGTCATCACTGCCATCGGTAGCATCATCATCATCATCGGCATCAGGAGGCGAGTCAGGAGGTGGGTAAATAGAAAGAGGAGGAGCTGGTGGAAACTGAAATGGCCCTGCTGAAGGATTCAACCGCCCAAACATATCCGCCAACGTTGTTGAACAATTAACATTGTACGCATAGATCTCTGCTTGGCGTTGAGCAAGTTGACTCTGCTGATAAGTCATGCGATCAAAACCCCTCTGAATCTGGCCTGCCACTAAGTCTATCCGTCTAGTATGGTGCCCGAGGTCCTGACGGATAGTCTTAACTACATTGGGGGCTTGATCCGGATCCTCAACAGGTGGTGGCTGCTCCTGCGGCTGCTGCTGTGGTATAATGAAGCCTAAGCCCCTCAGGTGCGATTCACCTCCACCCCATACTCTGTACCGTACCATCGCAGCATGATCAATTGGAGACAATGGGGCCTGCATTAGTTCATCCTTATCCCACTGGACCCCAGCACGGCGACATAAATCGGTGATCAATGAAGGATGAGGCAATCCACCTGTGGTGCTACCCTCAAGCCCGTGCACGATAGACTCATGAATTACCTCCCCAACATCTACTGTCTTTCCTGTGGCTATGCAAAAAAATAGAGCCACCCGCTGATTAATCACATTGCTCATATGGCGGCACGACATCAACTTAGCACAAATAAAAGCATGCCATGCTTTTCCATATCTGCTCAACTTGGATGAAGGGAAATGCACGGCTTCTTGCTGATCGATCAATTTCCATTCCGTCCCTGGCTCACAGAGGGCTGCTATAATCTCAGTGTAATCCAAATCCTGTTGCATATATTTCGTAAATCCATCACTGTGAATCTTTTGCAACCCATAATACGCATTGATTGCTTTTCGCCCCACGTTTACTTCCTTACCACGAACCATCACCAAATTCCCATTAGCTTCTTTAGCATTGGCATAAAATTACTTTACAAATTGAACTGCAGCTGGCTCAGGTTGCGCTGTAAATGTCATCCAATTATGGCTGCGTATCATGTGAGCTAATTCCCCATCTACCCGCTCAATCGGTAACAACCCACGCTCAGGAATTAGGGACTTCCCTGACGACCAATTTTTATACCTGTAGTACGCTTGAGGGCTAACAAACTTTTTCTTATCGTACTTAACAGCAGATGAGCCTGAGCTTTCCCCTCTATGTCTTTTGGGAGCCATGAATAATCACTTAAGCACAATCAAAACCCAAAACAACTCAAAACTTCGTTGGGGCAAACTGTCGAACACTTGGTAGACACACTTTAAAAACCGTTGGACAATGTTTCCCCCAAACTTAGAGTCTCCCACAATTCGAAACCATATAGATATGAAATTTAAGCTTTAACCCAATCCCAATTAAGCCAACACAAACTCAATTGGGTTCACAATCAAAATAAAGAACTTTCTCCAAATACGAGCAATTCAATCTCTAGACAACAATTTCAAGTTCTAAATGATCAATAATGTAAAACTTACTTGAAATTGGAAGTACCCATGTGTAGTAGTAGCTGCAATCCTGTTTGGCTAAGGAAAAAGTGTTCCTTGGTTGCAATAGTTGTGTACCGGTAATGGGTTTAATGGTGGGTGGCGATTTGTTGGTGATTAGTTTGGAGAAAATAGCTCTACGCGGCAACAATGAAGGAAGCGGCGACTTGCAGGCAGCTACGAGAAGAAGAAATTGATTTTTTGGTGTGAAACCTCCTTTAGCCCGACTTAGGGTTTAAGTCTTTTTTTTTATTTTCGCCTGCCGAGCGCTTTAGGCGTTGTGGGTTATGCTGGATCGAGCGCTAGCAGCGCTTACCTACAGTAGCTTTTGGTTTAGGGTAGCGCCTAGAGCGATTGGTTTGTGAGGGCTATAGCGCTAGCAGCGTTGACTTGCAGTAGCTTTCACCGAGTTGAGCGCCTCTAGCGCTGACTTTAGTGAAGAGTTGGGCGCTTCTGGCGCTACGTTGCAGTGTTGAGCCTTATGTCTAGCTCCTCAGGCGCTGTCTTGTGCCCATGCCGAGCGTCTAGTGCGCTAAGTTACAGTATCTTGGCCAGAGAGTAGCGCCTAGAGCGCTGGTTATGCACCTGGATGAGCGCCTCTAGCGCTTAAGCGTTTAGTCCCATACTTAGCCAAATTTCCTCAGTTGATTTCCTCAGTTCTTGTTTCTACCTGCAGATAAATCAACCCAAAGTCCCAAGTTAGTGACCAAAACATTTTTTTTAATTTTAAAAAAACAAAATAATTGACTAAACAAAAGAAAAACAGAAAATTAAAACGCTGGATTGCCTCCCAGATAGCGCTAAGTTATAGTCAATTAGCTTGACTGTCTCTGAATCTCATCTCGTAGAAAGGATTAAGGTGACTTTCTGTCTGTCCACCTCATCCCCAAAGTAATGCTTCAACCTCTGTCCATTCACTTTGAACGACTGGTCTGGGAATTTATCATACACTTTAATCGCACCATGCGGAAAGACTGTCTTCACTGTGAATGGTCCTGACCATCTTGATTTTAGCTTCCCAGGAAAAATTTTAAGTCTGGAGTTGAAAAGTAAAACCCTTTGACCCGGTTCAAATGTTCTTTCTATGATCTTGTGATCATGCCATTTCTTCACCTTCTCCTTGTACAGCTTCGAGTTTTCATATGCCCGTAGTCGAAATTCATCCAACTCATTGATTTAGAGTAAGCGCTTCTCCCCTACAGCTGTCGAATCAAAGTTCAACTTCCGAATTGCCCAATATGCCTTATGCTCTAGCTCCATAGGAAGATGACAAGCTTTTCCATAAACCAGCTGAAACGGTGACATGCCCAATGGAGTTTTGTAAGCAGTCCTATATGCCCACACAACATCATCCAGCTTTAAAGCCCCATCTTTCCTCGTCGGATTCATAATTTTTTCGAGGATTCTTTTGACTTCCCGATTGGACACTTCAGCTTGACCGTTCGTCTGTGGGTGATGAGCTGTAGCAATTCGATGATTCACCCCATACTTAGCCAACAAAGCTGTAAACTGTCTGTTGCAGAAGTGCGTACCTTCATCACTGATAATGGCCCTCGGAGTCCCAAATCTGGTGAAAATACTTCGATGTAAAAACTTTAGGACTACCTTGGCATCATTTGTTGGGAGCGCTGCCACTTCTACCCATTTCGACACATAGTTAACTGCTAGCAAGATGTAGAGATTACCGCACGAAGACACAAAGGGCCCATGAAATCAATCCCCCATACATCGAAAACTTCTACTTCGAGGATTGTATTCAAAGGCATTTCATTCCTCTTTGAAATATTTCCCACTCTCTGACATCTATCACACCTCTGGATGAAGCTGTAAGCATCTTTAAAAATTGTCGGCCAGTAGAATCCCGCTTGTAGTACTCTAGCCGTTGTTCTCTCTCCTCCATAGTGACCTCCATATATAGAAGAATGGCAATCCTGTAGAATCCCCTCGGTCTCGCTATACGGGATACACCTTCTTATCATTTGATCAGCACACTGTTTAAACAAATACGGCTCATCCCATATATACCATTTGACGTCATGCAGAAATTTTTTCTTTTTATGCCCCACCAAGTCAGAAGGTATCATCTTACTCACCAAATAATTCGCGTAATCAGCAAACCATGGCACTTCCCCTTGCACCACAAACAACTGCTCATCTGGAAAGGATTCATTAATTGTAACTTTGCCGTCTATCGCTCTTTTCGAATTCTCGAGTTGAGATAAGTGGTCTGCCACTTGGTTTTTGGTACCCTTCCTGTCCTTGATCTCCAAATCAAACTCCTGCAATAATAAAATCCACCTGATCAACCTGGGCTTTGCATCCTTCTTTGCCACTAAATGTCGGATTGCCGAGTGATCCGTGTATACTATCACTTTTGTGCCTATCAGATATGACCGAAATTTATCGAAGGCATACACCACTGCCAATAACTCTTTTTCTGTGGTGGTGTAATTTAACTGTGCATCCGTAAGGGTCTTGCTGGCATAGTATATCACATGAAACATCTTCTCCTTCCTTTGCCCCAAAACAGCCCCTATGGCGTAATCACTAGCATCACACATCAACTCAAACGGTAAACCCCAATCTGGTGCCGTAATAACTGGTGCTGAAGTTAGTTTTCCCTTTAAATGCTCAAATGCCCTCATGCAAGCCTCATCGAAATTAAACTATACATCCTTCTCCAATAAACTGCACAGTGGTTTAGTTATCTTGGAGAAGTCCTTGATGAATCTGCGGTAAAAGCCTGCATGTCCAAGAAAACTGCGGACACCTTTTACTGAAGTAGGTGGAGGTAAGTTCTCAATAGTTTCCAGCTTAGCCCTATCCACCTCAATTCCTTGCTTTGAAACTTTGTGTCCAAGTATAACTCCTTCTTGTACCATAAAATGGCACTTCTCCCAATTCAATACTAGATTCGTTTCAACACATCTTTTCAAGACCATCACCAAATTCTTAAGGCATATATCGAAAGAATCACCAAACACTGAGAAATCGTCCATGAATACCTTAACATTCTGGTCGACCATGTCTGAAAAAATTGCTGTCATACATCTCTGAAAGGTGGCTGGAGCATTGCACAACTGGAAAGACATCCTTCTGAAGGCAAAAGTGCCATATGGACATGTAAAAGTAGTCTTTTCCTGGTCTTCTGGAGCTATCATAATCTGATTGTAGCCTGAATACCCATCCAGAAGGCAATAATACTCATGACCCGCCAGTCTGTCCAACATCTGATCGATAAACGGAAGTGGAAAATGGTCCTTCCTTGTAGCTTTGTTAAGCTTGTGGTAGTCCATGCAAATTCTCCACCCTGTTACTATTCGCGTTGGGATCAGCTCGTTATTCTCATTGGTGACAACGGTCATTCCACCCTTCTTTGGTACGCACTGCACGGGGCTCACCCATGAACTGTCCGAAATCGGGTAGATTATTCCTGCATCCAGCCATTTCAATACCTCTTTCTTGACCACTTCTTTCATTATCGGATTAAGCCTTCTTTGCTGCTCAACCGTCGGCTTGCAACCATCTTCCAGCAGGATCTTATGCATGCAAAACGAAGGGCTTATCCCCTTGATATCTTCTATGTTCCATCCAATAGCTGATTTGAACTCTCTAAGCACTCGTAGTAGTTTTTCCTCCTGAAAAGATGTTAGTGCAGAAGAAATAATTACAGGTAGCTTTGAATCTTTAGTTAAAAATGTGTACCTGAGATGATCTGGAAGTGGTTTTAATTCAAGTTTGAGAGGTGTCTCAAGAGATGGTTTCAACTTTACCGACGTCTCTCTAGCTTTCGTAAGTAGCTCAATAGGTGTTCTGAATTTTTTGAATTTGGGGGTAGTATCCAGATATTGCACAAGTTCGGCACATTCTTCATCCTCCAAATCTGAATCTTCATCAATCACTCTTTGTAGTGGTTCATATCCCAACAAACTCTCAACTTCATCATTCACTATACTATCCACCAAGTCAACTCTGAAGCATTCCTCTTCATCGGTTGGGAGCTTCATTGCCTTGAAGACATTAAACTTCACCTCCTGATCATGTACCCGCATTATAAGCTCCCCTTTTTGCACGTCTATCAGAGTCCTCCCCGTAGCTAGGAATGGTCTCCCCAGTATGATTGGTATACTCTTGTCCTCCTCATAGTCCAAGATGATGAAGTCCGCCGGAAAGATAAATTTGTCCACTTTCACCAGTACGTCCTCCACTATCCCCCGTGGATACGTGATAGATCGGTCAGCTAACTGCAAGGAAATATTTGTTGGCCTTGGCTCCGGCAATCCCAACTGACTAAATACAGACAAAGGCATCAGGTTGATACTTGCCCCAAGATCACATAAACATTTATTGAAGTTCATCTTTCCGATCGTACATGGAATTGTGAAACTGCCCGGATCTTTCAGCTTTGGAGGTAGTTTACGCTGAAGCACTGCACTGCATTCCTCTGTCAAGGCCACTGTCTCAAACTCGTCTAATCTTCTCTTCCTTGACAGTATACCCTTCATAAACTTTGCGTAACTTGGCATTTGTTCCAATGCATCCGCGAAGGGTATGTTGATCTGCAGTTTCTTAAAAACCTCCAAAAACTTACTGAACTGTTTATCTTCCCTCTGTTTGTTCAATCTTTGCGGATACGGAATCTGAGGGTGAACTTGTGGTACTATATTCACGGGCTTCTTATCTGAACTCACTTTATCCTTTTCTACTTGCTTCGACTCGGACTCATCCTTCTTCTCTTTCTGTTCAGCCTCAATTTCTGTCTCAGTTTCTGCCCCAATGTCATCCCCATGTAGACTAGGTACTGTTGTGCCTGGTGCATTTCCTGAATATTGCTTTCCAGATCTGAGTGTTATGGCCTGACACTGCTCTTTACCCTCTCTCTGTGGATTTGCCTCTGTGTTACTTGGCAATGAACCTTGGGCCCTGTTGTTAAGCATAGTCGCCGTTTGCCCCATTTGAGTTTCCAGATTTTTAATAGCCACTGCCTGGCTTTTGATCATAACCTTTGTATTTGCCATGTACTTCAACATCATCTCCTCCATTTCTGATTTCTTTTCTTGCTGAGGTGTATATGGAGTCTGATGTTGTTGTTGTTGAGAAAATCCTAGTGGAAAAGGAGGTCGTGGAGCAAACTGTTGTTGCGCTGGCTGAGATGGAAACTGTTAATTCTGCTGAAACTGTTGTTGCTGATTTCCTTGATTATTTGACCAACTAAAGTTTGGATGATTGCGGTTGTTGGGGTTGTATGTGTTCTGAAACTGTCCTTGGTCTTTCCTATAACTGTTCACATACTGCACCGACTCCGAGATGATAGCACATTGATCTGTTGAGTGTGACCCCGCACAAATCTCGCATATAAAGGCAACTAACTTGGCTTTGCTTTTTGACAACGAATCTATTTTCTTTGCCATAGCCGCCATCTGTGCTGACAACTGGGTAATAGCATCCACTTCCAACAAACCTGCAACTTTGGGCTGTGGCATTCTGGCTATAGGATTTTGGAAATCATTCGCTGCCATAGCCTCGATAAGGTTATAAGCTTCGTCATAGCTTTTCGCGCCTAAAGCTCCTCCTGCAGCTGCGTCTACCATCTGCCTCGACTGCCATCCCAATCCATTATAAAATGTGTTGATCACCATCCAATCTAGCATCCCATGGTGCGAACACTTCCTTAGCATTTCCTTGTACCTATCCCAGGCCTCGTATAAGGACTCACCCTGTTGTTGCTCAAACTGAGAGATTGATGTCCTCATTTTTGCAGTTTTAGCCATTGGGAAAAACTTGGCTAAGAACTTCTGTGCTAGGTCCTCCCATGTAGTAATTGATCCTGAAGGCAAAGAATGAAGCCAACTTCTCGCTCTATCCCTCAATGAGAATGGAAACAGTCTTAGTCGGATGGCATCATCCGTCACTCCGTTGTACCTAAATGTATCGCATATTTCAATGAAACTTAAGAGATGCTCATTAGGATCGTCTGTAGCAGCACCCCCAAACTAAACCGAATTCTGCACCATTTTAATGGTGCCCGGTTTTATCTCAAAGGTATTTGCTGCTATTGCCGGTCTGACTATGCTAGACTGCAATCCACTGATGTTTGGCATAGAATAGTCCCTCAAAGCTTTATGCTCCTCTCTTTGCTCTACTCTTTTTTCTTCCACTATATTCGGTATAGTTCCTTCCAACTGTGGTTGTAAATTTCTACGCACTCTTGCTTTCCAACCTCTGCCGTCAATATTATCCTGTGCTGGTGTCAATTCTGAGTTGGATGATCGTGTGTGCATAAAAATTTCTACAAGTACCTGAAACTCAAAACAAAAACAAAAATAGAAATGAGAAAAGATTAAATTTGTCTAAGTCAAATAATATAGCTTAAAACTGATGATAATAATAAAAATCTAAACGCCTTTCCCCGGCAACGACGCCGAAAACTTGTTACCTCTTTTTTAGTCTTTAACAAAAGAGCTCTAACTCATGCAAGCATACATGCGTCAACAAGTAATACAGAGGAAGTAGAGTATCGTCCCACAGAGAAAGTGCTAAATTAAATCACTATGCATCAGTTCTATCACTATATTTATTTGCCTAAACTAATGACTTGATTTTGGTGACAAAATTATTTCTCAACAAATTAACAACTAAAGATGCAAATACTAACGAAATATACCAAACTTGGAATTAATGGGATCCTAACTTCATTTAATAGTTCATCTAATTACCACCATCATGCTAGACAGTTCACATATCACAGAAAAATAGCCATGGGCACTAATATAGACATAACCATCTGCCAATGTATTATGACCTACTTACATAATATCCATACTCAATAGACACCATGTAATCACCACTATAACCAAAATCACTATATTTCTATGTGAAATTGCAATTATACTGATTTAAAGCACAAGCCCTTATTTTGACTCTTACGGTGAAACAATATATTTCTATCTGATTTACAAAATATTAAGCTATCCAATTAAGCCTCATATTCGCAAGCTATCATGATTACAATCCATACTCATATGTTATTTTTCAATTCCATACAAGCACTGAAATCGAATGGTGATCAAACATTCATACGTGCAAAACAATCATGATAGAAACTTCTTATGATATGCAAAACAATCCAACACTCCGGCTTATAACTAGACTACATATTAAATTCTGTTAGAATCCCATAATGGGGATTAGTTCATGATTGAACCAAAAGCCATTATAGGATCAAAACTACATATAGGAAAATAAACAGTCAATTGAAGTAAGAAGAAGTAGATTGATCAAACCCAATTGTTGACAAAAATCCAAAGTAAGCTCAAACCCACATCAAAATCCAGCACTTGAACAATAATAATCCACAGTAAAACTCCAAAAACTATATCTCTAGAAAAGTGGAATAATAATAATAAAAGTCTCCCCGTTCCTCCTTAGGATTTCCTTCTCTCTCTCTTCTCAATAATAACTTGAATCCTCTTCCAAATTGTCTTCTCCTTCTCCATCCAGCCGCACATCAGCAACATAAATCGTGCACTAGCGCCTCTGGCGCTATAGTAGTGTTATTCCTAGCGCTTCTGGCGCTAGGTCATGCCCTCAGATTTACAAAAATGCCACAAAGTCTGATTTTAACCCTTTAAGCTCCAAATTGACTCTTTTGCCCCTCCAGCTCCATCCTACAATAAATAAACACAAAAACGAATAAAACAATACTAAAACAATACTAAAAATACTTAAAGACCGCAATAATTAAGTCTAACAAGACCTGATTCGTAGGTATAAAACCCACTCATCATGCCATCTCTTTACTTTCTCTTTGTAGAGTTTGGAATTCTCATAGGCGTGTAAGCGGAACTCATCAAGTTCATCTAGCTGTAGAAGTCTCCTCTCTCCCGCTACGGATAGGTCGAAGTTTAACTTCTTGATTGCCCAATACGCTTTGTGCTCTAGTTCAACCGGGAGATGGCAAGCCTTGCCGTAGACCACATGGTATGGAGACATGCCGAGGGGTGTCTTATAGGCGGTTCTATAAGCCCATAATGCTTCATCTAGCTTCAATGACCAGTCTTTTCTGGAAGGATTAACAATCTTCTTTAGAATTCTCTTCACCTCTCTATTCGACACTTCGGCTTGGCCATTTGTTTGCGGGTGGTACGCCGTGGCAATTATGTGCCTCACTCCGTATTTAGCTAGGAGGGCTGTGAAATGTTTATTGCAAAAATAACTTCCCTCATCACTGATGATAGCTTGCAGAGTGCCAAATCTAGTGAAAATGCTCTTTTGTAGGAACCTAAGAACCACCTTAGCATCATTGGTTGGTAATGCAGTAGCCTCAACCCATTTGGACACATAATCAACCACAAGAAGGATGTAGAGATTGTTGCAGGATGACGGGAATGGTCCCATAAAGTGTATTCCCCATACGTCAAAGATTTCCACCTCCAAGATTACATTTAATGGCATTTCATTGCGGTTAGAGATGTTGCCCACCCGTTGGCATCGATCACAATTCTTTATGAATTGGTGGGCATCTTTGAACAAAGTGGGCCAATAGAACCCGACTTAGAGTACTTTGGTTGTGGTTCTTTGCGTTCCATAATGGCCTCCATACAGAGAAGAATGACATGCATGCAATATACTGGCAGTCTCGACCTCGGGAATGCACTTACAGATCACAAGATCCGTACATTATTTGAACAAGTAAGGCTTGTCCCACATGTATCTCTTTGTATCATGCAAAAATTTCTTCTTCTGTTGATAAGTTAGATCTGAGGGGAGTACATGACTCACCAGGTAGTTGACAATATCAGCAAACAATGGGATCTCAGAGGTTACTGCAAATAGCTGTTCATCGAGGAAATGATCATTTATTTCAGCTTTATCTTTGCCTTCCCGCTCCAGATTGTCTAATCTGGAAAGATAATCGGCTACTAGGTTCTCCGTGCCTTTCTTGTCCTTTATTTCCAAGTCAAATTCTTGGAGCAAAAGGATCCACCTGATTAATCTTGGCTTGGCATCTTTCTTCGATATCAAGTACCGAATTGCTGCATGGTCTGTTGATAAGTAGATTTTATATGTACTTATTGGATACTAACTTACTATAATTGTTGCTTAATCTCAGTTGTTTTAGTTGCTTTTCATGCATTTCTTCTCTTCTTGTAGATTTCATGTTCGGGAACTCACTCGGTGGCGTTCTGGTTAAAAAGGAGGGCATATTGGCATGGCATACATGGAGCATGGTGGATGGGAGCAAAAGAGCTAAGGCATGTGGAAAGGGAAACAAAAGTGAACAATGATCGGCATGGTAAAGCAAGGAAAAATAATTCGGGCATCGTTTGGAGTTGTAAATTACACAGTAGTCACTCCAGCTCAATTTCGACCTTCATCCGGACCTTATCTCTCAAACCTCAAAGAATGAAAGTTGTAGAGCTCGTCGTGATCTTCGATTTGACGGGTGGAAGGCCCTGTAACTCCTCCCGGATCAAAAGTTATGGCCGATCTACCAGAAGACATCGCAGCAGAAAACTTGAGCGCCCCCGGCTCTAAAATGGCTTGATTTGAGCGCCGCCGGCGCTGAACTCCCTGGTAATGAGTGCCCCCAGCTCTGAAATGTTCATAATTGAGCGCCTCCGGTGCTGAAACGTGGCATGGAGTCCGAGGACGCGTAATTAGGATGTTTGTTTAGATAGGATATTATATTAGGACTATAAATACATGTTATTAGTGAGATATTAGTGGGATATAGACTTTATCATCTATATTGGAATAAAAAACCCAAGATTAGATTAGGTGGAAGGATTGAAGCAATTGAAGATTCAAAGAAGATTCAAGGAGAAGCAAGAGAGAAAACTCAGATTTGCTATTCTAACGCCCTATTTCTCTTTACTTCTATTTGTATCTTTCTTTGTATAATCATTTATGGATTATGGATTTCACTTCAATCATGAATTAAACTCCATTGTGGGATTGCAATGAATCTTATTGTGTAGTTTACTTTAACATGCTTCCTTGTTAGTCTTAGTAGCTATTCTTGGATTGTCTATTGTGGTTTGTATTCAAATGCTTAGTTGATTGGCCATCAATTACCGTGGTAACCTATATGAAATCGAGAGACGGATTATAGGTGTAGATCTAATCATGATAGCATGTGTTCGTGAATTCTACATGGCAATGGAATTCATGATTCGTGCCGAGGATAGAAATATACCAAAGCACCACATGTAGTCTATTGAGAACTTGAACTTCAACCCTCTTTGATTATAATTCACATAGAAATATAGTGCGTTAGTCAATTAGGGTGTTCACATTCATTCTATCTTTTGTGGATTTAGTGTGATATGTGTATGGTACATCGAGAGATGGCTATATTTCACATTTATGTTCTCGACTAACAATCTAGTTTAATTAATTTGACTCAACAAGAAGTGTATTGATTTAAATGAAATAATAGGTGAAATTGTAATCTCAAGTTTTCATTATCTAGTCTCATTCTAGGGATAGTTAGAATTAGTTTAATTTCATAGTTTAATTAAAATATCTAAAAATCATTCGTTTAAATAAGATTAAGTTGATTATAGATTAGTACTTGGTAAACTTTATTACTAATTCCTCGTGGGATCGACAACTCTACTTTCATTATATTACTTGTTGACCGTGTATACTTGCACGCATATATTGATCGGTAAAACGACCAACAAGTTTTTGGCGTCGTTGCCAGGGAATTAGTTTAATAATTTTTGCCAACATTAATTTCAATCAAATTAGTCTAAATTTAAACATTTTTTTTATTTATTTTAGTTTTATTTTAATTCTCTTCCTATATTTTTCTCTTTTCAGGTACCATGGATGACTTCAATTATCAATGGCCATACATGAATATGACTCAACCAAGGGAAATAGGAATTGATGGACTCAATCCACTTTTTACATTGTCAGCACAATTTGAAACATTAGTTTGTGATTATTGTGCTGTCAACCATCCGAGTCATCAATGCACCGTCAGTTTTAGACCGGGGCAGTATGGTGGTGACTACCCCAACGACTATGCTTATCACAATTATCATCAAGATTGGGGATATCACCCAGATTCTTCATGGAGCTATAATCAACAAGATCAATACTATGCTCCATACCCAACATATGCACCGGAATTCACACATCGATCTCTAATGCCGCAGGAAAAAAATTCAACGTCAAAGGAATTCATGTCTAAGCTCATAAGAAACCAAGAGGATATGATGAGGAGTCAGGAAACATCTAGCCAAAATTTTCAAAATCAGATGGAACGACTCCTCAATACCTCAACTAATGGTCCTCAATACATGGATTCTGAAACTGCAACTGAAAGTTCAAGAGTGGAGGAGTTATGGTTCAAGTTTATAGCGTCAAATGAGGAGAGATTGATTTAGCAAGGGAGGTCAATTCAAAATCTTCAGAATCAGATGGATAAAATGTTCGAAGCCTTGAACAACTGTCCTCCAAACAATTGGTGCTATGACATGGATTCTGAGGCTGATGGTGAGCCCGAGCCAATTCTGCAACTGGATAAGCCACAAAATTACGAAAAAGGGGAAACAAGTGGGGTTAAGGATAATGAGGTCAACAAGGATCCAATTGTGATGTACATCGAAAATGAGCCAACCTTGTTAGTACCACAAGTTCTTTCTCCACCAAAGTTCAAGGATCCAGTCAGATTTGTAAAACCATGCCCGCTTGGTAGTCATGTCATCGGCGAAGCTCTTTATGACATAAGAGCTAGAGAAATTACAAAGCCAAGGTGGGCCGAGGAAGAGAAGGTAGAAGAAGAGCCCATTGTGTTTGCCAAGCCTCAATGCCCCATTTTTAACACAATCACAATGGAAGAATCACCTAACTTCTTGATATTCTCAAGTACCCTATCTACAAAGAGCAAGCTAGGTGACTTTGATGCGCTAGCCATCAAAATGGAGAACCTCCCAAAGGACAATTTATTACTGATGGATGGAGGGTTCCTCAATTATCGTATGGGAATTGGATAGTGTTGTGAAGAAGAAGTCCGGCTCAGGGACTATAAACTAAGCGCTCGATGGGAGGCACCTCATCCAATCTTTCTCCCTCCTTGTTTAATTCTTATTTGCATATCCAATCTCTTCCTCTTCTATGTTTAATTCTTTGTACTTTTACTATTAGTATTTAATTAGGATTTTTGAGTTTAAAGTTTTAATAAGTTTTCTTTCGTACTCATGTTCAGGCTCAAATCAGTTGCTATGAGGATGTTAGGTCCGAATAGATGTCAAAAGCTGCAGTTATCAGGGTACAAGGCAGTGCAGCTGCGTCCAATTTGTAAAGGAAAGCTGCGCAACTGTGCCCTATCTCACCCACAAAATTCCATCTCTACTCCATCCCTAACCCTTCTGCATCCACCATCAGACGCACCTCCAGAGCAAAATGAAGCAGGAGGCGATGATGATGCCACCTAGGGGAGTTTCCTTTCCCTTTATCTCCAATGAGGACATTGTAGTTTATAAGTTTGGGGGTATTTAGTATATTGGGTTCATTTTAGTTGCATTTTCATATTAGTGCATTATTTGATAGTTAGTTGCATTTCCATAGTAGTTTAATTGCATGCATTGTAGTTTAGTTGCATCTTAGTTTAAATTCTTATCATTGTAGTTTGCTCCTTATTTTGTAAATACTTGTTTTCATTATTGCATTTAGTTAAGTCATATTGCATGAATCCAAGTTGTCAGTTGATTTAAAATTCATTTGGCCTATGAAGAGATTTGAATTGCATGATTTTTGAACAGTTTTGATGACTAAGGCATAGTTATAATGTTATATCATGTTATAAATCTTTATCTGTTTGCAACTGATGTAACTGGATAGCACTCTAGAGTAACCATTATGATTTACTCGGTATAAATGGTCGCATAATTGTCTTCTGGTGGGAAATTTGTGTTTTAATGAAAGAGATTTAGTAGACAGTTGGTAATGACTAAGATTGCACAAAAGCTTAAGTTTGGGGGAATACAGTATATATATATAAAAAAAAAGGAAAGAAAATCAGAAAAAGAAAAGAAAATATGTTGAATAAACACTTTGGCTAGTTTAGTTCTGTGGCCTTTGATACTCGAGTCAGTACGCCCTAGGGGATGTTTCTACACCCAGCGCCCTAAAGCCATCTGGTTTGGGAGTCGTTGGTCAAAAGTTCGCTACATGGGTATCACTGAAAAGCCTAAGAGGACTAGACATTGCACAGTCAGGTGTAAACACGGGAAAGTGCGAATATCGCCCTCATGAGTGAATAAAAGCATAATAAACCCCTTGTTGACTCTTAGCTTAGTTGATGTGTAGTTTTGGTCGGAGCCTAACTTGTTAGTTGCCTTTCTTGAGTTAAAACTATATTTTTTTCCCTCTAAGAAGCATATTATGTGAAGTATTTGTTCTATAGCAAGTTTAATGGTTGCTAAGCACACAACACACTACAACAGTGATGACAGGTTTTGATTTACAGAGTGATATACTTTATTGCCTTGTTATTGGTTGGATATTGTATTTGTGTTTTGAGGTTTCTCTGAGGCATCTCATTTGGATTTCTTACCAACTTACATTTGGATTCGTAGACATGTTAGATTAGATTGCATATTGCATAGCTATTTTATTGCATTTGTGTTTTGTTGTTTGGGGGCAAGCAACGGTTTAAGTTTGGGGGTATTTGATAAGTAGATTTTATATGTACTTATTGGATACTAACTTATTATAATTGTTGCTTAATCTCAGTTGTTTTAGTTGCTTTTCATGCATTTCTTCTCTTCTTGTAGATTTCATGTTCGGGAACTCACTCGGTGGCGTTCTGGTTAAAAAGGAGGGCATATTAGCATGGCATACATGGAGCATGGTGGATGGGAGCAAAAGAGCTAAGGCATGTGGAAAGGGAAACAAAAGTGAACAATGATCGGCATGGTAAAACAAGGAAAAATAATTCGGGCATCGTTTGGAGTTGTAAATTACACAGCAGTCACTCCAGCTCAATTTCGACCTTCATCCGGACCTTATCTCTCAAACCTCAAAGAATGAAAGTTGTAGAGCTCGTCGTGATCTTCGATTTGACGGGTGGAAAGCCCTGTAACTCCTCCCGGATCAAAAGTTATGGCCGATCTACCAGAAGACATCGCAGCAGAAAACTTGAGCGCCCCCGACTCTGAAATGGCTTGATTTGAGCGCCGCCGGCGCTGAACTCCCTGGTAGTGAGCGCCCCCAGCTCTGAAATGTTCATAATTGAGCGCCTCTGGCGCTGAAACGTGGCATGGAGTCCGAGGACGCGTAATTAGGATGTTTGTTTAGATAGGATATTATATTAGGACTATAAATACATGTTATTAGTGAGATATTAGTGGGATATAGACTTTATCATCTATATTGGAATAAAAAACCCAAGATTAGATTAGGTGGAAGGATTGAAGCAATTGAAGATTCAAAGAAGATTCAAGGAGAAGCAAGAGAGAAAACTCAGATTTGCTATTCTAACGCCCTATTTCTCTTTACTTCTATTTGTATCTTTCTTTGTATAATCATTTGTGGATTATGGATTTCACTTCAATCATGAATTAAACTCCATTGTGGGATTGCAATGAATCTTATTGTGTAGTTTACTTTAACATGCTTCCTTGTTAGTCTTAGTAGCTATTCTTGGATTGTCTATTGTGGTTTGTATTCAAATGCTTAGTTGATTGGCCATCAATTACCGTGGTAACCTATATAAAATCGAGAGACGGATTATAGGTGTAGATCTAATCATGATAGTATGTGTTCGTGAATTCTACATGGCAATGGAATTCATGATTCGTGCCGAGGATAGAAATATACCAAAGCACCACATGTAGTCTATTGAGAACTTGAACTTCAACCCTCTTTGATTATAATTCACATAGAAATATAGTGCGTTAGTCAATTAGGGTGTTCACATTCATTCTATCTTTTGTGGATTTAGTGTGATATGTGTATGGTACATCGAGAGATGGCTATATTTCACATTTATGTTCTCGACTAACAATCTAGTTTAATTAATTTGACTCAACAAGAAGTGTATTGATTTAAATGAAACAATAGGTGAAATTGTAATCTCAAGTTTTCATTATCTAGTCTCATTTTAGGGATAGTTAGAATTAGTTTAATTTCATAGTTTAATTAAAATATCTAAAAATCATTCGTTTAAATAAGATTAAGTTGATTATAGATTAGTACTTGGTAAACTTTATTACTAATTCCTCGTAAGATCGACAACTCTACTTTCATTATATTACTTGTTGACCGTGTATACTTGCACGCATATATTGATCGGTAAAACGACCAACATCTGTGTACACTACTACTTTTGTCCCAATGAGATAGGACCGGAACTTGTCGAATGCATAGACAACAGCGAGTAGTTCCTTCTCGATGGTGGTGTAATTCATTTGGTCTTCTGAGAGTGTTTTGCTATCATAGTAGATCGCATGTAGAACCTTTTCTCTGCGCTGTCCCAATACCACGCCCACAGCGTAATCACTAGCATCGCACATAAGCTCAAATGGTAAAGACCAGTCCGACGCCACTATCACAAGTGCCATTGTCAACTTCTTTTTTAACAACTTAAAGGCTGCCAAGCAATTTTCATCGAATATGAATGGGACATCCTTTCCAATAAACTGCACAGGGGTTTCGTGATTTTGGAAAAGTCTTTGATAAATCTGCGGTAGAACCCATCATGTCCCAAGAAACTCCGAATTCCCTTTACTGAAGATGGTGGAGGCAATTTCTCGATGGTTTCCAATTTTGCTTTATCCACTTCTAAACCTTTTGCTGAGACTTTGTGTCCCAATATTATTCCTTCTTGAACCATGAAATGACATTTCTCCCAATTAAGCACAAGGTTTGTTTCCACGCATCTTTTCAGTACCATGATCAAATTCTCTAGACAGCTGTCGAAGGAATTTCCGAATACTGAAAAATCATCCATGAAAACTTCCATGTTGATTTTTACCATATCAAAAAATATCGCCATCATACACCGTTGAAATGTGGCTGGAGCATTACATAGACCGAAGGACATCCGCCTGAATGCAAAAGTTCCATATGGACAAGTAAAAGTTGTCTTCTCTTGATCCTCTTGAGCGATGGCAATTTGATTATATCCAGAATATCCGTCAAGCAGACAGTAGTAGTCATGACCTGCCAATCTGTCCAACATCTGATCTATGAATGGAAGTGGGAAGTGATCTTTCCTCGTGGCTTTGTTGAGCTTTCGGTAGTCCATACAGACTCTCCATCCTGTGACCGTTCGAGTTGGTATCAACTCGTTGTTCTCATTTCTTACCACAATTATTCCTCCTTTCTTCGGTACACATTGTACAGGGCTTACCCATGGACTGTCAGAGATGGGGTAAATGATCCCAGCGTCCAGCCATTTCAGAATTTCCTCTTTTACCACCTCTTTCATGATGGGATTCAGCCTTCTTTGATGCTCTATGGTGGGTTTGCTATCATCTTCCATCAGAATCTTGTGCATGCAGATCGAGGGGCTGATTCCTTTTATATCAGCGATGGTCCATCCAATAGCTCCTTGGAATTCTCGAAGGACTCTTATCAGTTTGCCTTCCTGTAAAGAGGTTAGTGCAGAAGAAATAATGACAGGTAAAGTGTCGGAAGCGCCTGTAAAGAGGTTAATTCTCCCTTTTGTACGTCAATGAGAGTCCTCCCGGTAGCTAGAAATGGTCTCCTAAGTATAATGGGAATATCCTTGTCTTCCTCGAAGTCTAGGATTATGAAGTCAGCTGGGAATATGAACTTATCGACCTTGACAAGAATATCTTCCACTATTCCTCTTGGATAGGTGACAGAACGATCAGCTAGCTGAAGTGAGACATTTGTTGGCTTGGGGGTTGGTAATCCCAACTGAGTATAGACGGACAGTGGCATGAGATTAATGCTTGCACCAAGATCACATAAGCATTTCTTAAATGACAGGTTGCCAATGGTACAAGGAATGGTGAAACTACCAGGATCCTTCAACTTTGGAGGTAGCTTTCTTTGTAAAACCGCACTGCACTCTTCTGTTAAAGCTACGATTTCAAAATCTTGTAATTTCTTCTTTCTGGACAGAATCCCCTTCATGAATTTGGCATAGCTCGGCATTTGCTCCAAAGCTTCTGCAAATGGTATGTTAATTTGTAGCTTTTTAAATACCTCAAGAAACTTAAAGAATTGCTTGTCCAATTTCTGCTTTTGCTGCCTCTGAGGATACGAAACTGGTGGATAATATCTAGTTGGAGGGGGTTGAGTCTTTTTTGTGCTTTCTTTTAGTGTAGGTTCAGGTTTCTTTATGCTGTCTTCCACTCAATAAAAGTTTGCAGAATCAACTTCTGGGGAAGGGCGTAGCTGCGCCGGTTCCTCTTGCAAAATGGGCGCAGCTGCGCTGGTTGACAGAGTCTGCTTTCCGCTTCTGTGACACCCCCAAATCCAGGTACTTAATTCCCACAGATTTGGTGTTCACTATCTCATTCATTCACATTTAACTACCCATAATTAAGAACAATTAAATAAACTTAAAGAAACCATCTACCCAAAATGGGTTACATCACCAAACTATTAAACAATCAAATCCCAGGTTATCTTAACCTTAATACATCAATGCGGAATAAAACATAATTTTAAACAAATCTTTGATACAAATAAGCATCAAGTGGATGATAAATCTCTTGCTACTTTGGCATCTTGCCCTTGCCTTTACTCGTGGACGGTTCGTCCTGCTTTTCTGTCTTAGCTGCAATGATTAATGCAAGAGTGAGCAAACAATTGCTCACAAGTACGATAACAATAATATTTAAATAAAATGGATTTCAACTGAGGGATAATAGTTTTCTGAATCTCAGTCAATAAATGATCAAATTCTAAAAGCTCGTTAGAATGCTTGATTCCAAGGAAAATTAGAATTCAAGATTTAGAAATTATATCTGAGGGTCACAAGACCTCGAACTATGTCCTAGGTTAACAGGTATTTCTACTGCAACCTTTAACAGTCATATAGACTATGGACCAACATCTCGTACTCAGGGGGATCAGCCCTTTGTACAATGTATTGTGCACAAACATTTTAACGTTGTCGCGTAAGTAATCCCCTATATTAGGGTTGTTCATCTCAGTTTATCGTCTGAATCCATACCAAAAGGAACTTGGCTTGGAATAAGTTTAAAATATTCTAAGTCTTTGAAACGCTCATCAACTAAGGACTAGCTGAATCAATAAGGGTTTGCTAGCCGCTAATACATTCGATTTAACAATAAAGTTTGTTCAATAGAAACTATACTCAAAATTTGAATAACAAACAATGATTGAAATAAAGCTTAAGTACGTAACATGATAGTAACCTTGCTTGAATATCAATAAGCTAAGGTCAATAAGCTTGCTCAATATAAATAAACTTGTTTTGAATAAATTAACAAGTTAAAAGGAAAGATTAACTTGCTATAAATAATTTTCAAGTTTAAGGGAGGAAAACTTGCTCAACGTAAAAGTAATAGATTGAGATAAGGAACCTGCCTCAAGCGTAGATTACAAATTTAAGTAATTCACGATCCTTAAACAACCTATACATTAATTATAAAATGGTAACATAATTAGTTACAGAATAATATACACTTTAGGCTTGCTCTTATCTTATTTTATTATAACACTTCGGTTATCACTCAATAATGCTAGCTTAATAACCATCATGACCACTCATTGGTCATTTATAAATTTTAAAACTTGTTTATAACATCATAGAAGAATTATAAAGAAATAAAAATTAAAATAAAAATAAAAATTTTAGTTACTGTTTCCCTCGCCGGGGCGAAGATTTTCTTAACAAAACTCTCGCCGGGGCGAAGAAAATCAGTTCATTTCTCTCACCGGGGCGAGAGACTCGACTGTCGTCTCCTACAGTCGCGAACCAGTGAAAACTTAGGCCAAATTTGGCCAAATTTTCCGAATTCTACCATCCAGTACACAATTTAAACATACCAAGACATCATATATGATACAAAACATTTACCTTACATGTTTTCTAAACATTTAAATCATTCCAACACATAAACAACCAATTTAAACCCAAGAATTTCACTGTTAAACAATTTATTCAAGTTTTGACCATTTTCATGAAATTAAGCTCTGTAAATTCATTTTTCAACCAATTAAAACCATTCTTCCTGCATTATTCTTGTTTTTCATCATATAATCATGAACAATTATTAATTAACCAATTAATAATCAAATAGAGCATCAATTTTGATACATATATACAATTCATGAAACAAACTCTGTAAAATTACAAACTCTATTCCAAAGCATATTTTCATGGATTAACACCTCTAAATTGATTATTAATCATCATATAATCATCTAACACATGATTACTACCAATTACACCAAGTAATTCATGTATTTAGCATAGAATTTATATACAGGAAAAATAAAATCATATACAGAGAAGTATAGTGAAGAACTTTTTAGAAAAGGATTATACCTCTTATTGCTTTGACTAATCTCCTTGGGTTTTAGAATTTCTACCTTCAATTCCCAAACTCTTCTTCTCAATTCTCTCTTTTCTCTCAACTCTCAAATTCTCAGAGTTCTCTCTCAACTCTGTTCTTTTCTTTCTCTTCTGTCTTTTCTTTTCTTTTTACAACTGACGTAGCTTAAAAAAATAAAACTGATGAAAATAAAACTGATAATTAATATAATAACGTATAATCTAAATTTAATCCATCAGTTATAAAATTTCAAAAGCCATAAGACTTGTTTGGTAAACTAATTTAAAAATAACCCATTATTCTAACTAAAGGTCATAAGGCCTTGTTTGGTAAAACACAAATAAAATAACCCATTATTTCCAAACAAAGGTCATAGGGCCTTGTTTGGTAAAACTGAATTAAACACTTTCTCATTTATTTTAATAAATCATTATAACATATAGTTTAAAATGTCACACTTCTAATTTAATTGAACTTATTATTAAATAAATTCAATTAAACCTTACTAACTAAATTAATAATTTCATTTAACAAATAACAATAATACCAAATAAATTCTCTTATTCAAATAAATCATTTATTCAAATAAACCTTTTCATCATCTAATTTAATCATTAAATTAAATGAGAATAAACATAACAAATCACATTCAAATAACATTTAACATTATTAAACTTAACATATACCCATTCCACAAAAACTTAATAAATTATTTATTTAGCTCAATAAATTAATAAAAATATTTATATAACTCAATAAATATGTTTATTCAATCACCAAAATTGCATTCGTTACATCTTTCCCTCCTTAAAAGGATTCTGTCCCTAGAATCACAACACAATTAAATCGTCCGAATCACAACGCAATTAAATCGTCCGTTACATTCTCCCCTCCCTATAAAGATTCTGTCCCCAGAATCGCAATATAAAATTAAACAAATAATTGAGGAAATTTTTTGCATCATTTGCTCTTCGAGTTCCCACGTTGCTTCTTCAGCACTGTGGTTCCTCCAGATTACCTTAACAGAAGGTATCACTTTATTTCTAAGTACTTGCTCCTTCCTGTCCACTATCTGTACAGGAACCTCTTCATAAGACAAATCTTTATCGAATTGTAGCGGTTCATATTCTATGACATGTTTATAATCAGACTTATACGGCCGTAGCACCGATATGTGGAATACATTATGAATGTGGTCTAACTCGGGAGGTAAAGCTATCTCATAAGCCACCTCGCCTATTCGTTTCAGCACTTCGAAGGGTCCAATAAACCGCGGACTGAGTTTACCCTTTTTACCAAATCTGATTTTTCCCTTCCAGGGAGATACTTTGAGGAACACAAAGCTCCCGACTTCAAATTCGCGATTTTGTCGGTGTTGATCAGCATACTTCTTCTGTCTGTCTTGAGCGGCTATCAGTCTGGTTCTTATCACCTTAACAATTTTAGCAGTTTGTTGTACCAGCTCGGGTCCCAATAGTCGTCGTTCACTAACCTCATCCCAGCATAATGGAGTTCTGCATTTCCTTCCATACAATGCTTCGTAGGGCGGCATGCCGATACTCGCGTGATGACTATTGTTATAGGCAAATTCGACCAGAGGTAAATGATCATCCCAGTTGCCTTTTAAATCCATAACACACGCTCGGAGCATATCCTCCAACATTTGAATTGTTCTTTCGCTCTGACCATGGGTTTGAGGATGGTAGGCTGTACTCATTCTCAACTGCGTTCTCAAACAAGCTTGCAGACTCTTCCAAAATTTTTAGGTGAAACGTGGATCTCTGTCTGACACTATTGACACTGGAACACCGTGCCTTGAGATAATCTCCTTGACGTATAATTTCGCCAGCTGATCCAAAGTGAATCTGATTTTGATAGGCAAGAAATGTGCTGACATCGTCAGTCTGTCCACTATGACCCATATTGCGTCATAACCCTTCTGAGTAGTTGGAAGCCCTACCACGAAATCCATCGTGATATGTTCCCACTTCCATTCTGGTACCTCCAAGGGCTGTAGCAAACCACTTGGTCGTTGATGCTCCGCTTTAACTCTCTGACAAGTGAGACACTTCGCAACACACTCAGCAACCTCTCTTTTCATGTTTGGCCACCAAAAATGTTGCCGAAGATCCTGGTACATTTTTGTACTACCCGGGTGAATCGAAAATCTTGAACTGTGAGCTTCGTTCAAAATCTCTTCTCTAATCTCTGGCACTGACAAAACCCAGATTCTGCCCTCAAATCTCAGCATTCCTTCGGTATCGATTTTATATTTGAGCTCTTCACCTTCAAGCACTCTTTTACGTATATTGATACACTCCTCATCCTTGAGTTGTGCTTCCTTGACTTTATCCACCAAAGTTGGTTGAGTTTCCATCTGAAACAATTGTTCATTAGGCTCTGCTAGACCCTTCACCTCTAACTCCAATTTAGCCATTTCCGCTACGAGCTTCTCCTGATCAGTTAACAAAAGTAGTTTCTCCTGACCCTTTCTACTCAAAGCGTCAGCAACCACGTTAGCCCTCCCTGGATGGTATAGAATTTCACAGTCATAGTCTTTGATCAATTCTATCCATCTCCTTTGTCGCATATTCAAATCTTTCTGTGTAAAAATATACTTCAGACTTTTATGGTCTGTATATATTTCACACTTCTCTCCATAGAGATAGTGCCTCCAGATTTTCAGAGCAAACACCACAGCTGCTAACTCCAAATCATGGGTCGGATACCCTTTTTCATAGTCTTTTAGTTGGCGCGATGCATATGCAATAACCTTACCATTCTGCATCAACACACAACCAAGTCCTTTATGCGATGCGTCGCTATATACCACAAAATTTCCTGTATCATCTGGTAAAGACAACACAGGTGCCGAACTTAGTCTTTTCTTTAGTTCTTGGAAACTCTCTTCACACTTCTCCGTCCAAACAAACTTCACTGATTTCCTTGTTAAATTCGTCAACGGAGTGGCGATCATGGAAAAATCTTGAATAAAACGTCTGTAGTATCCTGCCAAACCTAGGAAACTCCTCACTTCTGACGGTGTCTTCGGCTGATCCCAGTTCATTACAGCCTCGACTTTCGCTGGATCCACCGAAATCCCGTCTTTATCAATAACATGTCCAAGGAATTGAACACGCTCTAACCAAAATTCACACTTCGAAAATTTTGCATACAATTTCTCCTTCCTTAATACCTCCAATGTCACCCTCAAATGCTCCACGTGTTCTTCTTGAGTTTTGGAGTAAACCAAAATGTCGTCTATGAATACTACTACGAATTTATCGAGAAATGGTTTGAACACCCTATTCATTAAATCCATAAACGCTGCAGGTGCGTTCGTTAAACCAAATGACATAACCAAAAACTCATAGTGACCATATCTAGTTTGAAATGCCGTCTTTGGTATGTCTTCCGTTCTTACCTTTAACTGATGATACCCACTTCACAGATCTATCTTCGAAAAATATCTTGCTCCCTTCAATTGGTCAAACAGGTCATCGATTCTTGGCAACGGATATTTGTTTTTAATCGTGACCTTGTTCAACTCTCTATAATCAATACAAAGACGCATTGATCCGTCCCTCTTCTTGACGAATAATACCGGCGCTCCCCACGGTGAAACGCTCGGTCGAATATACTTTTTATCCAGCAACTCTTGCAATTGCACCATCAACTCCTTCATTTCTACCAGAGCCATTCTATATGGGGTTTTCGATATAGGGGCTGTACCCGGTGCTAGATCAATTACAAACTCGATTTCCCTATTTGGCGGTAATCCTGGCAAATCATCAGGAAACACGTCTACAAAATCCCTAACTACCGGTATCTCCTCCAGCTTTGCACCTACCTTTCGGGTATCAACTATGTAGGCTAGATATCTTACACATCCTTGTCTCAACATCTTTCTGGCCTACATCATCGTCAGACAACTCGTTTGTCTAGGCGACTTGCTGCCATAAAACACTACCTTTGACGGAGTCATAAGGTTCACACACTTCTTTTGACAATCAATAACTGCCCCATGGGTGAACAACCAATCCATTCCCAGAATGACGTCAAATTCCCCAAGACGAATTGGGATTAAGTTGACAGTCATCACATGACCCTTAATATCTATTCGACAGTTCTTGTGGACAAACTTAACAGGAATCACTTCCCTATTCGCAATTTCTATATTCATGGGGTAATCTAATTCTTCCTGAGGTATCTTTAATTTCTTAGCAAAATCATCGGATATAAATGAGCAAGTAGCACTCGAGTCAAACAATACATAAGCATTAACATTATTGACTGGAATGATACCTGACACTACATCCTTTGACTGCACAGCATCCTGCACCGTCATGTTGAATGTTCTAGCGGTAGGTCGGTTGGGCTGTGCCGGTCCTGCGATAGTCAGATTGCCTCCACCGCTGTTTCCTTTTCCTGCACCAGCTCCTCCTGTAGTTGCTTTCTTAGGACAATCCCGGGAAAAGTGATCCTTCGACCCGCAGATGAAACATACTCCTTTCTTCGGATTAGGGCAATTTGGTGAAATATGACCCTCCTGTCCACAGTTGAAGCATACCCTCTTACCCTTCAAAGAAGCACCCATATGGCTCTTTCCACAGTTGCTGCACACCTCCACTTTCTTCTTTTGATTACTCTACTGACTTCCCGCAGAGTTGCTATCATTCCACTTCCTCTTCTGGCTACTTCCCCCATGATTACCACTTGCCTTATTTTCACTTTTATTCTTCTTCTTCCTCTGCTCCTGATTATACTTGGATAGAGCATCACTGCCTCCTTCAGCGATAATTGCCTTTTCCAGAACTGCCGCAAAGGAGTTCAGTTGAAACAACGAAACTCGACTATATAACCAGGGCTTCAATCCCTGCTCAAATCTTCTAGCCTTTCGCTCATCCGTGTTTACCTGATATGGCGCAAACCTCGCCAGCTCATTGAATTTTGCTGCATTCTCAGGCACCGTCATAGTACCTTGCTTCAGCTCTAGAAACTGCACCTCCATCTGATTCTGAGCACTTGCCGGAAAGTAGGTCTCGAAAAACATCTCCTTAAATCGCTCCCACGGAATAATCCCTTGCCCACCTTGGGTTTTATTAGCTTGCCACCAGTAGCTAGCTTCTGACTTCAGCATAAAGGTTGCAAATGCCGTCTTTTTGTCCTCATTGACCCTAGCGACATCAAACACCTTCTCCATCTCCATGACCCAGGTTTGTGCCTCGATCGAATTCATAGAGCCGTGATATTCCGGAGGTCCGACAGCTTTGAAGTCTTTAAAAGTTGTGGCTTGAGCTTGGGGTTGATTAGCAAATGCTCCCGTTAGCAGATTCACCAGCTGCTGCATCGGATTAGCGTTGGCTTCTTCGTTGTTTGTAGATCCCTCAGGAGTTTGTTGACGGGTTGGTTGTCTTCTTGGCGGCATCTTACTGTTAAGAATTCGCGTTATTAGATTATTATTCAATTACTTAAACATTTAAGTCTTAACTTAAACATTTATAAACAACACTTAACACATAACACATTTGACAAACTTCCGCATTTTATTCATTACCGCTTCAAAACATAATAAAGATAACATCGTAGTTATTTACATCAAATCATCTATCCTGAAATCATAAAGTTCCAGGATTACATCATAATTCTATCCCATTATATAAGACTGGGATTTACAACTTACAAACTTCATAGATTTCATACTAGCATATCTAATCATTATCTACGATGACATCCCACGGCGCACAGCTTCCTTGCGTTCCTGCTCCATAATACGAGTCACCATCCTTCGATCCACCATATCTGGATGACGATGAACTCGATCCAGAGCTCTATCTACTGTGGTGTGAAAGATATACTCCATCTCATTAATCTTGGCCATCTTTGACTGCACCTCACATTCAACACGATCTGCGCGGTTAGCCTCCCTCAACCAAGCAGTCTCAGCTCTCGCCCGCTTAGCTGACTCCTCTTTCAACTCATCTCGTACAATTTCATTTCTGGCTATCAGCTGTCCTCGTCGATACTCAGACTGTGCTAGCCTCTGCTCAGCCTCTGCAAGACGTGATGAAAGGTCTTGAATCTCAGCATCCTTCTGCTCTAAAGTGGCTTGACGTTCCGCAACCTGTTCTTCTAACTCCTCCTTTTCACTCTCTACATGAACCAGCTTCCACTTCACATCCCCAAGACGTATGTCTAGCTCCTCAATCTCACTGTTCTTCTGCTCCAAAGCAGCCTGTCGCTTAGCCAGCTGCCCCTCCAACTCTTCCACTCTGTCCTGCAACTCTATGTTGCGATCATACACCTGCTCGTACATTTGAACACCCAAAGTAGATAGTGGTATCTCTTTAGGGTCCTCCTCCTCCTCCTCAGGATCCTCCTCAGGGTCCTCCTCAGGATCAGTCTCAGGCTCATACTCGTGGCCTGTAACTGTAATCAATGGGGATGGCTCCTTCTGCACTAGCTGCTCATGAACTACGTGAATATTTCGGGGCTCCTCCTCCCTAGCCTGGCTGGGCTCTCCTCTATCAGTCATCCTGACAACAAAATTTTAAGTTTTAATTACTAATCGATAATACTCGCGAGCACATAAGTTTGTTATCAAGTAATCACATAGCACATAATCATTTTATTATCTTTTATGAATTTCCGTAATTCATTTCTTAGAACTCGATAAGAGTTTATCACCTTTATATTCTCTATCTTCTAAAAGGCTACTACCCTAAGATTTTCCTCACCTAAAGGTTCATAACCTACTGCTCTGATACCAACCTGTGACACCCCCAAATCCAGGTACTTAATTCCCACAGATTTGGTGTTCACTATCTCATTCATTCACATTTAACTACCCATAATTAAGAACAATTAAATAAACTTAAAGAAACCATCTACCCAAAATGGGTTACATCACCAATCTATTAAACAATCAAATCCCAGGTTACCTTAACCTTAATACATCAATGCGGAATAAAACATAATTTTAAACAAGTCTTTGATACAAATAAACATCAAGTGGATGATAAATCTCTTGCTACTTTGGCATCTTGCCCTTGCCTTTACTCGTGGACGGTTCGTCCTGCTTTTCTGGCTTAGCTGCAATGATTAATGCAAGAGTGAGCAAACAATTGCTCACAAGTACGATAACAATAATATTTAAATAAAATGGATTTCAACTGAGGGATAATAGTTTTCTGAATCTCAGTCAATAAATGATCAAATTCTAAAAGCTCGTTAGAATGCTTGATTCCAAGGAAAATTAGAATTCAAGATTTAGAAATTATATCTGAGGGTCACAAGACCTCGAACTATGTCCTAGGTTAACAGGTATTTCTACTGCAACCTTTAACAGTCATATAGACTATGGACCAACATCTCGTACTCAGGGGGATCAGCCCTTTGTACAATGTATTGTGCACAAACATTTTAACGTTGTCGCGTAAGTAATCCCCTATATTAGGGTTGTTCATCTCAGTTTATCGTCTGAATCCATACCAAAAGGAACTTGGCTTGGAATAAGTTTAAAATATTCTAAGTCTTTGAAACGCTCATCAACTAAGGACTAGCTGAATCAATAAGGGTTTGCTAGCCGCTAATACATTCGATTTAACAATAAAGTTTGTTCAATAGAAACTATACTCAAAATTTGAATAACAAACAATGATTGAAATAAAGCTTAAGTACGTAACATGATAGTAACCTTGCTTGAATATCAATAAGCTAAGGTCAATAAGCTTGCTCAATATAAATAAACTTGTTTTGAATAAATTAACAAGTTAAAAGGAAAGATTAACTTGCTATAAATAATTTTCAAGTTTAAGGGAGGAAAACTTGCTCAACGTAAAAGTAATAGATTGAGATAAGGAACTTGCCTCAAGCGTAGATTACAAATTTAAGTAATTCACGATCCTTAAACAACCTATACATTAATTATAAAATGGTAACATAATTAGTTACAGAATAATATACATTTTAGGCTTGCTCTTATCTTATTTTATTATAACACTTCGGTTATCACTCAATAATGCTAGCTTAATAACCATCATGACCACTCATTGGTCATTTATAAATTTTAAAACTTGTTTATAACATCATAGAAGAATTATAAAGAAATAAAAATAAAAATAAAAATAAAAATTTTAGTTACTGTTTCCCTCGCCGGGGCGAAGATTTTCTTAACAAAACTCTCGCCGGGGCGAGAGGCTCGCCGGGGCGAAGAAAATCAGTTCATTTCTCTCGCCGGGGCGAGAGACTCGACTGTCGTCTCCTACAGTCGTGAACCAGTGAAAACTTAGGCCAAATTTGGCCAAAATTTTCCGAATTCTACCATCCAGTACACAATTTAAACATACCAAGACATCATATATGATACAAAATATTTACCCAACATGTTTTCTAAACATTTAAATCATTCCAACACATAAACAACCAATTTAAACCCAAGAATTTCACTGTTAAACAATTTATTCAAGTTTTGACCATTTTCATGAAATTAAGCTCTGTAAATTCATTTTTCAACCAATTAAAACCATTCTTCCTGCATTATTCTTGTTTTTCATCATATAATCATGAACAATTATTAATTAACCAATTAATAATCAAATAGAGCATCAATTTTGATACATATATACAATTCATGAAACAAACTCTGTAAAATTACAAACTCTATTCCAAAGCATATTTTCATGGATTAACACCTCTAAATTGATTATTAGTCATCATATAATCATTTAACACATGATTACTACCAATTACACCAAGTAATTCATGTATTTAGCATAGGATTTATATACAGGAAAAATAAAATCATATATAGAGAAGTATAGTGAAGAACTTTTTAGAAAAGGATTATACCTCTTATTGCTTTGACTAATCTCCTTGGGTTTTAGAATTTCTACCTTCAATTCCCAAACTCTTCTTCTCAATTCTCTCTTTTCTCTCAACTCTCAAATTCTCAGAGTTCTCTCTCAACTCTGTTCTTTTCTTTCTCTTCTGTCTTTTCTTTTCTTTTTACAACTGACGTAGCTTAAAAAAATAAAACTGATGAAAATAAAACTGATAATTAATATAATAACGTATAATCTAAATTTAATCCATCAGTTATAAAATTTCAAAAGCCATAAGACTTGTTTGGTAAACTAATTTAAAAATAACCCATTATTCTAACTAAAGGTCATAAGGCCTTGTTTGGTAAAACACAAATAAAATAACCCATTATTTCCAAACAAAGGTCATAGGGCCTTGTTTGGTAAAACTGAATTAAACACTTTCTCATTTATTTTAATAAATCATTATAACATATAGTTTAAAATGTCACACTTCTAATTTAATTGAACTTATTATTAAATAAATTCAATTAAACCTTACTAACTAAATTAATAATTTCATTTAACAAATAACAATAATACCAAATAAATTCTCTTATTCAAATAAATCATTTATTCAAATAAACCTTTTCATCATCTAATTTAATCATTAAATTAAATGAGAATACACATAACAAATTACATTCAAATAACATTTAACATTATTAAACTTAACATATACCCATTCCACAAAAACTTAATAAATTATTTATTTAGCTCAATAAATTAATAAAAATATTTATATAACTCAATAAATATTTTTATTCAATCACAAAAATTGCATTCGTTACAGCTTTTGAGGGTGACAGCTTGACATTGCTCCTTTCCACTTCTCCTTGGATTGATTTCTGAGTCACTAGGAAGAGCTCCCTGAGGTCTATTAGATAACAAGTTGAACAATTGACTCATTTGGTTCTCCAAGCTCTTGAAGCCTAATGCTTGACCTTGCTCCAACTTTTCAGTTTTGGCCATGTATCGATCCATTTTTTCGTTCAACTCAGCAACCTTCTTATCAGTAGCTGTGGGTAGTTGCTGATTATGGAACCCCAGAGGATTATGAGGTTTTTGAGCTTGTGGATAGTCTTGATGATTGCTCCATGAGAAATTAGGATGATTCTTATTCCCCGGATTGTAGTTGTTTTGATATTGATTTGCTGGCCGCTGATAGTTGCTCACAAAATGCACAGATTCGGAATTGATAGCACATTGGTCAGAAGAGTGTGAACCTGCACAAAGCTCACAAATCATGGGAACTTACTGCCCCTTTCCTTCATATAGGTTGTCAAACGTTTTGGCTATAACAGATATTTGGGCTTGAAGTGATGTGGCTGTGTCAACATCTAATATCCCTGCTATTTTTGGTTGACTGGATTTGGAAGTTGGCCATTGATAATTATTTGTAGCCATGGTCTCCAAAAGGTCGTAAGCTTCATCATAGTTTTTAGCCATGAATGCTCCTCCCGAAGCTGCATCAATGCCTGCCCGTGTGTGGATATTCAACCCATTGTAAAATGTGTTAAGTTGCATCCATTGTGGCAAACCGTGATGTGGACTCTTTCTCAATAGTTCCTTGTACTGATCCCATGTCTCATATAATGATTCTCCATGATGTTGCTCATATGCAGAGATGTCATTTCTCAACTTAGCAGTTTTGGCTGGTGGGAAGAATTTTGCTAAGAATTTCTGCGCCAAATCTTGCCAAGTTGTAATAGATCCCGGTAGTAGTGAGTGTAGCCAACTCTTTGCTTTTTCCCTCAATGTGAATGGGAATAATCCCAATCTCACTGCATCTTCTGAAATTCCACTGAATTTAAATGTATCACAGATCTCTAGAAAGCTTATCAAGTGCTCATTTGGATCGTCAACCGTCGTTCCCCCAAATTGGACAGAATTCTGGATCATATGGATAGTTCCTGGTTTGATTTCAAAGGAATTGGCTGTTATGGCTGGCCATATGATACTTGATTGCAATTCATTGATCCTTGGCGTAGCATAATCTCTCAATGCTTTTTGTACTTCACCCGCCATTGCTTGAGGTTGGTCTAGATTCTCCAAAGTATTTTCAGCACACTTTCTTGACTGTTGAAGCCTTTTCTCAATGTTATCCTCGAAAGGTAATAGGTCATGATTCTTAGATCGAGTATGCATACACTACTCAAGAGTACCTATAACAATGCAAAAGAATAATAAAAAAATTAAGATAAGAACAAATTTTGTTTAACTAAAACCAATCTAATTTAAACTGATGATGAAAGTTATAAACGCAATTACAATTCCCCGGCAACGGTGCCAAAAACTTGTTGGTGTATTTGTATGTATAACAAATATGATTTATACACGCAAGTGCACGTGATCCACAAGTAATATAAAGTAAGTAAGATATCGATCCCACGGAGAATAGATTTGCACTTACAACTGACAAACACCGATTTTATAATTATTTCGGTTTCTTTAAACATATGAGTAATATGATGAAATTAATCTAATGATTACTAGAGAGATAAATAAATCAAAATACAATTGTATAAATACAGGTTTATGGGTTTTGGGATTATAATTTCACTTATTACAAGACTTAGATTTCCATGCTTCCTATTGCTTCTAGTTGGTTATTATAGACTGTTGGTCGAGAACACGAATGTAAAATATGACCACCTCTCGATGCACCATCTTCGTATCACACTAAATCCACAATTGATAGAATGAATGTAAACACCCTAGATGACTAACGCACTATATCTTTATGTGAATTACAATCAAGAAGGTTGAAGTATAAGTTCTCAATTGGCCACATAAGGTGCTTCGGTATATCTCTATCCTAAGCACGAAACATTAATCCACGAGGAATGCAGAAATAATGAACATATGATAGCATAATCAGATCTTAATTTATATTTCCTTTCTAAATTCATATAAATTATCACAGTAATTGATGATCAAGCAATTAAACTTTTAGCATTAATTATGCTAGACATTCAATTCATAACCAACTATTAACAATAAGGAAGCATGCCAATTTTCAGTTATGCATAAGATTCATTATAATCCCAAAAATTAAGTTTAGTTCATGATAACAATAATAGAATTCATCATACACAAATGGTTCATCATTGTTTTTACAGAATAAGAAAATAAATCAAAGACAGAAAATAATAAAACTCCCTGCTTCAATTTTCCCGTTTCTTCTAATTCGTTGATTTTCCAAGTTGTGATGATCCTTGATTTCTTGCTCCCAATCTTCAATTCAGCATCCATGTAGCTCCATTCTTCAGTTTCCAAGTGATTCTAATGATCAACAACTTTCTTTCATTTTTGGAAAATAAAATGCAGTCTGTGATGATTTTTTTTATTTCGTGGAGGAGTCATCTCCTTCTAATTAATTCTCTGCATGATTATATTCCACCTCCACATTTGTCTTTTGTTGACTTGTTTTGATTTCCCACTGATAAAATGCCACTCCACCAATTTCTTGAAAACTTGGCATTGATTCCTCACGTTTTTGGCAAGTCTGCATAGCTGTCTGGAACGTGGTCTGCATGGCTGGCCGGCGACGGGCGCAGCTGCGCCTGGATGTTGCTCAAATTGGGCGCAACTACGAGCTAGAAGTATCATTAGTCAAGGTTGGGCGCAGCTGCGCCGACATTAAGGCCAAGCTGGGCACAGCTGCGCTGGGCAGCGTTTGGGTGCAGGGCATGGGCGCAGCTGCGCTGGCTCCCAAGCCAAGTTGGGCGCTGCTGCGCTCTTTATCAGGTTGCTGTTGCACTACTTCATTCATACCGTCTCCTCAATTCTCGTGCACTTTGCTAGCATCCTTTATTCATTCAAATTCCAAACAATGTATGCATCGTAACTCGTGTTAAATTGCCCTTTAACTGTGCAAAAGCCATATAATGCGAATTGTGAAGCATTACCAAAAATAAGAGTAAAATGTATGAAAAGCACACTTTGAAGCTAATAGTTTAGCAACAATTTAAGCAAGTTAGTATCCAATAAGTAGGTATGAAACCTACTCATCAGCACCACCTTCAGTTTTGCTAGTTCTAATTCTGCCTGATCCATCTTCTCCCTTAGTTCAGTATTTTGGGCGACTAGCTGATGAAGTAGTGGTCCTACTTGCTGGGCCGAAGTTATATAACCTTCCAGTTGCACCTTCAGTCCTTTCATCTCATCTTCCAACTGATAAGCTATCTCCTTATGTTGATCCTCCATACTCTGATGGATCCCGTTTTGCTCTTCCAGGTCTCGGACTCTCTTCTAGCTCTGAGTTACTATCGGCCAGTTGGTCTACTAAATAGTTCTCAGTTGGGATCTCTTCGGGCGAAGGATAATCCTGATGAGTAGGTTTTATACCTACGAATTTAGTGCTTTTGAGCTTAATTTGTTGTTATCTTTGAGTATTTTTATTATCATTTTATTCGTTTTTGTGTTTATGTTGTGCAGGAGGGAATTGGAACAAGGTCAATTCAGGTGTTCGGGAACTAAACTTGAAGCTAGGGGCATTTTGGTAATCTTGGATATGGCGCCGAGGCGCTATAAATGTATTGGATATGGCGTCGGGGCGCCAAAGGCAGTTTAGGCGCGACAGTTTATCTACTAGAAGCAGAATTGGATACGGAAAAAGGACTGAATGCTTATCTTATGTAATTAGGGCAACGTTAGAATATAGGGGAAATTAATTGATTATTATTCTACTCTTTCTTTGAGAGAGAACTTAGAGATATTTTGTGGAATACTTTTGTTCAAGCTCAGGATTTTGATGTGGGTTAAGCTTACTTTGGAATTTATTCACAATTGGGTTTGATAAAACTATTTCTTAATTCAATTAATTGTTTATTTTCCATGGATATTCTTGATCCCATAATGGCTTTTGGTTCAGTCATGAACTAATCTCCATTATGGGATTCTAACGGATTTTAATATGTAGTTTATTTACAGTCTTGATTGCTAGATTGATTTATTTATCATAAGGACTTTCTAGCATGATTCTTTTGCACGTGTGAATGCTTGATCACCATTCGATTGTAGTACTTGTATGGAATTGGAAAATAACATATAAGTATGGATTGTAATCATGATAGCTTATGAATATGAGGCTTAATTGAATAACTTAATATTTTGTGGACCAGATAGAAATATACTGTTTCACCGTAAGAGTCAAAATAAGGACTTGTGCTTAAAATCAATATAATTGCGATTTCACATAGAAATATAGTGATTTTGGTTATAGTGGTGATTACATGGTGTCTATCGAGTATGGATATTATGTAAGTAGGTCATAATGCATTGACAAATGGTTATGTCTAATTTTAGTGTCCTTGGCTACTTTTCTGTGATGTGTTAACTTACTAGCATGATAGTGGTAATTAGATGAACTATTAAATGAAGTTAGGATCCCATTATTCCACGCTTGATATATTTTGTTAGTATTTGCATAGTTAGTTATTAATTGATATAAGAATAATTTTGTCACCAAAAGTAAGTCATTAGTTTAAGCAAATAAGTATAGTGATAGAGCTGATGTATAGTGATTTAATTTAATCCTGTCTTTGTGGGACGATACTCTATTTCCTCTGTATTACTTGTTGACTGTGTATACTTTCACGAGTTAGAGCTCTTTCATGTAAGACTTAAAAAGAGGTAACAAGTTTTTGGCGCCGTTGCCGGGGACATGCGTTAGATTTTTATTATTATCATTAGTTTTAAGCTATATTGTTTGACTTAGACAACTCTAATCTTTTCTCATTTATATTTTTATTTTTGTTTTGGTTTCAGGTACTTGTAGAATTTTTATGCACACATGCTCATCCAACTCAGAATTAACACCAGCTCAGGATAATATTGACGGAAGAGGTTGGAAAGCAAGAGTGCGTAGGAATTTACAAGCACAGTTAGAAAGAACTATTCTGAAGATGGCGGAGGAACAGAGAATCGAGCAAAGAGAGGAACATAAAGCTTTGAGGGACTATTCCATGCCAAACATCACTGGACTACAGTCTAGCATAGTAAGACCCGCAATAGCAGCAAATACCTTTGAGATTAAACCAGGAACCATTCAAATGGTGCAGAATTCAGTCCAGTTTGGGGGTGCTGCTACAGATGATCCTAATGAGCATCTTTTGAGCTTCATTGAAATATGCGATACATTTAGGTACAATGGGGTGACGGAGGATGCTATCCGACTAAGGCTATTCCCATTCTCATTAAGGGATAGAGCAAGAAGTTGGCTCCATTCTTTGCCTGCAGGATCAATTACTACATGGGAGGACCTAGCACAAAAATTTCTAGCCAAGTTTTTCCCAATGGCTAAAACTGCAAAGCTAAGGACAACAATTTCTCAATTTGAGCAACAATAGGGTGAGTCCTTATACGAGGCTTGGGATACGTACAAGGAGATGTTAAGAAAGTGTCCACACCATGGGATGCTAGATTGGATGGTGATCAACACATTTTATAATGGATTGGGATGGCAGTCTAGGCAGATGGTAGATGCAGTTGCGGGTAGAGCTTTAGGGGCAAAAAGCTACGACGAGGCTTATAACCTTATTGAGACTATGGCAGCAAATGATTTCCAAAATCCTACAGCCAGAACGTCACAGCCCAAAGTTGCCGGTTTGTTGGAAGTGGATGCTATTACCCAGTTGTCAGCACAGATGGCGGCTATGGCAAAGAAAATAGATTCGTTGTCGGAAAGCAAAGCCAAGACAGTTGCTTTCGTATGTGAGATTTGCGCGGGGTCGCATTCAACAGATCAATGTGCTATCAACTCGGAGTCGGCGCAGTATGTGAACACTTATAAGAAAGACCAAGGTCAGTTTCAGAACACATACCACCCCAACAACCGCAATCATCCAAACTTTAGTTGGTCAAACAACCAAGGAAATCAGCAGCAGTAGTTTCAACAGAATAATCAGTTCTAGCCGGCGCAGCAACAGTATGCTCCACGACCACCTTTTCCACCGGGATATTCTCAATAACAACATCCTACTCCATATGCACCTCCGCAGGAAAAGAAATCAGAAATGGAGGAGATGATGTTAAAGTACATGGCAAATACAGAGGTGATGATCAAAAGCCAGGCAGTGGCTATTAAAAATCTGGAAGCTCAAATGGGGCAAATGGTAACTATGCTTAGCAGCAAGCCCCAGGGTTCATTGCCAAGTAACACAGAGGCAAATCCACGGAGAGAAGGTAAGGAACAGTGTCAGGCCATTACACTCAGATCGGGAAAGCAATATTCAGGAAATGTACCAGACTCAGCAACACCGAGTTTACAAAGGGATGACACTGGGGTAGAAACTGAGATGAAAATTGGAGATGAACAGAAAGAGAAGAAGGATAACTACGAGTCAGTAGAAAAGGAGAAAGCTAGTTCAGATGAGAAGCCCGTGAATACAGTACCGCAAGTTTACCCTCGAGTTCCATATCCGCAAAGATTGAATAAACAGAGGGATGATAAACAGTTCCGAAAGTTTTTGGAGGTTTTTAAGAAACTGTAGATCAACATACCTTTCGCGGAGGCATTGGAACAAATGCCAAGTTATGCAAAGTTTATGAAGGGTATACTGTCAAGGAAGAGAAGGTTAGACGAGTTTGAGACAGTGGCCTTGACAGAGGAATGCAGTGCAGTGCTTCAACATAAATTACCTCCAAAGCTGAAAGATCCGGGCAGTTTCACAATTCCATGCACGATCGGAAAGATGAGCTTCGATAAATGTTTGTGTGATCTTGGGGCAAGTATCAACCTGATGCTGTTGTCAGTATTCAGTCAGTTGGGATTGTCGGAACCAAGACCAACAAATATATCTCTGCAGTTAGCCGATAGATCTATCACATATCCACGGGGGATAGTGGAAGACGTACTGGTGAAAGTGGATAAATTTATCTTTCCGGCGGACTTCATCATTCTGGATTATGAAGAGGACAAAAATATACCAATCATACTAGGGAGACCATTCCTAGCCACTGGGAGGACTTTGATAGACGTGTAGAAAGGGGAGCTTACAATGCGTGTACATGACCAGGAGGCGACGTTTAACGTTTTCAAAGCAATGAAGCTCCCAACCGATGAAGAAGAATGCTTCAGAGTAGATTTGTTGGATAGTATAGTGCATGATGTAGTTGAAAGTCTGCTGAGCTATGAACCATTGCAGAGAGTGATTGCTGAGAATTCAGAATTGGAGGATGAAGAATGTGCCGAACTTGTGCAGTATTTGGATACCACCCCCAAATTCAGAAAATTCAGAACACCTATTGAGCCACTTACGAAGGCGGGGGAGATATCGGTAAAGTTGAAACCATCTCTTGAGACACCTCCCGAGCTTGAGTTAAAACCACTTCCAGAACATCTCAGGTACGCATTTTTAAACAAAGATTCAAAGCTACCTGTGATTATTTCTTCTGCACTAACATCTTTTCAAGAGGAAAAACTGCTACAAGTGCTTAGAGAGTTTAAATCAGCTATTGGATGGACCATAGCCGATATCAAGGGGATAAGCCCTTCTTTTTGCATGCATAAGATCCTGCTGGAAGATGGTAGTAAGCCGACAGTTGAACAGCAAAGAAGGCTCAATCCTATTATGAAAGAAGTGGTTAAGAAAGAGATTCTGAAATGGCTGGATGCGGGAATAATCTACCCAATTTCGGACAGTTCATGGGTGAGTCCTGTGCAGTGCATACCAAAGAAGGGTGGAATGACCGTGGTCACCAATGAGAATAATGAGCTTATCCCAACGCGAACAGTAACAGGGTGGAGAATCTGCATGGACTACCGCAAGCTAAACAACGCTACCAGGAAGGACCATTTTCCACTTCCGTTTATCGATCAGATGTTGGACAGATTGGCGGGACATGAGTACTATTGCCTTCTGGATGGGTATTCAGGCTACAATCAGATTATGATAGCTCCAGAAGACCAGGAAAAGACTACGTTTACGTGTCTGTACGGCACTTTTGCCTTTAGAAGAATGTCTTTCGAGTTGTGTAATGCTCCAGCCACTTTTCAGCGATGTATGACAGCGATTTTTTTAGATATGGTCGAACAGAATGTTGAGGTATTTATGGATGACTTTTCGGTATTTGGTGATTCTTTCGATCTATGTCTTGAAAATTTGGTAATGGTTTTAAAGAGATGTGTTAAAACAAATTTAGTATTGAATTGGGAGAAGTGCCATTTTATGGTACAAGGAGTCATACTGGGACACAAAGTGTCGAAGAAAGGCATTGAGGTGGATAGGGCAAAGTTGGAAACTATTGAAAATTTACCTCCCCCTACGTCAGTAAAAAGTGTCCGCAGTTTTCTTGGACATGCAGGCTTCTACCGCAGATTCATCAAGGACTTCTCCAAGATAACTAAACCATTGTGCAGTTTATTGGAGAAGGATGCACAGTTTAATTTTGATGAGGCTTGCATGCAGGCATTTGAGCATTTAAAGAATAAGTTAACATCAGCACCAGTTATCACAACACCAGATTGGGAGTTGCCGTTTGAGCTTATGTGTGATGCCAGCGATTACGCAGTAGGGGCTGTTTTGGGGCAAAGGAAGGAAAAGATGTTTCATGTGATATACTATGCCAGCAAGACCCTTACAGATGCACAGTTAAACTACACCACCACAGAGAAAGAGTTATTGGCAGTGGTGTACGCCTTTGATAAATTTAGGTCATATCAGATAGGCACAAAGGTGATAGTGTATACGGATCACTCGGCAATTCGACACCTAGTGGCGAAGAAGGATGCAAAGCCCAGGTTGATCAGGTGGATATTGCTGTTGCAAGAATTTGATTTGGAGATCAAGGATAGGAAGGGTACCGAAAACCAAGTGGCAGACCACTTGTCTCGACTAGAGCAGCCAGAAAGGGAGGTAGACAGCAAAGTTGGAATTAATGAATCATTTCCGGATGAGCAGTTATTTGTGGTGCAAGGGGAAGTGCCATGGTTTGCGGATTACGCAAATTACTTGGTGAGTAAGATGATACCTTCTGACTTGGTGGGACACCAAAAGAAAAAGTTCCTGCATGATGTTAAATGGTATATATGGGATGAGCCGTATTTGTTTAAACAATGTGCGGATCAAATGATAAGAAGGTGTATCCCGTATAGTGAGACCGAAGGGATTTTACATGATTGCCATTCTTCTGTGTATGGAGGACATTATGGCGGAGAGAGAACAGCGGCTAGAGTACTTCAAGCAGGATTCTACTGGCTGACAATCTTTAAAGATGCATACAGTTTTGTTCAGCGGTGTGATAGATGTCAGAGAGTAGGTAATATTTCAAAGAGGAATGAAATGCCTTTGAATACAATCCTTGAAGTAGAAGTTTTCGACGTTTGGGGGATTGATTTCATGGGCCCTTTCGTGTCTTCGTGCGGTAATCTCTACATCTTGTTAGCCGTTGACTATATGTCTAAATGGGTAGAAGTGGCAGCACTCCCGACAAATGATGCCAAGGTAGTCCTAAAGTTTTTGCATCGAAGTATTTTCACTAGATTTGGGACTCCTAGGGCCATTATTAGCGATGAAGGTAGTCATTTCTACAACAGGCAGTTCACAGCGTTGCTGGCCAAGTATGGGGTAAATCATCGTATTGCTACAGCTTATCACCCCCAGACGAACGGACAGGCTGAAGTATCCAATCGAGAAGTAAAAAGAATCCTCGAAAAAATTGTGAATCCGACGAGGAAGGATTGGTCCTTGAAACTGGATGATGCTTTGTGGGCCTATCGGACTGCTTATAAAACTTCGTTGGGCATGTCACCATTTCAGCTTGTTTATGGAAAGGCTTGTCATCTTCCTATGGAGCTCGAGCACAAGGCATATTGGGCGATTCGTAAATTGAACTTTGATTCAACTGTTGCAGGAGAAAAACGACTACTTCAAATTAATGAGTTGGACGAATTTCGATTACGGGCATATGAAAACTCGAAGCTGTAGAAGGAGAAGGTGAAGAAATGGCATGATCGTAAGATTATAGAAAGAACATTTGAACCGGGTCAAAGGGTTTTACTTTTCAACTCCAGACTAAAACTTTTTCCCGGGAAGCTGAAATCAAGATGGTCAGGACCATTCACAGTGAAGATGGTTTTTCCACATGGCGCGATCGAAGTATACGACAAATTCCCGGATCAATCGTTCAAGGTGAATGGACAGAGGTTGAAGCATTACTTTGGGGATGAGGTGGACAGACAGAAAGTCACCTTAGTCCTTTCTACAACATGATCTTCAGAGAAAGTCAAGCTAATTGACTATAACTTAGCGCTACCTGGGAGGCAACCCAGCGGTTTAATTTTGTGTTTTTCCTTTGTTTAGTTAATTGATTATATTTTTTTTTTAGGACTAACTTGGGTGTTTGGGTATTTTGTAGCATGTAGAAGCTGGAATTGGACAATGTTTGCTTAAGTATGGGAAGAAGGTAGTCATCAAGCACAAATCCAGCGCCCCCGCGCCAAAAGCAGAACGGCCGACAAAGTTATAGCGCCCCGGCTCTATAATACTAAGAAGAATAGTGCCCCGACGCTAAGGCTCATTCACAGGTACTGTTTATGGCGCCCCGGCTCTATAAAACAAAGGAGTATGGCGCCCCGGCGCTAAAGCCAATACACAAACACTGTTTATGGCGCCCCGGCGCTGAAGGTAAGGCAAAATATGGCGCCCCGACGCTATAATCGGCAATTAAAAAAAAATAGGGCTTCCAGCCCTAAACAGGTACCGCACACAATTTGTTCTTGTTTCTCTCCTTTTCTTCCATATATCTCAATTTCTCCCAAGAATTTTGTTCCCAAGTAGTACTTGCACACAAGCAATTTTGCTAGCACGAATTTAGGGTCTGGATTAAGCACTCTCTCCCTACTTTTTCCTCTCTTTCAACGGTACGTCAAGGTCAGTTATTTTGTATTTTCAATTGAATTAGTTATGCACGGTATGAGGCTAATTTATCACAAACTCTTGTTTGTTTGACATGATACCTTGTTTGGGAATGCCTTATCTATGATTGGGGTTCATGCTTGCACTTATTGAAGTATTACATGTTGAGATTTCCATGTCGCCCACTACGTGTTTGATAATATGCTTGTGTGAATGTTATTGGGGATAATGTGCAATTACATGCTTGATGGCTCATGATACATAGTTAACGTGCATATGATTAGATTGCCTATGCATTGCCTTGCCACACCCGTTTTGGGAAACCCTCATGCTGTTAGTTTACAATTGAGTTTATAATTGGCATCATGGTATCTGAGCAATATGGAATAATTTTCACTGTTGGGTATTGTCATTGCTTTCTCGTTTGGTTCTTGTAGCAATTATGGGCATGATGACACTTATGTGGCTTGAATCACTATGAAATTGCTATAGACCTTACGTTTAGGGGTTTCCCTTATGCACTTGTTATATGATCACTGCACTAGTTCTTAGTTGACTATCTTGTTGTGCACATATGTTATGGCATAATGAACTGAATTACATTATTTCTTGCTTTTAGGTAACTATGGCATCCAACAGACAACGTGGGGAAGGATCTACTTCTACTCCAACTAAGACCTTTGACAAGAAGCGATTTGCTAGTGCAGAAGCGCAAGATAGATAACTTAAATTCGCACAGCGGCCATTAGTTCCAGAACGGGGGTTGCAACCAACTGCACAAGATGGCGAGATGGTTTTAATGATTGCTGAGCGTCGATGGGGTTTGTTCACGGCACAACCGGATCCAGCAGTTATAGCCGTGGTAAAGGAATTTTATGCACATGTTAAGGATCGTGACGGGTTTACGGTGCGAGTGCGAGGAAAGACTGTGAATTTTGATTGCTCGGAGATTAATCACATCTATGACTTGGCAGATTCGGGTTCTCATAATGAGTACACAGCTTTTGTGCGTAATGGACCAGACTACGATCAGATAATTCAAGATTTATGTTAGCCGGGTACAACATGGAAAGCTCGTGGGCGCGGTAGCATGAACTTTCCGCAATCCAGGCTCAGTCAGTATGGAAAGACGTGGTATGCTTTCTTGTGTGCTAAACTAATGCCGTCTACTCATGTGAGCGATGTGACAAAGGAAAGAGCCGTGCTTTTGTATTGTTTGGTGACTGGGAAGACCATGAACGTTGGCCTTATTATTAGGAACTCCATTATCCGTGCTGCAGAGGGTGGTACCACTGGTGGGTTACCACATCCCTCTCTTATTTGTGCTCTCTGTGCACGGGCGAGGGTCAAATGGAAGGATGATGAGATGATGTAGCCGCCTATGCCTGTTCTGGACCACAAGATGATTATACGCTATACTGTTAAATGGACAGGAGGTAAAAGTCATCCGCGTGGGTTAGGATTTATAGTTTCACAGCCAGATCCTGTAGCTCAGCCATCACCTAACCCTGCATCATCTAGTTCTTATACTGCACCGCCTCGTTTTGAAGTCCCGTTTGAGGTCCAACATGAGATTGATCGGTGGTTCTACAATATAGAAGCCCAAAATGTTCGTTTGGCTGAGCGACAAGATACCATGTATGAGTATAATGTTTCCTTCAACAATTCCATGGTCAATATGTTTGCTCGGCTGAATCCTTCGGTTGATTCCAGTCAGTTCCCATCTGCACCTGTTTTACCTGTGTTCCCTCCGTCTGATTTGGAGCGCAGTGATGATGAGGACCAGAATGATGAGGAGGTTCCTCCTGCTGAGTAGTTTGTTCAGGGAAGTCCCCCATTCTTCGTTTTTTTTATGCTTTTTCACTAAGGGCATTGATTTGCTTAAGTTTGGGGGTTGTTTTCTGTTGTTTTGTGTTTGACTTGTTGATAGTTAATGCATATAAAGTAGGTGCATGTTGTTATTGATGCATTCATTTATGTTTCGTTATATTTATGTTTGCATGACATTGATAGATTAGGATTGCATTTTAGGATGTGTTTTGCATTTAGCTGCATGAATCGAGCGATAAATGATGTAGTCCTTTAATTTTGGGCCAATGATGAGAATTGATAGATAATTTGAGATTCACTTAGAGTTGAAAGCTGATGGAAGTGATGATGTAACCAGTGAGTTAATTTGGCTAGTTTAATACTCATGTTAGCAATCTAAAAAAAATTGATGTATTGGTTAATCTAATTCAAATCCTTACATATTCTATTTCTGGTAAGAACTTTGGGAATAATGTGATGAAATCGGTGAATCTTCTTTGAAGGCTAGTGTAAGCAAGGACCTAAGTTTGGGGGAGTCCAAGAAAAAAAAAACAAAAAAAAAAATGAAAAGAATAAAAATGGAAAAATTTTGAACTTTTCCCGATTAAAGAATGGAACATGTGGTGGAATGAGATGGAGCGTAAAACGCACTCATTCATAAACACATGTAACGAGATGGAGCGTAAAATGCACTCATTCATAAACACATGTAACGATATGGAGCGTAAAACGCACTCGTTCAAAATAAAGTGAGACGGAGCATAAAATGCACTCACTAAAAAGTTAAAATTGGGGAAGAGTTGAAAAAAAGGGATTTAAAAGTGGTAATTAAACCTGGGTGACGATCCTGTGCTTAGTAATTGCTTACAGTAGGTAGATTGATCGTGTTCACTGGTAGAGTTAAGTAAAACTGGAGTTCTTTCTAAGAAATTGATTAAGTGTGTGATTTGAGTTAAGATTGACTGAAGCTGTTGATTCGCACATAGTATGGGTGTTGACAAGTGAGATTTGGCTAACTGGTTTATGTCGGAACTTTTGCATTAGTTTAATACTCTATTTGAATAGTGGTATTATCTTTGAGGCCAAAGTTGGATATTGCATTATTTGTTGTTTGATTAGGATTCGTATAGTTAGGGTGATTTGCATATTGCATTGCTTGGGGACAAGCAATCGGTTAAGTTTGGGGGTATTTGATGAGTAGGTTTTATACCTACGAATTTAGTGCTTTTGAGCTTAATTTGTTGTTATCTTTGAGTATTTTTATTATCATTTTATTCGTTTTTGTGTTTATGTTGTGCAGGAGGGAATTGGAAGGGTAACAAGGTCAATTCAGGTGTTCGGGAACTAAACTTGAAGCTAGGGGCATTTTGGTAATCTTGGATATGGCGCCGAGGCGCTATAAATGTATTGGATATGGCGTCGGGGCGCCAAAGGCAGTTTAGGCGCGGCAGTTTATCTACTAGAAGCAGAATTGGATACGGAAAAAGGACTGAATGCTTATCTTATGTAATTAGGGCAACGTTAGAATATAGGGGAAATTAATTGATTATTATTCTACTCTTTCTTTGAGAGAGAACTTAGAGATATTTTGTGGAATACTTTTGTTCAAGCTCAGGATTTTGATGTGGGTTAAGCTTACTTTGGAATTTATTCACAATTGGGTTTGATAAAACTATTTCTTAATTCAATTAATTGTTTATTTTCCATGGATATTCTTGATCCCATAATGGCTTTTGGTTCAGTCATGAACTAATCTCCATTATGGGATTCTAACGGATTTTAATATGTAGTTTATTTACAGTCTTGATTGCTAGATTGATTTATTTATCATAAGGACTTTCTAGCATGATTCTTTTGCACGTGTGAATGCTTGATCACCATTCGATTGTAGTACTTGTATGGAATTGGAAAATAACATATAAGTATGGATTGTAATCATGATAGCTTATGAATATGAGGCTTAATTGAATAGCTTAATATTTTGTGGACCAGATAGAAATATACTGTTTCACCGTAAGAGTCAAAATAAGGACTTGTGCTTAAAATCAATATAATTGCGATTTCACATAGAAATATAGTGATTTTGGTTATAGTGGTGATTACATGGTGTCTATCGAGTATGGATATTATGTAAGTAGGTCATAATGCATTGACAAATGGTTATGTCTAATTTTAGTGTCCTTGGCTACTTTTCTGTGATGTGTGAACTTACTAGCATGATAGTGGTAATTAGATGAACTATTAAATGAAGTTAGGATCCCATTATTCCACGCTTGATATATTTTGTTAGTATTTGCATATTTAGTTATTAATTGATATAAGAATAATTTTGTCACCAAAAGAAAGTCATTAGTTTAAGCAAATAAGTATAGTGATAGAGCTGATGTATAGTGATTTAATTTAATCTTGTCTTTGTGGGACGATACTCTATTTCCTCTGTATTACTTGTTGACCGTATATACTTGCATGAGTTAGAGCTCTTTCATGTAAGACTTAAAAAGAGGTAACAAATCCTCCCCTTCTTCCATTTCTTCGGCGACGATATGGTCCTCCCCGGACTCAGCTTCGACGTCGTGACTACCCAATCTCATCACCCTACCCCTGACGGGTTCTTCAGACTCGGCTAGATAGTCCTCATCCTCCTCGGGTTCGGACTCTACAGGTGTAACGGGTGCATAATCGACTAACTGCTCGGTGTCCACTGGGATGTCTGTGAACACTTCTTCCTCAGCGGCACGACTTGGCTCTCCTAACTAAGCCATTCTATAACCAACACAAAGAACATCAGTCTAATAGTACAATGATTAAATATATCCATTGATGAAATGAATTTATATTTTATCATGTGCAACATCGGCCTAATGAATTTTCCATAACTCATTGCCAAACTCATAAGACTCAATGAATCTCCTCGATCCGTGCCCTAGCGTACTCAATACGAGTTTAATACTAAGGTCATAACCTAGATTTTGCATTCCTAAAGTTTATAACATAAATCTTTGATACCAACCTGTGACACCCCCAAATTCAGGTACCAATACCACGAACTTGGTGCTCACGATCAACGACATTCAATCACCTTCAATCAATATATGACAACTAAATGTGGAATAAATAATCATATAATGATCATTTAAAAAGGTTTACAAAGGGTCCCAAGGTCTATAACCTTAAATAAACATCTCGAAGCATACAAAAGTAACTAATATCGTTCAGGTAACATAATCCGAAGTCCAGACAAAACAGTAAAATAGATGGCACGTCCATCTGAAGCCTAGAACTTCATCTTCTCCTTGCCCTTATCTCTGCTCGAGCACTCGGGCTTAACTGTAATATTTTCATGATATAGCAAGGGTGAGCAACGAGTTTGCTCAGCAAGTTAAACGAACAAGGGGTGTATCATGAATGAAGATAAATAATTTCAAATGATTCCATAGTATGAATAACTGTAACGAATTCAACAAGGTGAATAATGGAAACAAGATAATCAATGATCGGTAAATGAATGAAGATTGATTATTAACTGCAAACATTCAAGTAGACTATGAACATACACGTGAGGCATCGGTCACCTTGACTGACCCCCCTTAGGTTGCCAACTATAAAGTGTGTACGTAAGGGGATCAACCTTTTGTACCTCATGAATATGCATACCATTTAACTCCATCTCGTGTACTGTCTTTCAGATACTTAGGTTACTCCCCATCATGGGGTTGTTCATCTCAGTCCAAGAATTCGCACCCAACTATGGGTTTGGGATAGCTTTTAAATTTACTAAACATGTATGTGTCTAACCGAACAATGGCTTAGACTTCTCTTGAATAGTTCATGAATATCAGAATTGAAATATGAACTCTGTTTACCAATACAATGGCAGCAAACGCACTGAGTATGAAAAACAGTGCTATTAATGTGGAATAATCTTAAAGAAATTAAACCACCTAGCATATGCTTGAGAAATAGGACTCGAGCTTACTTCGAGAATTTGGCAACATGTAATAGGAACTTGCACAAGATATGATAGCAGACTTGCTCAATGTAAAGATAGTCAGGAACTTGCAATAGTTATAATCTCGAGGTCGGGTAAGTAACGTGAGATTAGAAACTTGCAATATATGCGAAGTATAAGATTAAGAACTTGCATAACATATACCTGTCTGCACAAAATAAAAATAGTGCTTAAGGTTTAGATACTTGCCTGATTTACTACTTATACAAATTTACTTAACGATTCTGTTTTGCGAGTATCCTACAGTGATCATAATTATGCACTCTGATCAGTCATAGCTATGCATTATCAACAAATAGGATAGACTAACTTAAGGGGTACTTATGAACTTCGTTGGACACTCTTTTCATACAAGAGGTTTGACAAGTCACTCCTACGAATCCGTAGGACCTTGGTACTATCGGTAGAGTCACCATCGGACCAGTGGGGGATTCTGCGACCACCCACTATGTTCAACGACTCGCTTCCGAAGTCCCATGATGGACTAGGGATATTCCTTTGGGTTTGACCAACCCTCTGCCGACATGATGTTGGCTTCGGATCCCCTTCGGGAACATCTCGTGGTTCGGGGACCGCCCGTACATCGGGGTCCTCTTCGGTATTAGATGTATCTTGCGTTTGGCTTCGGAAAGTTAAACGTTTGGGCCTCAACGTCATTTTAAGACTTCGGCTTCGGAGTTACGACTTTAAAAGTTAGGTCCGAGCCTTACTGGTAATTAAAGATTCTGCTTCGGGTTCAGCACTGAGCCGGACCTTTAGCAGATATCCGCACCTTCGGGTCCGACTACGGATTTCCCCCTTGGAAACCACTCGTAGTTTGGGATCTCTCGTGGTTCGGGAACCACTTCGGGATCGGGTGAACTAATGCTCGACTCGCTTAGTGACTTCGGAGAAATAGTCAAGGTTCGGGTTCGGGGTCGGATAACCCGTCACCTCCAGTGATTTGACTTTGGGTTCTCCTTAGGGAAACCTTTCGGCTTCGGGGTCGAATGGCGGACTAAAGTCCCTCATCGGGGATTGAGAGTTTGGGTTCGGAAAATAACCTATTGGTTCGTCTATATCATAATCGCTTTTGGACTGAACCAAGCCTTCACAGTGAAACGGCTAGGGCCTTCGGTTTCCAATATTGAACTAAACCCATCGAAATCAAAGGCCAATGCCTTCGGTTTTGATAATAGATCCCGCTATAGGAACCATGCTATATTTTGGGGTCGGGTAACCATCGGTACCTAACCCAGTTGCTTAGGTCAAAGAGTTCAGGGTGAGGCGACGAACCTCATCGGGCAACTTCGGTCCTTCCGATATTGCTAAGTGATAAGGTTAGGGTCATCAATACGACTCGGGCTTGAGTCACTGTAACGAATGCAATTTTTATGATTGAATAAAAATATTTATTGAGTTATATAAATATTTTTATTAATTTATTGAGTTAAATTAATAATTTATTAAGTTTTGTGAAATGGGTATATGTTGAGTTTAATAATGTTAAATGTTATTTGAATGTGATTTGTTGTGATTATTCTAATTTAATTTAATGATTAAATTAGATGATGAAGAGATTTATTTGAATAAATGATTTATTTGAATAATATAATTCATTTGGTGTTATTGTTAATGGTTAAGTAAATTTATTATTTGAGTTAGTAAGGTTTAATTGAATTTATTTAATAATAAGTTCAATTAAATTAAATGTGTGACATTTTAAACTATATGTTATATTGGTTTATTAAAATAAATGAGAAAGTGTTTAATTCAGTTTTACCAAAGAAGGCTCTATGATCTTTGTTTGAGAATAATGGATTATTTTATTTGTGTTTTACCAAACAAGGCCTTAAGACCTTTAGTTAGAATAATGGATTATTTTAATCTTGCTTTGCCAAACATAGCCTTATGGCTTTTTGAATTTTATAACTGATGAATTAAATTAGATTATACGTTATTATATTAAGTATCAGTTTTATTATTTTAAATTAACAGTTTTTATTTCATCAGTTTTATTTTACGTCTGTTGTAAAAAGAAAACAAAGAAGAGAAAGAACAGAGTTTGAGAGAAAGAAAGAACAGAGTTGAGAGAGAGCTCTGTGAAATTGAGGGTTGAGAGAAAAGAGAGAATTGAGAAAGAGAAGGAAAGGAAGTGCTAAACTAAGAATTTTATATAGCTTGAAGGTATAATTCTTTTAGTCTTGTTCTTCATTATGTTCTTATATATGATTTTTATTTCACTGTTTATGAATTCATATGCTAAATATATGAATTACTTTGTTATAATCGTTAGAAAACATGTGTTAGATGATTATGTGATGATTATAGATTAATTGGAATGATTAATCCATAAAAGCATGTTTAGAATAGAGTTTTTTGAGTTTTACAGAGTTTATTTTCATGAGTGGTATATATGTATGAAGTTAATATTCAAATTGTTTGTTAATTGGTAAAATTATCATTTGTTTATGATTATTTGATGAAAAACAAGAATAATGCAAGAAGAATGGTTTTAATTGGTTGAAAAATGAGTTTACAGAGTTTGATTTTATTAAAATGGTTAAAACTTGAATATTTGGTTTTAACAGTGAATTTTGGTTTAAATTGGTTAATCATGTGTTTTATAATGCTTATATTGATTAGAAACATGTTGGGTAAATGTTTTGTATCTTATATGATGTCTAGATATACTTAATTTGTTTTCTGGATGGTAGAATTCGGAAAATTTTGGCCAAATTTGGCCTAAGTTTTCACTGGTTCGCGAGCTAGGGAAGACGACAGTCAATTCTATCGCCCCGGCGATAGAAATGAACTGATTTCTTCGCCTCAGCGACAGAGTCGCCCCGGCGACAAAATTGTTAAGCATAACGCCGCCCCGGCGACATCCTCGCCCCGGCGACGATTTTGTTAAGCTTTTTCTCGCCCCGGCGAGAAACGCTATTGTTTAAAAAAAATATTTAAAATTATTATTTTCTTTTCTTGGAAGTTATGATGTATAATTAAATTTATATTAAAGAAATTCCTAGATAGTTGAAACTTGTTGATTATGATTTGTTAAATGAGATGTTTTGATAAAAGAGCAAGCTTAGAATACTTTTAATCTTGTGGCTAATTATAATTAAATGTTTAGGTTGTTTAAGGATCGTGAATTACTTAAATTTGTAATCTACGCTTGAGGCAAGTTTCTTATCTCAACTTATTACTTTTACGTTGAGCAAGTTGTTCTTTTCTTTTAACTTGTTAATTTATTCAAGACAAGTTTATTTATATTGAGCAAGCTTATTGACCTTAGCTTATTGATATTCAAGCAGGGTTACTATCATGATTATATACTTGAGCTTTATTCCAATCATTGTTTGTTATTCAAACTTTGATTATAGTTTCTATTGAACAAACTCTATTGGTGAATTAGACTAGCAAACCCTTATTGATTCAGCTAGTCCTTAGTTGATGAGCGTTTCAAAGACTTAGAATGTTTTTCTATACTTGTTCCAAGCCAATTTTCTTTTTGGTATGGATTCAGACGATAAACTGAGATGAACAACCCTAATATGGGGGATTACTTACGCGACAGCGTTAAAATGTTTGTGCACAATACATTGTACAAAGGGCTGATCCCCCTGAGTATGAGATGTTGGTCCATAGTCTATATGACTGTTAAAGGTTACAGTAGAAATACTTGTCAACCTAGGACATAGTTCGAGGTCTTGTGACCCTCAGATATTATTTCTAAATCTTGAAATCTATCTTTCCTTGAATCGAGCATTCTAACGAGCTTTTAGACTTTAATCATTTATTGGTTGAGAATCATAAAACTATTATTCCTCAGTTGAAATCATTTCGTTTAAATATTATTGTTATCATACTTGTGAGCAATTATTTGCTCACTCTTGCACTAATCATTGCAGCTAAGGCTGAGAAGTCGGACGAGCCGTCCACGAGCAAAGGCAAGGGCAAGATGCATAAATAGCTAAAGTCCTGTTATTTATTTGATGATTGATTGTAATAAGACTTATTTAAATTATGTTTATTCCGCTTTTGATGTATTAAGGTTAAGATAGCCTGGGATTTGAATGTTTTATAGTTTGGAGATGTAGCCCATTTTGGGTAGATGTTTCTTTAAGTTTATTAAATTGTTCTTTATTATGGGTAGTTAGATGTGAATGAATGAGATAGTGAACACCAAATCAGTGGGAATTAAGTACCTGGATTTGGGGGTGTCACAGGTTGGTATCAAAGCTGTAGGTTATGAACCTTTAGGTGGGGAAGACCTTAGGGTAGTAGCCTTTTAGAAGATAGTGAATATAGTGGTGATAAACTCTTATCGAGTTCTAAGGAATGAATTACAGAAATTCATAAAAGACAATAAAATGATTATGTGCTATGTGCTTATTTGATAACAAACTTATGTGCTCGCGAGTATTGTCGATTAGTAATTAAAACTTAAAACTTTGTTGTCAGGATGGCTGATAGAGGCGAGCCCAGCCAGACTAGGGAGGAGGAGCCCCGAGATATTCACATAGTTCATGAGCAGCTAGTGCAGAGGGAGCTATCTCCATTGGTTACAGTTACAGGTCACGAGTATGAGCCTGAGACTGATCCTGAGGAGGACCCTGAGGAGGATCCTGAGGAGGACCCTGAAGAGGTTGAGGAGGAGGAGGAAGACCCTGAGGGGATATCACTATCTACTTTGGGTGTTCAGATGTACGAGCAGGTGTATGATCGCAACATAGAGTTGCAGGATAGAATGGAGGAGTTAGAGAGGCAGCTGGCGGAGCGACAGACTACTTTGGCGCAGAAGAGCAGTGAGATCGTGGAGCTAGATATACGTCTTGGAGACGTGGAGTGGAAGCTGGTTCATGTAGAGAGTGAAAAGGAGGAGTTAGAGGAACAGGCTACAGAACGTCAAACCACTCTAGAGCAGAAGGATGCTGAGATCCAAGACCTTTCTTCACGTCTTGCAGAGGCTGAGCAGAGGCTGGCACAGTCTGAGTATCGACGAGGACAGCTGATAGCGAGGAATGAAGTTGTAAGAGATGAGTTGAGAGAGGAGTCAGCTAAGCGGGCGAGAGCTGAGACAGCTTGGCTGAGGGAGGCTGATCGCGCAGACCGTGTAGAGTGTGAGATGCGGTCAAAGAAGGCCAAAATTGATGATATGGAGTATATTTTTCACTCCACAGTGGATAGAGCTTTGGATCGAGTTCATCGTCATCCAGATATGGTGGATCGAAGGATGGTGACTCGTATTATGGAGCAGGAACGCCAGGAAGCTGTGCGTCGTGGGATGACATCATAGATTATGATTAGTTATGTTATTATGAAATTTATGAGTTAATTAATTGTAAATCCCAGTTTCTATATAATGGGATAGAATAATGATGTAATCCTGAAACTTTGTGACTTCAGGACAGATGATGTAAATAACTACGATGTTATGTTGTCAAGCAGTTAATGAATAAAATGTGAAAGTTTATCAGATGTGTTATGTGTTTAAGTGTTGTTTATAAATGTTTAAGTTGAGACTTAAATGTTTGAGTAATTGAGCAATAGTCTAATAACGAGAATTCTTAACAGTAAAATGCCGCCAAGAAGACAACCAACACGTCAACAGACCCCAGAGGGATCTACCAATAATGAAGAAGCCAACGATAATCCGATGCAGCAGTTGGTGAATCTGCTAACGGGAGCCTTTGCAAATCAACCACAAGCTCAGGCTACAACCTTTAAAGACTTCAAGGCTGTCGGACCTTCAGAATATCACGGGTCTATGAATCCGATAGAGGCTCAAACATGGGTCATGGAGATGGAGAAGGTGTTTGATGTCGCTAGGGTCAATGAGGATCAGAAGACGGCATTTGCAACCTTCATGCTAAAGTCAGAAGCTAGCTACTGGTGGCAGGCAAATAAGACTCGAGGTGGCCAAGGGATTATTCCGTGGGAGCGATTTAAGGAGATGTTTTTCGAGACCTACTTTCCGGCAAGTGCTCAAAATCAAATGGAGGTGCAGTTTCTGGAATTGAAGCAAGGTACCATGACGGTACCTGAATATGCTGCAAAGTTTAATGAGCTGGCGCGGTTTGCACCATATCAGGTCAACACGGATGAGCGGAAGGCTAGGAGATTTGAGCAGGGACTGAAGCCCTGGTTATATAGTAGAGTTTCGTTGTTTCAACTGAACTCGTTTGCGGCAGTGTTGGAAAAGGCGATTATCGCTGAAGGAGGTAGTGATGCTCTGTCCAAGTACAACCAGGAGCAGAAGAAAAAGAAGAATGAGAATGAAAACAAGATAAGTGGTAGCCATGGGGGCAGTGGCCAGAAAAGGAAATGGAATGATAGTAACTCTACGGGAAGTCAGCAGGGTAATCAGAAGAAGAAGATAGAGGTGTGCAGCAACTGTGGAAAGAGCCATATGGGTGCTTGTTTGAAGGGTAAGCGAGTGTGCTTCAACTGTGGACAAGAGGGTCATATTTCACCAAATTGCCCTAATCCGAAGAAAGGAGCATGTTTCATCTGCGGGTCGAAGGATCACTTTGCCCGAGAGTGCCCTAAGAAAACAACTACAGGAGGAACTGGTGCAGGAAAAGGGAACAACGGTGGAGGCAATCTGACTATCACCGGACCGACACAGCCCAACCGACCTATCACTCGAACATTCAACATGACGGTGCAGGATGCTGTGCAGTCAAAGGATGTAGTGTCAGGTATCATTCCAGTCAATAATGTTAATGCTTATGTATTGTTTGACTCGGGTGCTACTTGCTCATTTATATCCGATGATTTTGCTAAGAAATTAGGGTTACCCCAGGAAGAGTTAGATTACCCCCATGAACATAGAAATTGCGAATAGGGAGGTGATTCCTGTTAAGTTTGTCCACAAGAACTGTCAGGTAGATATTAAGGGTCATGTGATGACAGTAAACTTGATCCCAATTCGTCTTGGGGAGTTTGATGTTATTTTGGGTATGGATTGGTTGTTTAACCATGGGGCAGTTATTGACTGTCAAAAGAAGTGTGTAAACCTTCTGACTCCGTCAAAGGTAGTGTTTTATGGCAGCAAGTCGCCTAGACAAACGAGTTGTCTGACGATGATGCAGGCCAGAAAGATGTTGAGACAAGGATGTGTAGGATATCTAGCCTATATAGTCGATACCCGAAAGGTGGGTGCAAAATTGGAGGAGATACCAGTAGTTAAGGATTTTCCGGATGTGTTTCCTGATGATTTTCCAGGATTACTGCCAGATAGGAAAATTGAGTTTGTAATTGATTTAGCACCAGGAACGGCCCCTATATCGAAAGCCCCGTATCGAATGGCTCCGGTAGAAATGAAGGAATTAATGGTGCAATTACAGGAATTGTTGGATAAGAAGTATATCCAACCGAGCGTTTCGCCGTGAGGAGCGCCGATATTGTTTGTTAAGAAGAAGGTCAATGCGTCTTTGCATTGATTATAGAGAGTTGAACAAGGTCACAATTAAAAACAAGTATCCGTTGCCAAGAATTGATGACCTGTTTGACCAACTGAAGGGAGCAAGATATTTTTCGAAGATAGATCTGCGAAGTGGATACCATCAGTTGAAGGTGAGGAAGGAGGATATACCAAAGACGGCATTTCGAACCAGATATGGTCACTATGAGTTTTTGGTTATGTCATTTAGTTTAACGAATGCGCCTGCAACATTCATGGATTTAATGAATAGGGTGTTCAAACCATTTTTGGATAAGTTTGTGGTGGTATTCATAGACGACATTTTGGTTTACTCCAAAACTCAAGAAGAACACGTGGAACATTTAAGGGTGACATTGGAGGCGTTAAGGAAAGAGAAATTGTATGCAAAATTTTCGAAATGCGAATTTTGGTTGGAGCGTGTTCAATTCCTTGGGCATGTTATTGATAAAGACGGGATTTCGGTGGATCTAGAGAAAGTGGAAGCTGTCATGAACTGGGATCAGCCGAAGACACCGTCAGAAGTGAGGAGTTTTCTTGGTTTGGCAGGATACTACAGGCGTTTTATTCAAGATTTCTCTAGGATCACCACTCCGTTGACGAATTTAACAAGGAAATCAGTGAAGTTTGTTTGGATGGAGAAGTGCGAAGAGAGTTTCCAAGAACTGAAGAAGAGACTAAGTTCAGCACCTGTGTTGTCTTTGCCAGATGCTACAGGAAATTTTGTGGTGTACAGTGACGCATCACATAAAGGACTTGGTTGTGTGTTGATGCAGAATGGTAAAGTTATTGCATATGCATCGCGCCAACTAAAAGATTATGAAAAAGGGTATCCAACCCATGATTTGGGGTTAGCAGCCGTGGTGTTTGCTTTGAAAATCTGGAGGCACTATCTCTATGGGGAGAAGTGTGAAATATATACAGACCATAAAAGTCTGAAATATATTTTCACGCAGAAAGATTTGAATATGCGGCAGAGGAGATGGATAGAATTGATCAAAGACTGTGACTGTGAAATTCTATACCATCCAGGAAAGGCTAACGTGGTTGCTGACGCTTTGAGTAGAAAAGGTCGGGAGAAACTGTTTATGTTAACTGCTCAGGAGAAACTTGTGGCGGAAATGGCTAAGTTGGAATTAGAGGTGAAAAATCTGGCAGAGCCTAATGCAAAGTTGTTTCAGATAGAAACTCAACCAACTTTGATAGAAAAAGTCAAGGAAGCGCAACTTCACGATGAGGAATGTGATAAGATTCGGCAAAGAGTGCTTGAGGGCGAAGAGCTTAAATATAAAATCGATACTGAAGGGTTGCTGAGATTTGAAGGCAGAATCTGGGTACCGTCAGTATTGGCAATCAGAGAGGAGATTTTGAATGAAGCTCATAGTTCAAGATTTTCGGTTCACCCGGGAAGCACAAAGATGTACTAGGATCTTCGCCAACATTTTTGGTGGCCAAACATGAAAAGAGAGATTGCCGAATGCGTTGCGAAATGTCTCACTTGTCAGAGAGTCAAAGCGGAGCATCAACGACCAAGTGGGTTGTTACAACCCTTGGAAATACCAGAATGGAAGTGGGAGCATATAACGATGGATTTTGTAGTAGGACTTCCAACTACTTAGAAGGGTTATGACGCGATATGGGTCATAGTTGACAGATTGACGAAATCAGCGCATTTCTTGCCGATCAAAATTCGATTCACTTTGGATCAGTTGGCAAAATTATATGTCAAAGAGATTATCTCAAGGCACGGAGTTCCAGTGTCAATAGTATCAGATCGAGATCCACGATTCACATCAAAATTTTGGAGGAGTCTGCAAGCTTGTTTGGGGACACAGTTGAGAATGAGTACAGCCTATCATCCTCAAACCGATGGTCAGAGCGAAAGAACAATTCAAACGTTGGAGGATATGCTCCGAGCGTGCGTTATGGATTTTAAAGGCAACTGGGATGATCATTTACCTCTGGTCGAATTTGCTTACAATAATAGTCATCACGCGAGTATCGGCATGCCGCCCTATGAAGCATTGTATGGAAGGAAATGCAGAACTCCATTATGCTGGGATGAGGTTGGTGAACGACGACTATTGGGACCCGAGCTGGTACAACAAACTGCTGAAATTATCAAGGTGATAAGAACCTGACTAATAGTCGCTCAAGACAGGCAAAAGAAGTATGCTGATCAACACCGACAAAATCGCGAATTTGACGTCGGGAGTTTTGTGTTTCTTAAAGTCTCTCCCTGGAAGGGAAAGATCAGATTTGGTAAAAAGGGTAAGCTGAGTCCGCGGTTTATTGGACCCTTCGAAGTGCTGAAACGAATAGGCGAGGTGGCTTATGAGGTAGCTTTACCTCCCGAGTTAGACCATATTCACAATGTATTCCACATATCGGTGCTACGACCGTATAAGTCTGATTATAAACATGTCATAGAGTATGAACCGCTACAATTCGAGAAAGATTTGTCATATGAAGAGGTTCCTGTACAGATAGTGGACAGGAAAGAGCAAGTACTTAGAAATAAAGTGATACCTTCTGTTAAGGTGATCTGGAGGAACTATAGTGCTGAAGAAGCAACGTGGGAACTCGAAGAGCAAATGATGCAGAATTTTCCCCAATTATTTGTTTAGTCTTTATATTGCGATTCTGGGGACAAAATCTTTGTAAGGAGGGGAGAATGTAACGGACAATTTAATTGCGTTGTGATTCTGGGGACAGAATCCTTTTAAGGAGGGAAAGATGTAACGAATGCAATTTTTATTATTGAATAAAAATATTTATTGAGTTATATAAATATTTTTATTAATTTATTGAGTTAAATAAATAATTTATTAAGTTTTGTGAAATGGGTATATGTTGAGTTTAATAATGTTAAATGTTATTTGAATGTGATTTGTTGTGATTATTCTAATTTAATTTAATGATTAAATTAGATGATGAAGAGATTTATTTGAATAATATAATTCATTTGGTGTTATTGTTAATGGTTAAGTAAATTTATTATTTGAGTTAGTAAGGTTTAATTGAATTTATTTAATAATAAGTTCAATTAAATTAAATGTGTGACATTTTAAACTATATGTTATATTAGTTTATTAAAATAAATGAGAAAGTGTTTAATTCAGTTTTACCAAACAAGGTTCTATGATCTTTGTTTGAGAATAATGGATTATTTTAATCTTGCTTTGCAAAACATAGCCTTATGGCTTTTTGAATTTTATAACTGATGAATTAAATTAGATTATACGTTATTATATTAAGTATCAGTTTTATTATTTTAAATTAACAGTTTTTATTTCATCAGTTTTATTTTACGTCTGTTGTAAAAAGAAAACAAAGAAGAGAAAGAACAGAGTTTGAGAGAAAGAAAGAACAGAGTTGAGAGAGAGCTCTGTGAAATTGAGGGTTGAGAGAAAAGAGAGAATTGAGAAAGAGAAGGAAAGGAAGTGCTAAACTAAGAATTTTATATAGCTTGAAGGTATAATTCTTTTAGTCTTGTTCTTCATTATGTTCTTATATATGATTTTTATTTCACTGTTTATGAATTCATATGCTAAATATATGAATTACTTGGTTATAATTGTTAGAAAACATGTGTTAGATGATTATGTGATGATTATAGATTAATTGGAATGATTAATCCATAAAAGCATGTTTAGAATAGAGTTTTTGAGTTTTACAGAGTTTATTTTCATGAGTGGTATATATGTATGAAGTTAATATTCAAATTGTTTGTTAATTGGTAAAATTATCATTTGTTTATGATTATTTGATGAAAAACAAGAATAATGCAAGAATAATGGTTTTAATTGGTTGAAAAATGAGTTTACAGAGTTTGATTTTATTAAAATGGTTAAAACTTGAATATTTGGTTTTAACAGTGAATTTTGGTTTAAATTGGTTAATCATGTGTTTTATAATGCTTATATTGATTAGAAACATGTTGGGTAAATGTTTTGTATCTTATATGATGTCTTGATATACTTAATTTGTTTTCTGGATGGTAGAATTCGGAAAATTTTGGCCAAATTTGGCCTAAGTTTTCACTGGTTCGCGAGCTGGGGAAGACGACAGTCAATTCTATCGCCCCGGCGATAGAAATGAACTGATTTCTTCGCCTCAGCGACAGAGTCGCCCCGACGACAAAATTGTTAAGCATAACGCCGCCCCGACGACATCCTCGCCCCGGCGACGATTTTGTTAAGCTTTTTCTCGCCCCGGCGAGAAACGCTACTGTTTAAAAAAAAATATTTAAAATTATTATTTTCTTTTCTTGGAAGTTATGATGTATAATTAAATTTATATTAAAGAAATTCCTAGATAGTTGAAACTTGTTGATTATGATTTGTTAAATGAGATGTTTTGATAAAAGAGCAAGCTTAGAATACTTTTAATCTTGTGGCTAATTATAATTAAATGTTTAGGTTGTTTAAGGATCGTGAATTACTTAAATTTATAATCTACGCTTGAGGCAAGTTTCTTATCTCAACTTATTACTTTTACGTTGAGCAAGTTGTTCTTTTCTTTTAACTTGTTAATTTATTCAAGACAAGTTTATTTATATTGAGCAAGCTTATTGACCTTAGCTTATTGATATTCAAGCAAGGTTACTATCATGATTATATACTTGAGCTTTATTCCAATCATTGTTTGTTATTCAAACTTTGATTATAGTTTCTATTGAACAAACTCTATTGGTGAATTAGACTAGCAAACCCTTATTGATTCAGCTAGTCCTTAGTTGATGAGCGTTTCAAAGACTTAGAATGTTTTTCTATACTTGTTCCAAGCCAATTTTCTTTTTGGTATGGATTCAGACGATAAACTGAGATGAACAACCCTAATATAGGGGATTACTTACGCGACAGCGTTAAAATGTTTGTGCACAATACATTGTACAAAGGGCTGATCCCCCTGAGTACGAGATGTTGGTCCATAGTCTATATGACTGTTAAAGGTTACAGTAGAAATACTTGTCAACCTAGGACATAGTTTCGAGGTCATGTGACCCTCAGATATTATTTCTAAATCTTGAAATCTATCTTTCCTTGAATCGAGCATTCTAACGAGCTTTTAGACTTTAATCATTTATTGGTTGAGAATCATAAAACTATTATTCCTCAGTTGAAATCATTTCGTTTAAATATTATTGTTATCATACGTGTGAGCAATTGTTTGCTCACTCTTGCACTAATCATTGCAGCTAAGGCTGAGAAGTCGGACGAGCCGTCCACGAGCAAAGGCAAGGGCAAGATGCATAAATAGCTAAAGTCCTGTTATTTATTTGATGATTGATTGTAATAAGACTTATTTAAATTATGTTTATTCCGCTTTTGATGTATTAAGGTTAAGATAGCCTGGGATTTGAATGTTTTATAGTTTGGAGATGTAGCCCATTTTGGGTAGATGTTTCTTTAAGTTTATTAAATTGTTCTTTATTATGGGTAGTTAGATGTGAATGAATGAGATAGTGAACACCAAATCAGTGGGAATTAAGTACCTGGATTTGGGGGTGTCACAGTCACTACCCCATCCTATATCTATGCAGTGCCTGCATTGCCCTCTACGACTCAGGGATTAACGTCAATCCCCCATTATAACTGATCATGCTCGACTTGACACCTACTGACTCCATCAGAAGGGAATTTAACTAGACAAGGTAAGATAAATGCTTGGAATAAAAAGGAAGTCTCACCTCTTTGGAGCTTCGATGTCTAGTTCCCTAGCTTTTAGATTCCACTCGCCTTTCCAAACGGCAAGAATTTCTCCCAAGGTTACTTTTACCTCTCCGCTCAGTATCTCTCTTATATCAGTATTGTATAAACTCAGCAAACTTCCCCAAGAGAACAAGGTCTCTATTAATAGGGAAATCTTTACCTAGTCACTGGTTATTACCCAGTGGGTAGGACCAATATACGCCGCTAATACCCGCTGGTTAAGCGTGATTAAGTGAAAGGCTTCACCAGCTCTCTGTTACATCAATCAGCAGGTTGTCATTCGCATACCTGAGTCTTCGTATCACACGGAATATGACATCGGCCTAGTGCGGCTAGTGGTACTTACATGCCACCTTTAAATCAGCTATCAACAGTAAAGCCACGTGGTCGGGTGGCTCTATGTCTGGGCTACTGAGTGCTTAGCTGATGATCAGCTTGCTACACCCAACATTAAGAACTTGGATTAGGCTTGTTTAAAAGAAATAAACGGACCAGCCCATTACTAGGAATCCCTTAGTGCAATTAATAATGTTAACCCTCTCCAAAGCCATAAGTAGCTCATTGGGCTTGCTTAATAAATGCGAGGCTAGTCCATAATGCTCGGACTATAAATCAATCAACAAATAACCACACATAGCTATCCAAATCATTTATGGGTTTAAATCAATCCACAAGAGAATTTAATAACATGATTTTAAATTATTTACCTTAATAATAATGCTAGGAAAATCGTGGTCATTACAAACTCTTCACTGGGGCTGCCTCAACTTGCACCTTCTTCTTGAGTGATTTTGAGGGAATGGGCCGAGGGTATGAAGAGTCTACAGATTGAGATGATTCATCCTTCAATGTACTAGCTTTCCTCTTCCCTCTGCCTGCATTTGAAGTCCCTTTGCTGCTGCTACCAGATATTCTCAACTTTTTATTCTCCGTGGGGTCTTCTTCCAATTGTCAAACAATTTGGGTGATATGATTTTGTGGACATTTAGGGTTTCTCCCTCATCATCCCTGATTTTGTTTTTCAGCCTTTTCTTCAGTATGTTGCTCAAGAACCTTCCATAGTAAACCTTCAAGACAGGTTTATCTGATGCCTTCACTTTCCTGACTTCTTTGACTAACCAATCAGACAGCATTGCTCCAAAATTCATCTTTCTCTTCATAACAATGACAGTCATAATCTTCAGTTGCAGATCACTCACAGTGTCATAGGCAGTATCTTTACATAGGATACATTTGCCCACAATCTCAACTAGGAATTCAAATTTCTCAGGAAATTCCTTTTTCTTCATTCCCTGTACATGGGGATTCTTCACATAGCACATCAATTTCTTGCCTTCATCAGAATCGATTTCTTCTAGGGATGACAGACCTTGGTTGGTAAATCCCAGACATTAATTGATTTCTGTAACATTCATTTTCAGTTTCATGCCACGAACTTTAGTAGTCAGAACATCACCTTCGATTACTGCATTCTGGCAGAATTCCTCAATAAGATCAGAGAAGATCTTGGTGTTTGACCCTAAGCATTTTGAGAATCCTACTTTCTTCATACTTTTGAGGATGTCCTTGAATTTCTCATCTGATTCTTCAAATTTGTCGAAGCCAAGTTCGATACCTAACACGGCTTGACAGTTTTTCATAATAAGGGTTGAAGAATACTTGACTTTTGATAGAGATTTAAAGCGATAAGGGTTTTAAGGCTTCTGGAGATTGTTGGTTTTGATTTGCTGAAGATTTGATGATTTTAGGGTTTTGAGAGTTCGGCACAGCTTTTTGAGAGGAACGATATTAGTAACTGATAGGAAAGAGCAACCGTCAGTATTTGAATTTTGACTTATATCAGTTCCCTCTTTTTGTCAAATACACGTGTGAGAGACCCATTTGCTGAACGTGGCCAACTCTGTTGAAACTTCCATAACTACTGCACATTAATTATTCTGGCCTAAGGAAGTTGCCCATGTCCTTTTGACTGTTGACTTTGCCCGTTCGTAGAGTACCTAGATGTCTTTGCTCTTTACTCTACGATCGTGTCTTCTTTGAGAGTAAAGCTTGGTCACACCTACTGCTGCTCAGATGCTGACTTGCACTTGTCTTGGTGAGTGCAGACTTTGATGAAAGAGACTTCATTTAGGCTTGTAGTGGCTTCCTTCTAGAATAAGTAATCTTTGAAGGAACCTTGTTTTCTCTTGACATCTGAAATGATTATCTTCATACTTTGTATCTGATCCTGTAGTAGGCCTGAACCACTTGTTTGGTGAAGACTTGCCTTTAGGACCAGCTTCTTTCTCTTCTAGAGAATCCCATGATCAATTCTTGTTTAAGGGATCAGCTATTCTAATTTGTTTCATTTACATCTTAAGCTCTGGAGAAATGATGGTGATGCATTCTCATTTAGCCTTTTGACAGGACTAAGGAAGCTCAGAAAGGGTAGGCCTCTAGGTTTAAGAACTTAGGGCTTGGTTTGTCTCTGAGGCGCTTATCTGAAGAAGGACTGTTTGGATATGGTGTATAGAATGTCATCACTATACTCCTTGGATTTGGTTAGATATAAAGTATGGGAGTAGTGTTTAGTAGGTTGTGGTCGTAGAGTCAATATACTCTACGATCATGATGTCAATCATAATTACTCTACGTCTTTAAATAGTATGGCTGACCTGGTTTGACAGTCGTAGAGTTTAGGGATTCTATGATCTAAGATGAGGATTTATTTGGTTCATCAGCCTCAGAGTTTTGGGACTCTGAGTCAGGGACTGGGTTATGTATGATGAAGTGTCACCTTAAAGATTTATAGGAGCTTCATTTTGCTTGAGTCATGAAACAGTTGAGATCTACAGCCAAGGACTTGATTTGTTCCGTAACATGCTGGAGAGTTGTTGACCCGGCATGCTCACATATCATCTGTTGGGCTCAAACATCTTCTTCTGCACCAAAGGCTATAGCTTTGTAGCTCTTTTTCATATTCTCCTCAAACTGAGCATTGCTGAACTTATCATATGGTTGCTCCCCCATAATTGATACTTCCATCTTAGATGAATGTCCATCTTTCTTTATTTGATCGTAGAGCATAGTCTTTAGCACTGGTTACTCTACGATCCTTTTATCTATACTGCTACTGTAGAGTTGATGAAGTCTTGGATCTTTGGTTACTCTACGATCCTTCCATTTACACTGTGATCGTAGAGTTGATGAAGACTTGGTTTTTGTATTGCTTCTTGATGAGTTTTATTATGTTGTATGGAGCTCTAACTTCTGAGAGGGATTTACTAGAGAATCATGCCTTTACCATTTGCCAGAAGTTTGTTGATGAGGATCAACCTTTTCTAACTTCTTCCTTGAATGTGCTTGAGTGAGGATAGAGTAATCGTGATACTTGCAGATTAAATAAATTTCTAACTTGGTACCCAATATTCTTTGGGTGCTGCGAGGTTAGATATTTTGAAAGCTCAAGTCTTTTCCAGACTGTGGTTTCACAATTTATGCAGCTTAAATGAGATGATAATAAGACATGCTGCATGACACTATGTGTGAGTGAGAAAACATGATAAAACAGATGTGGGTCCTCAAGCCTTCTCCTTAGATGAGTCATTGCTTGCATCATGTTCTAAGTGTTTGAACTTTAGTAGAGTGGTGGTTAGTTTTGTGAGTTGTACCTAGATGGTTCGTAGAGTTGATCAATCTCTACAACCCTTAAGTGCACAACTGCAGACATGGTTACACTCTACGACTTTATCAAAGACTTAGATCATGAAGTAATGCACTACTCATCAAATAAGGTGTGAGGACTAAGGAAGGATGCAAAAACCTCATTAAGCACAGTCACCTATTAAACAATAGAGTTTAAATAGCTTGAGGTGATATTACAGATTACAATCCCAGAACACTTGGTTTTTCACATCTAAGAATAAACTCTCAATAGCAAGATAAATAATTATGAGTCTTTATTAGTACACACAACAGCAATTGCAAAACAGTTTAAGCACATTATACTCATTTAGAAACAAGATAGAAGAAGACTTTATTTGCAAAGACTTCAGATATTCATCTCAAGAGTTTTATTTTCAGCCTCAAATATGGATAGACAGCAAAGTGATTGTTAAACCATTATTCTCACTTTCTTTCTTTTTCCTTTTGGGGTGGAAAATGATTTTTTGATATGCTACTGAAGTATGAAGATATGCAGCTATGTAATACATATTAACAGTTAAAGACATTTGCATTTTAGGGAGACAGAGATAGATACCTCACTGATGTCAATTTCTTAACAGTCAGTGGTGCTGCAAGCAATGATGCACTTTCCTTGTTAGTTAAAATCCCCCAGGCCATTTCTAGTCTCATCATTTGTTCCTTCATTGTGCTGCATTGACTGATATATTGAGCACATCTTTGAATTCTGCACTTGGTTAGTTATGACATCCCATAATCACTGATACGCTTGAATGAACCTCTGAGTTCATATTTTATAAAGTGGGAACATGACATAAATGTTGAGAAGCTCATGGAGACGTCATTGTAAGTGCATTGATGATGGCGCATTATCCTTTAGATAACTCCTTGATCATCTTTCATAAGACTTCACAACATCTTAGGAGGAGATGCAGATTCCCTTTTTAATGGAGAATATCTTCGTTCTTGCTGCATCTGACTATTTCATCCTTATGAGATAATCGATGTGCTCAATGACATCAGCATGCCTGATGATGATGATTTTTCCATTTAAGCCCATGGAATAGCCTGGATAGCTTAGGACAGTTTTTCCTGCATATACAATTTTCAACTTATTAGCTCATTGTCTTGTCAACCAATACCAAGATTTAGAACTGATCTAACATTGTGTTATGGATCTACTCAAAGCGTTAGCTTTAACATATTCATAAGAACCTGCTCTAATACCAATTGTTGGTTCTCGGGGACACAATGTGGATCTAGAAGGGGGGTTGAATAGATCCTTTAAAAGTTTTTCCATTTATTAATGAAAGTATAACTGTTATGAAATAGAGAATCAATTCATGCACAACGGAATAATCATTAATAACCCCTTCATAGATTCAAGCATAATCTTAGTTCAATTTACAAATCTATGGTATAGTTGATAACAGATATAGTAGTTCATTGAGCATAAAGTAAATGACAGAAAGTAAATAACACAGGAGATTTTAAGTGGTTCGGAGACTGAATAACTCCTACTCCACTCTTCTACTTCAACAAGTAGGAATCCACTAATTGTTTTAGTCATAAAGACAAGGACTCTACGCCCTCCTCAAGTCCACCAGACAAGAGTTATTTTTAGCCACTAAGACAAGGATCCTATGACCCTCCTCAAGTCCCGCAGACACGGATCCTCTGACCCCTCTTGTGTCCCGCAGATGTGAGTTATTTTTAGTCCCTCGGACAAGGATCCAATGACCCTCTTCAAGCCCAACAGACTTGGAAATCAGTTCACAAAGAACTCTTCAAGGCCAGTAGCCTTGGAACGTGTAGACTAAGCCCAACAGACTTAGAATCTCTTGTACCCTCCGGTACTGATGAGGGTGTTTTATACACATAATTTGGGTACCTTTGACCTTGGTAGTTAGTTAGTTTTTGGGACTTTTATATGGTTTTTAGTTATTTTTATCATATTTATACATAATTTAGTTTTTAGTTATTTTTACATGTTTTATGTTGCTTTGATGCATTTTCATTATGTTTGTAGGAATGGAAATAAAGACTACTCGGATCGTTGTTCGTATTGACTCAATGTCCGTGCTTGGACGTCTGTGCCCGAATGGTAGTATGATGAAAATTTATGCTTGGCAACGCTCGGTGCTTAATTTGATAACATTTGGTAGTTGGGCGTGCACGACGTTGGAAAGCGTGCACGACGTTCGGCATCGGCCATACCACGAGGGGAAGCCCGTGCTTGGATATCTGTGCCCGAATGATAATACAGTGAAAAGTTGTGTTTGGCGATGCTCGGCGTTGAATTTGATGACATTTGGAAGTTGGACGTGTACGGCGTTGGAAGGCATGCACGGCATGCGGCGGCGGCCAAGCCGCGGGCACGGCGTGCAGCAGCTGGGGGCACCAGGCAAGCGCAGGGCGTGCGGCACGCGCGGGCCTCGGCAGTAGGCACGGGCGTGCGGGGCGTTGGGCGCTCGGCAGCCTTGGCGCTAGGCGCTCGGCAGCCTCGGCACTGGGCGCTCGCGCGCGCGCGACACTCGGCAGCTAGGCGCGCTCGGCAGGTAGGCGCCCTCAGTAGGCGCTGGGCACGGGCACATGGGCGCTAGGCGCGGGTGCGCGCTGGGCGTGCGGCAAGTTGGCGTGCTGGGCGTGCGGCAGATTGGGGCGCCAGCGTGCGGCCCAGGCTGTGGGCACGGGTGCTGGACGCGGGCGGGGCGGGCGGCAAGTTGGCGCGCTGGGCGTGCGACAGATTGGGGAGCCAGCGTGCAGCCAGGGCGTGGGCGCGGGCGCGCGCGCTGGCGTGCGGCAGCCAGCGTGCGGGCGTGCGGCACTCAGTATGGGACAACTAGGGCTTGGGCGCGCACGCGCCAGGCACCTTGCGGGCGCACCAACGCCGTCCTGAGTGCGATCTGACACAGTTTTAGTGCAATTTGAGCTCCATTTTGTCTGACTTTGGCTAGGGTTTCTTGAAGGAGGCTATATATAATCTCTTCTAAGCTTCATATCAGATATCTAAAGAGAGGGAGGCTACAAAATACATCAAACAACAGGGCTAAAGGCTGTAAATCAAGCTGAATCAAGCCACAAGCCAAGGAACTCAGTCAACAAGAATTGCAAAACTAAGGAGGAGAGCTAGAAACCAACAGCAACCCAAGGAACAACAGCTGAACAACTTCAAAAGTGGTTTCATTTCTAGATTTTGAACTCCTTTGTAATTCGAATTTGACAATGTATAAATTAAAATTGATGTTTATTGTAGCTATCATGAACTAACCTTCTATTCTAAGATTGCAATGGAACCCAACACTTAAATTGAATTGAATTCTCTCTCTATCGATTTTAGTTATTCATTTGTGAATTGATTGTCATAACCTTTGCTTTCTAGATTAATTGCTTGGCCCGTAATTACCTTGGAAACCTATATGAACTTGACGAACGGATTATAGGTTAAGACCTAGTTATGATAACATGTGAGAGTATAGATTGTTGTGGGTTATTAATCGGATTAAGTGACGTGTGTCTTATTAATTATCTGCAATAATACGTATCTTGATAGTAGTTGGGATAGATATATACCTAATTACCACATGCAGCTAATTGAGAATCTAGTCTTAATGACTTTCGATGTGAAAGTTGGTAATTGAGGGGACTATTAATTAGATTTAGTGACACATGTCTATTAATCATTCCTGAAATTAGTCTCTTGATAGTGTATAGGATAGACATATACCTATGCACCGCTTAGGAAGATTCGTGATTGACCATCGACAGAGGCTCTTATATAGTTTTGATTTCTCGGTTGTCAATTCGTATGTTATAATTGATTGAAAAGAGTGAGTTAGGAGATTCAAATGACATGTTGGGGGAAATTGTAATCTTACACCTTTCTATCTTGATATTTTACCGCATTTTATCCATTACTTGACTTGTGAACTCAACCAATCAACAAACAATCAAGCCTTCATCGTTTAAATTAGATCAAATTGATATACGATTGGTATTTGTTTATTATTTGGTATAATTCCCTGTGGGTTCGACTCATATCTTATCATATATTACTTGTGGACCGTGTATACTTGCACGTGTGTGTTTATCGATAGCTAAATTGACCAACAAGTTTTTGGCGCCGTTACCGGGGAATTGTTTTCTAATAATTATACCAATATCAATTTCAATCGACTTGGTCTCTTTTTAGACTTGTATATAATTTTCATTTTGTTTTGTAGGTATTCTTGATTTGTATGCCACGTTCATGTGGTCTTGAGTTAATTCCTTACGATCCCGAGATCGAGAGACATATGCGAAGACTACGAAGAGACAAAGTTCGGAGTATACCCAATCAAAATACCATGGCTGAGGAGGAGCCTAAATCCTTGAGGGAGTATGCCATGCCTCTTGTCACAGATTTGCGCTCAAGCATTTCCAGGCCAGCCATTGAGGCCACCCATTTTGAAATTAAGCCAGGTACCATCCAAATGGTCCAAAACTGTTTGTAGTTTGGTGGGTTGCCCAATGACGACCCAAATGCTCATATGGTGAGTTTTCTAGAAATATGTGGCACATTCAAGTACACTCAAGTTACTGATGATGCAATTAGACTCCGATTATTTCCTTTCATGCTTTGTGACAAGGCAAAGAGTTGGTTGCATTCACTTCCCTCGGGCTCGATTACCAAATGGGATGACTTAGCCCAGAAATTTTTGGCAAAGTTCTTCCCACCCGCGAAAACTGCAAGATTGAGGAATGATATCACTTCATTTGTTCAATATGATCCTGAGTCCTTGTATGAAGCTTGGGAACGATTCAAAGATCTAATAAGGAGATGTCTACACCATGGTTTGCCTTAATGGTTGCAAGTTGAGATCTTCTATAACGGGTTGACCAATGCCTCCCGATCAAGTGTCGACGCAGCTGCAGGTGGTAGTTTAATGGGAAAGAGTTTTGCAGATGCCTATCAATTATTGGAAACTATGGCTGCCAATATTTATCAATGGCCTTCGGAGAGGAAAATGCCATAAAAGGCAGCAGGAAAATTTGAGGTTGATCCTTTCACTACAATAGTCGCACAGCTAGCCGCGCTTACAAAGGAAGTGAAAATGTTAGGAACTCAATCTGTGTAGAGCATTTCTGAAACTTGTGATTTATGTCTTGGGAATCATCCTACCGAGCAATATGCAATCAATGCAGAATCCATACAGTTCGTTGGTAATTACAATAGGCAGTAAAACAACCCTCACTCCAATCACTACAATCCTAGATGGAGAAATCACCCAAATTTCTCATGGAGCAACAACAACAACACCCAAAACCAATATTCAGCTCCTAGGCATCAATATCCTCCAGGATTTCAAAATCAAACTCAACCACATCATCAACCCCAATTACACCAACAAGCCTCAAACCCACCCTTGCCACAATAGGAGAAAAAACCTAATGGAGATGATTTATTGGCTCAAATGGTTGCACAAAATAGCGCTTCGATACGGAATCTTGAGCTTTAGCTAGGACAAATAGCTAGTGCTATAAATATCCATCCTCCTGGCGCCTTACCTAGTGACACTGAAGTTAACCCGAAGAGAGAAGGTAAGGAGCATTGCATAACTGTGACTTTGAGAAGTGGGAAGGAACTACCGGAAGTTGTGAATGATGTTCCATCAAAAACAGTGATTGAGGATGTAAATGTGGAGAAAGAAGAAGAAAAGAGAAACGAAGTAGAAAAGAAGGAAAAGGAGCCCGTGTCAAAATCAGAGGGGAGCAAGCAATGTCCTATTTATCCACTATGTCCGTTTCCACAACGTCAGCAGAAACTAAAGTTGGACAAGCAATTCTCAAAATTTTTGGAAGTTTTCAAGAAATTGCACATAAACATCCCATTTGCTAAGGCATTGGAGCAAATGCCTAGTTATGTAAAGTTCATGAAGGACATTTTGTCAAGAAAGAGAAGGCTTGAGGATTTTGAAATTGTAGCTCTTACCGAAGAATGTAGTGCTATTTTACAGAGGAAGCTCCCACCGAAGTTGAAGGATCTAGGGAGTGTTAACATTCCTTGTTCAATCGGAAATCAATTTGTTGGGAAAGCTTTGTGCGATTTGGGATCAAGTATCAACCTTATGCCCCTATCCATTTACAAGAAATTGGGGTTAAAGGAAGCAAAGCTGACAAATGTCACCTTACAGCTTGCTGATAGATCAATCACGTATCCAATGGGTATAGTAGAGGATGTTCTGGTGAAGGTTGATAAATTGATTCTTCCAGCAGATTTTGTGGTTTTGGATTATGAGGAGGATCGGGATATTCCAATCATCTTGGGTAGACCATTTTTAGCGACTGGAAGAATACTGATCGACGTGCCAAATGGTGAATTAACTATGAGAGTGAACGACCAAGTAATGAAGTTTCAGGTGTTCAAAGCAATCAAACTCCCAAGCAACACTGAGGATTGTTATTTGATCCCGAAAGGGGATGAGTTGGTTCATAATGACCCTCAAGGAAGGGTTGGTCTTAAAACTCTGCTTCTGGAAGAAATGCATAATAGAAAACAAACAGTGTGTGGGAAGGGACAAATGATGACACACTGTTGGGTATGCGCAGCTGTGAGTAAGAGCAATCATAAGATCCCAGCAGAGCCCGATTAAGCAACATAAAATGAGGGAGTAGTCAGGCTGAGGACTTTAACTCAAGCGCTAGTTGGGAGGCAACCTAAATCTCCATTTTATTTTTTGAGCTATCTTGATTTTTATTTTTATTTTTTTTATTTTTATTATTTATTTTTATTTTTTATCTCAAAAAAAAGAAAAACGTTTGGTGTGGTTTGTTTTTGATTTTATGATTAATTGTGATTAATATGTGTAGTATTGCTTGCTGCATTTAGACGTTTAAATCCAACATTGAAAATCATAATAGCAGCATAGCAGCACTATTGCAGCACGCTGAGCAGCAGAAGAGCAGCAGCACGCTGAGTAGCATAATGGCAGCTCAGCAGCTCGGTAGCCCATGCAGCAGGCCAAGCAGCCAGCAAGCACATGAGCGTGCGGCAGGCAGGTGCATGGGCGCGCCCCAGGCCATGCGGCCATACCAGCCAGGTGATGCTTGTCCTTAATAGCAGCTCATATGCAAATTTTTGGCATTCCACACTTTTGTCTCTCTCCTCCAAAGCCAAGAGCCAACGTATTGCACATCATAGCAAAGTTAAAATCCACCACTCATTGTCCAAATTAGCATACAAGGCTTGCAATTCATCATCAAATTCACCATTTTAGCCTTTAATTAACCAAGGGTTTCAAGGATTTGGCTAGTTTTGCAAGGTTTTGCTCTTCCTCCCTAAAATCGAAGGTATTAGCGTTTGAACTCGAATTTTACTTGCTTGGGACTGTGCTTGGGTTGAGTTTTATTGCAGGAACAGTCCAATTCTCCCATTGTAAGACTTTATGGAGGGCTAACCCTACTTTCCAATGCATTGACATCTGAGATTTTGGGAGGTGCACGCCACGTGTTTGATATTTGGCCTGAGAGAGTTTCTTAGCTAATGTGGATCGTTCTTCTTGAGGCATTGATCTTGTATAGCTTCCAAGCAGCAAAAGGGGTGAAGCTTCATCGTCCAAACCAACCAAAGCCCATGTCAAGAAGTTTATTAGTCCGGAAGCGTCCAAGCGACACCACACTACAATGATGTTGCTTGATTACCCTCAGTGAAGTTCTCTATTTTAATTTTGTCTATTATAAACACCGAGGACTATGTTTATTTGAAGTTTGGGGGTAGTACTTCGTATTTGCGTATTTGTGTGTTTTTAATTTGTGTGTTTTTAATTTAGTTTTTGTGCGATTTAAGTATGTTTTTTTTTTAAAAAAATTATTTATTTTTAGGATGTGTCCCTTGAGCATTGTTTTAATTTGATTTGAACCATAATACATGGTCTATGATAATGGCTTGTTTGAAGAGAATCTAACTCATGAGATGTAGACAATTGTTGCTTAGTCTTTGTGTTTATCGTTTATTGGTTATTATTTTGCTTATGCGTCCTTTCACTTTTATGCACTTACCCATGAGTATTAAGCTAGTTGTATGCCTAGAGAAGGTTTTTATAACCGAATGCTTGTGGGAAATATCTATAAACTTTAGAACTCGTTTAAACATCACTCGAAGCAAGGTGTCTAAATTTGTTATGTTTGAATTGATGGTCATGTGGTGAGTTGAGATGGAGCGTAAAACGCACTCACTCATGGACACATGTGTAGGAGAGATAGAGCATAAAATGCACTCTCTTATAATTGTGATTAAAGAAAAAAAATTGTATATTGCAAATCTTGCAAGGGGTTGAGGTTGAGCGTAAAACGCACTCGCCCATATGAACGCGCTTAAGGTTGAGATGGAGCATAAAATGCACTCACCTAGAGCCTTTGGTTCTCAAAATTTTTGGAAATTTATGATTTATATACATTTGTGATGAGTGATGTGTCAAGCATGTGGTTTTTGAAGTTTATTTTGATTTCTTTCATAAGGTAATATGGTTGCATAAGTTCATCCGAGCTACACGTGATTTAGTGCTATTGGGTACTCACACACACACGAAAGGGGCCTTAAGCAAAGTATGACTAGCTAATTAAATTTTAGACTTGCAACGCTTTGTTTGTTCTCTTGACTTCTATGTGTTGATGCCTTTGAGACCATTTTTGGCTTATTCATTCATTGCTCAAGTTAGGTTGTATTAGAAGTTTTTGAATTGTTTAGTTTAGGTTTGTTTTGCTTGAGGACAAGCAAAGATTTAAGTTTGGGGGTATTTGATGAGGGTGTTTTATACACACAATTTGGGTACCTTTGACCTTCGTAGTTAGTTAGTTTTTGGGACTTTTATATAGTTTTTAGTTATTTTTATCATATTTCTACATAATTTAGTTTTTAGTTATTTTTACATGTTTTATGTTGCTTTGATGCATTTTCATTATGTTTGTAGGAATGGAAATAAAGACCGCTCGGATCGTTGTTCGTATTGACTCAATGTCCGTGCTTGGACGTCTGTGCCCAAATGGTAATATGATGGAAATTTGTGCTTGGCGACGCTCGGTGCTTAATTTAATAACATTTGGTATTTGGGTGTGCACGACGTTGGAAAGCGTGCAAAGCGTTCGGCGTCGGCCATACCACGAGGGCAAGCCCGTGCTTGGATATCCGTGCCCGAATGATAATACGGTGAAAAGTTGTGTTTGGCGATGCTCGGCGTTGAATTTGATGACATTAGGAAGTTGGGCGTGCACGGCGTGCAGTGTCGGCCAAGCCGCGGGCACGACGTGCAGCAGCTGGGGGCACCAGGCAGGCGCTGGGCGTGCGGCGCGCGCGGGCCTCGGCAGCAGGCACGAGCGTGCGGGGCGTTGGGCGCTCGGCAGGCGCTGGGCGTGCGGCAAGTTGGCGCGCTGGGTGTGCGGCAGATTGGGGCGCCAGCGTGCGGCTCAGGCTGTGGGCGCGGGCGCTGGCGTGCGGGAGTGCGGCGCGGGCATGCGGCAGCCAGCATACGTGCGTGAGGCACTCAGCATGGGCCAAGCAGGGTTTGGGCGCACGCGCACCAGGCACCGTGCGGGCGCGCCAACGTCGTCCTGAGTGCGATCTGACGCAGTTTTAGTATGATCTGAGCTCCATTTTGTCTGACTTTGGCTAGGGTTTCTTGAAGGAGGCTATATATAATCTCTTCTAAGCTTCATATCAGATATCTAAAGAGAGGGAGGCTACAAAATACATCAAACAACAGGGCTAAAGGCTGCAAATCAAGCTGAATCAAGCCACAAGCCAAGGAACTCAGTCAACAAGAATTGCAAAACTAAGGAGGAGAGCTAGAAACCAACAGCAACCCAAGGAACAACAGCTGAACAACTTCAAAAGTGGTTTCATTTCTAGATTTTGAACTCCTTTGTAATTCGAATTTGACAATGTATAAATTAAAATTGATGTTTATTGTAGCTATCATGAACTAACCTTCTATTCTAAGATTGCAATGGAACCCAACACTTAAATTGAATTGAATTCTCTCTCTATTGATTTTAGTTATTCATTTGTGAATTGATTGTCATAACCTCTGCTTTCTAGATTAATTGCTTGGCCCGTAATTACCTTGGGAACCTATATGAACTTGACGAACAGATTATAGGTTAAGACCTAGTTATGATAACATGTGAGAGTATAGATTGTTGTGGGTTATTAATCGGATTAAGTAACGTGTGTCTTATTAATTATCTGCAATAATAGGTATCTTGATAGCAGTTGGGATAGATATATACCTAATTACCGCATGCAACCAATTGAGAATCTAGTCTTAATGACTTCCGATGTGAAAGTTGGTAATTGAGGGGGCGATTAATTAGATTTAGTGACACGTGTCTATTAATCATTCATGAAATTAGTCTCTTGATAGTGTATATGATAGACATATACCTATGCACCGCTTAGGAAGATTGGTGATTGACCATCGATAGAGGCTCTTATGTAGTTTTGATTTCTCGGTTGTCAATTTGTATGTTATAATTGATTGAAAAGAGTGAGTTAGGAGATTCAAATGACGTGTTGGGGGAAATTGTAATCTTAGACCTTTCTATCTTGATATTTTACCGCATTTTATCCATTACTTGACTTGTGAACTCAACCAATCAACAAACAATCAAACCTTCATCGTTTAAATTAGATCAAATTGATATACGATTGGTACTTGGTTATTATTTGGTACAATTCCCTGTGGGTTTGACTCATATCTTATCATATATTACTTGTGGATCGTGTATACTTGCACGTGTGTGTTTATCGATAGCTAAATCGACCAACAGGTCCTCAGCAAGTCTAGCAGACTTGACTTTATTTAGTCACTTAAGACAAGGACGCCTCGCCCTCTTTGGTGTGTTGATGGTTTGTTGGGTTTTGCTGCCAAAATGAACTTTGATCTTCTTCATCTTCATGTACTTGGCAGCTGTTTATGATCTTCTTCTAGATGCTGCTGATGATGGTCGTTGAAGCCCTTCCTTCTTCTGGTACATAACAGGTGCAGATGATCACTTCTGTTGAACATTGGTTGACTTGTCCAAGTCAGTCTTTTATCTATTCAGCCCATAGTGTTTCGTGCTTGATCATAGAGTTGTCCGTTTTGGATCTGGTTAGTCTAGATCTTGGCTTCTTGGTCATTCGACTCTTAGCTCATATGCCAGCCCTTTGACATACCTCTCATGTTGCAGTGAAACTTCTAACTGATTGTACAGTTTGTGTTCTTGCTCTCTTTCTTATTGTATTCCAACGCACACTCATATTCGAGTGTTGCTTTCTTTTTTGTAGTTCTCCATTTTCTTCCCGTTGGAAGCTTGCCATTGATATCTTCATGTTGCACTTCTTTCCATTGGAGACTAGCTTTCTGCAAACTTGTTTATTGTACTTATGATGCCCCCAAATTCTCTACACTCCCTATAGCATATTTGGTGCTCACGTGAAACTATACAACTATAAATAGTCAATAATATATGACTTCTATCTATCCAAGGTTCACAGTATCCCATAACATATACTAGTTCTTGCCAGAACGTTAACTGTGTTTGGATACCCTCGCTTGGATGTATAGATTCATATCTTATGAATATCTCTTTCATATCGATATTCCCTATCTATCTGACATTCACAGTATTAACGATAAGATTGTCCATAGAACTGAGGGGCGCATTCCGATAAAGGTGGCACCTTACCAGCGCTCACTAAGTGTAACCTCAGAGCTTATAGGACTTTTAATATCATTCAAATACCCTCATTCAGATGTATAGTTCATATAGATAATGTATTTACTTAGTACAACTATGCTAAACAATTTATAGATCATAGTATAACGCATTCGATATAATAAAGGATGATAATATATTTCATATCATTAAGTTCGGTTACATCGTTTTCAGTACTAAGTTATTACAACAAAGCCTATAAAAGACTTGGATTATTCAAAACAGTAATTAAAACTAATTAACATGACCTTTTTCTTTGTCTGTCCCAGAAGTGCCGAGATTATCATTTAGAACTGCAAAAGAAGATATATGCAAGAATGAGCTACAAATGCTCAACAAGTTCATTTGAAAACGTAAACACAATGTGTTTGATTTGAAAGATGTCAATGATGTATTACTGAGGGTTTAGTACATGAACCATATGTTTCAATCAGTTCTATCAGTCTTCAATGACTTAGAAAAGCTTGATTTTCGGATATCTGGTAGGGGATCAACCTAAACAATATCCTAGGAGTATGCATATCATCCTACGATTTTATGTCAATATATAATCGACGATTTTACAACCTTACATCAAGGTATTTCATTTCTCAATATAAGATGTCTTGCCAAAACAATTTGGTTTGACACAACAATTTAAGCTCCATCAAGCAATATATGAATAATGATTCATTTATTAAGTTATGCTAAACAAGAAGCAATAGCTTTGTAACAATTGATAGCAAGATGTATAATACTTGCTTAAATATAACAAGGTTAGAAGACTTGCCTTAGCGTAGTACGTTAAGTTCACGCTGTTTATCAACGTTGGGTAGTCTATTTATGTCTATTCATATCAATAATACACATTAGAATCTATAATAATACTTATCTAACTAAACTAGACAAGTTTTGTTATGGTTTGACGTTGGTTCGGTACCTCAGTCACGACTTTAGAGAGCTAAACACATAGGTTGTTCAATAAAACTTCATTTGGAAGCTTAATTATTAGTCTAAATAATTTATTTATTATTTATAACACTTTTAGAAGCTTAATATTATTTTTAAATAATTTTTATAAGCATAGAAATATTTTAAAATAATTTTACAAGCTTAAGAATATTTTTAAATGATTTAATTATTATTTAGAATATTTTTAAAACATTAATATGTTAATTAAATGATTTATTTATCATTTAGAATAATTTTAGATACTTAAAATATTATTTAAATGATTTATTTATCCTTTATAATATTTTTAGAAAGATAAAATATTATTTAAATGATTTATTTTATCATTAATAATATTTTTAGAATTTATTTTATCATTTAAATGATGTAATTATTATTTATAATAATTTTTAAAACTTAGTCTAATATTTAAATGATTTAATTATCATTTATAATATTTTCAATTACTTAGTATATTATTTAAAATAATTTATTTATTATTTATAATAATTTTGGAAAGTTAGTCATATTTTTAGATGATTTAATTATCATTTAAACTAATTTAAATACATTAATATTATTTTTAAATCATTTATTTAATATATTTATTAAATAATTTAATATTTAGTTAAATTAAATAATTATAAATTTTTTTATCAGAATATTAAAAATTATTAAATATAATTACAAATAAAATTTTAATATTTAATTATTAATTAATATGAATTTTTAATATCTATTTATAATTTATTAATTAATTTTTATTTAAAACCGTCGCAAAAAGGCTTTAGCGACGGATTGCTTAGGATTTTAGGTTTCTGGGAATCGGATGAAGACTGTCGCTAAAGGCATTCTTCATTGAAGAACAGCCGGTCATGGTCCAAGTGGAACTTTTGACCTCAAATTTCTCTCGGATGATTTAATGTTTCTGTTTGATTCTTGTTTTTTGTAGTTATACTTGGCATGACAGTGTGTAATGACATATGAAAATTAAGCTAAAACAACATCAATTGATGCTCTAACAATCTGGTCAAACTAGCATGGTCACGGCTGTTCTTGAGTTTCTGGGTTACCCAAAAACTCATCTAACCTTAACAGTCAACGCCTTTTGACCAAGATTTCTGGCTTAATTGGTTATTGATTATGGGTTTTGATGTTACTAGATTATTCTCTATATAACATACAACAAGTCTAAGCAATTACTTGACATAAAACGTATCAGTTAAGCAAGATTTGGGCAGTTTAAAATCCTGTCAGACCTTGTTAGGACCTTCAAACGATTTCTGGGTTACCCAGAAATCAGTTTGCATGGTCGGTCAACGGGTTTTGACCACTAATATCTTCCTACTGTGAGATATTTTTAGCCTTCTACCAGTTGGATATCATAGATAACATGGCATACTACAAATTCATGCTTTAAAACAGATCTAACAAACATTTCAAGTGGATCAAAAGCTCTGACAAAAAGGCTTGTCAGACTATTCTTGACTGCCAAGACCAGTTTTAGTTTTTCACTAAATTCGACCTTTTAAATGTTATGGATAGTTGTTTAACCAATCCAGATCATCATATAACATGTTTATACATAATCCTAAATATCTAAAACATAAAATTATTGTAGGCTTGAAAATCTAGCATAAAAATTAGGGTTTTGTACCTTTTTCTCAAGTTTTAAATTTCTGGCTTTTGATTCTGATCTTACACTTGCAGAGGCTTAATATGGTATGATTATAAGTGTTTAGGCTTTGTAAATTCGTAGGTCTAATGGTTAGTTTGATGTTCTATTTATAGGATTTAAAAATTAGGGTTTTTAAGGTCTTTTGTCCAAATTTTGCCTCCACAAATATCTTTCCTTGATACTTGTGCTGCTATGGTCTGATCCAATTGACCTCCTTATGCTGGAGAGTTAGAAAAATATCTGATCTTACATTCATATCTTGTTCTCATTGGTTAATGCTTTTATTTTTGATTTATTTCTTTACTAATTAAAATTAGATTTTTGCTAATCATGTTTAAGATGTTAATTATGTTTAGTAATACCTTAATTAAGGTTATATATCATAATTAAGGTTTTACATTTCATAAATTAAAGTTTAGATAACCTAATTAGGATTAGGGTTTCATAATTAGGGTTTAAGGTTTCTTAATTCATGAATTAGGGTTTAAATCTTCAATTAGAGTGGTTTTAATATAAGTTTAATGATTCATAATTAATATTATGATTCATTACTTAGAATCTAATTATATCAATTAAGATTCTTGTGTAGTAATTAGGGTTTTGATTTACCAATTCAGACAACTTTTACCAATTAGGGTTTTCAAATTAGGGTTTCTGATTCAGTTTACCATTTTAAACCGTAGTTAACTTATTTTAGATTTTTATTAGTTAATATAATATTATATTAACTCCGAAGCACGACAAATCATTTCATTATTTCCAAGCACGACACAACAACTTACCAAAATAATATGCCGAGACGCTTCTCGGTGAAATCGTCGGAAGCACGACAAATCATTTTGTCCTTGTAAGCACGACTAAGCAGCTTCAGAAAAAATTTTATTTGACCTAATTCTTTAATAAAATATACAATCATATAACACAAAGTCGAAACAAGAAATTTCATTTAATAAACACATAATTTACATATACAAATCTTATTAGGGTTCGGAATATTACAGTACTACTGAGTATTTTACTTCCTTAAGTTTGCTAGTGATGGCTGAGTCAGCATCCATTAGCTGGTACCAAGATAGTAGAGTCACATGCGCTACTTGTTGACTGCTGCAAGTATAACAGTTTGAGCCCCACTCAGATTGGTTCTTTATTTTACTCAATTAACTACTCAGCCGTTCATCTTGGGATAGAAACCCTAAGTGCTCTAATACTTTTAATCCAGCTGGCACTTACTTACTCTACGATCGTCTGGGATGCAACCTATTGCTTCTGATCGTAGAGTCAACTTGTTTGCTTCAAACTGAAGACTGTTCCCTTGGGTCGTAGAGTTAACTGTTAACTTCAGTTGTAGCCTTGTGCTGTCTTGCAGTTCGTAGAGTGACTGACTGTACTTGCATTGCTCTTTGATGTGCTCCTTACTGCAGTTTGTGCTCCCTTATACTCTGTGATCCCCATTTGGCTTTCCGTTCCCAGAGCGTAGCATTATGATCTTCGTTGAGCCATTGCAGCAATGTGCTTATCATAGAGGACTGCTCTATGTTCTATAGGTGTTGGCTCTACTGCTATATCATAGAGGACTGCTCTATGATGTTCTGTTTGTCGTGGCACCTTTGATGTAGAGGACTGCTCTACTTATCTTCAGACATTCTCTCTTATGCCTTGTCATAGAGTACTGCTCTATGATCTTCTTGCTTTGTTTTACTGAGACTGCTAGAGTACTTCTGTTGTTTTAGACTCAACTCTACGATCACTTGATCTTGTTGAACTTTCCTACTTTACGACCTTTTTCTTTGATGCTGGTCTAGAGTCTTGATGGATCGTAGAGTGATTACTTGAGCTTGTCCTGTGATCTCTGTTATGGTTTGATGCTTTGGTTGTGCTCAGAGATCTTTACATGTCTAATGGCTCATGCTCATCTTGCTTGGTAGTCTTGAAGATTGCCACTTTAACTTTGGGTGCTTCAACAGCGACTGTTCTACGTTATTGCTTGATTGCAGACTTTTTATGGGAGTCGTAGAGTGGTTGACTTGGACTAACTCTACGAACCCATGTTAGCACAACGATCTTCTCTTCATAGTTCTCACTCTACGAACCTGAGTAAGCTCCTTGTTCTGCCTAGCCATACTCTACGATTGCCTTGCAAGCTTTGAGTTGACATGCGCAACTCTACGATGCCCAGAGAGTGCTACCGAGTGAGCTCTACGATCTGCCGAGCTTGTTACTGTGCTTGCCTGGCAGACTCTACGATCTTGGGATTTAGCATTATGATGCCGAGGCAACACTACGTCCTGCCGAGAGAGCTTTAAGTTCTGCCGAGGAAGCTCTACAACCTGCCGAGAGTGTTTTTCATTCTTCCGGGGCAACTCTACGTCCTGACGAGAGTGCTTTACGTTCTGCCGAGAGAACTCTACGTCCTGCCGAGCTTTACTCTACGTTTTCTCGGCAAACCCTGTGATAGCATACTTGGCTCTGTGATGTTGACTGACTGCTCTACGATCCTTCACTTAGTCAGTGCAGTGTTCTACGTTCAGTTTGGCCCTTGTTTGTACATATAATTTCAGCACATAAGATCAACCTAACAAGTTTGATCTTTTTCTATTCTAAGTCCTTGTACATCAAATTCATTTAAGGACTTTACAAAGCCTAATCTTACAAACATGCTTTGATCAGATAGATATTCATTCAGCTCAGATTAACCTAACACATTTGATCTTCTAAGTCCTTGTACATATATTTCATTAAGGACTTTATAAGGCTTAATAGTATGAATGTTTTTCTTATCATTTTGTCATCAATTAACTCACATATAATGAATAAAGATAATCACATGCAGATCTTATAACATTCTGCCCCTATGATAATGAGCTTATCGATTGCATGCTGATTCCCAACAGAAGGCACGATGGGTCGAACAAGGATTAAAGCCATGGTTATATAGTAAGGTATCCGTTTTTCAGATCGATACTTTTAATACACTATTGGAGAAGGCCATTATTGCTGAAGGTGGGAGTGAGGCTTTAAGTCAATACAATAAAGATAAGACAAACAAGAAATTTAGAGGAGACAACAAAGGAGGAAGTAGTGGGGGAAGTAACACCAATAAAAGAAAGTGGGAGAGTAGCAACAACAACAATCAGTCAGGAAGTAAGCAGAGGGAGTTTAAGAAAAGAGGAGAGACTTGTGAAAATGTGGAAAGAACCACCAAGGGGAGTGCTGGTAGGGTAGGAAGTTTGCTACAATTATGGGCATGAGGGTCATATCTTTCCTAACTGCCCAAAATCGAGGAAGATAAGGGAATGTTTTGCTTGCGGATTGACAGAGCACCAAATCAAGGATTGCCCGAAGAAGGGAACAAGAGGTGGAAGCGACAATAAGGGAGGCAACGACAAGTTAATAATTGGTGGACCGGTGCAACCCAATCGACCGACTGCCAACATGACTGTCCAGGACGCGGTGGCATCCAAGGACGTGGTGTTAGGTATCATCCCGATTAACGATATAAATGCCTATGTATTGTTTAATACGGGTGCTACTTGTTATTTTGTGTCCGAAGAGTTTGCTGAACGATTGAATTTACCCAAAGAACGATTAGAGTATGTGCTGAATATAGAAGTGGTATATAATGAAGTAATCCCCTGATGAGTAGATTTTATTTCTACTAATTTGGTATTCTTAGCTTAATTATTTAGCTTCTTCTTAAGTGTTTAGTATTATTTTAGTATATTTTTATAATTTTATGTCAATAATTGATTTCAGCCTATGTTTGTATAAATGATGTGAATTATTGCAAGTTTAGCCTTAATTTGAAGCCACAGGTAATAAAGATTGTTTAGCGAAAGTTAAGCGAGTGGAAAATGTAAGTAACTGGACTTCATGTGGAAGAATGGACAAATCAAGCGCGTAAAGCAGAAAATGAAATATGACCAGAGACTTATGAGCCGCGGTGCGCAAAGGCTTGGATTTCTTAAGGAGTGAGCCGCGACATTCAAATGCTTAAGCCGTGGCGCTCAATACCTTTCTAGCGCGCGCGTGAAGTCCACGCGCGCGGCAGATTTGAAGACTAATTTGATGGCTGATTAATCTAGACGCGTGATAATTGAAGTTAGGAGGTTTTCAAACTCCTAAGGCTGAAGATTTAGATTTTTATTTACACTTATCTTCTATGGGTTGAGGTTTATTAGATAGTTATTAGAGAATTAGTATTTATTGCATTCATTATTATTCATTTAAGATAGATATAGAGTTATGTAGAATACAAAAGATAGTTAGGGTTTCAGGGAAGCACTTGAAGGTTACAAGGATTGAAGAAAGGAGCGAAACAAAACTGTGACAGAGTTTATTCTTCCTTCTCAATTTAATTTCTTGTACTTTAGGATGTTTTCTGCATTGATTACTTTAGTTATTTTATTTATTAATATGAACTAGTCTTTTTATTGAGATTACAATCGCTACACTATTTATCTCCACTCCCGCTTTTCGAGTGTCTACAATATGCGCTAAATAACCTGCACATCCCTTTCTCAACAACTTTTTGGCCTGCATCATTGTTAGACAATGTTAGGTTTGTATAACGCGAACATGCAATCAAATTACATTAATAAAGCGGAAGCGCGATAAAATCAGATTTTAAAATTTTATACAAACCATCACCATGATCTTTCTTTATGCACAATTATTAATTAAACGAAAGAGATGGAGAATAAGAATTATACCCTTGTAGAATTCTAGCTTCCTCAGGTACAAGTTCACCTCCAATTCCTTCGCGTTCTCCTTGAATTCCACTGATTAAATTCCTTCCTTTGATCAACGTTAGCCACCCAAGTGTTTGGCCTCTAGAGGTGATCCACCAAAAAATAATACTTGTTCAAGAAGATGAGTGTTGGCAAAACCCTAGTTTCTATCTCTATAGAAATTGTAAATACTCTCTACAATTCTTATGCAAGAGTGTGTAAATTGTCTAACCCTGAATCATGATAAGACTCCTCTTATTTATAGATATAGGGAACCCTCCTAAACTATTTAGGATTAGGGTTTTTGTTTTAATTAAACTCCTTTAATTAATTGAACTCCTAATCCAATTAAGAATTAATGAGAGAGTACTTCTATTAATTAATTCCCAATCCCTATTAGGAATTAAATAATAGTAATAGTAATAATAATAATAATAAGACTCCTCTTATTAATTTATATTTAATATTTTCAAAATATTAAATAATAAATATTAAGCTATTTAATTTATTCTATCTCCATAGATTAAATTAAATACACTTAACTTATTATTACGATTATGCCATTTACTTCTTAAATAAATATTTTCCTTTTGCGGTGTGACTCTTTAGGTTCTCCATATTAAACCGGTTGTGAATAAATCAATTAGAACAATTCTAATTTTATTTAAATAAATAAATTAAATTATTTAATTCATTTAAATAAATAATATTTATTCTACAATAAGGGTAAGCCCCCTTAGCGATCAACGACTTTCCAGATAATATAGATTTCAACATTAATCACAAAAGAACCTTTCAGTGAATAGTTACCGTACAATTCAATCCTTCTACCATACAATGTCCCAATTAAATATAAGACATGGATTTACTGTCAAGTCTTATTTTATTTAATTATATGTATTTCGATTCTCAAATGCACAACTCTGATAATGTAAATTAGAAACTCCTTTCTAATTTCATTCTGCTTTGGCCAAACACTTCTGAGTCATCATTTATCGAATCACATAGGACATTCTCTCCTTTTACTAGAAGTGGTAGATTCTTTGTTGATCATTCACCTATCTCCATGTACAACTTATTATACCCAATCATACCCTTTGATATACCTTAAAGGTCTTAAGGGACATGTCAAAGTATAACTCATCATACACAAGATACTATGAAGATCTCAAGTCCAAGGATCACTTGTACTACTATCACTAGAGGAATTCCTATTGACAGGCGAGTAAAACTCCATTAGGTATTCCTTAGCGAGCCACGTTCAGTGAACTTATTCTCTAATAAGCACCTACATACTTGCTTTAGTGTCTCCACACACATGATTATGAGATCAATCATCCTCTTCATAAGAGCAAGCAACGTATGTACTAATCTATCCGGATTCACTAATCCCCTTTTTAGTAATCCATCGATTATGAACGATTTTAGTTTGTGAGCTATCTAGAATTTAGATCTCATTAGCATAATCCCCATCATGATTCTAAAAGCATTGCTCAAAACTATGGGTTTATCACATTTAATATAACAACACCATGTAGATAATATAAAATGCCTTTAATAACCGAATAAGATTACAAAGTATATGCTACATCATATCAAATATGATTGGCTTGTGTGCATACTACTTTCAATCTCCCACTTGCACTAAAGCCAATCGTCATGGTATCTAATACCCTTCTTCTCTAAGTGACGATCATCCTGCTATTTGGATAAAGCTTCAGTAAATGGATATGCAATGTTGTTCTCAAGAGTCCACTATCTTTATAGTGACTTTTTCTCTTTCAATGATTCCACTAATCAAATGAAAGTGCCGCAACACATGTTTGAATCCAAGATGAGACTTAGGAACTATTCCTAGTTCTGTAATGAAATTTTCATCCAAACAATCAAACTTGCAGCTTCATTTACAGCTATATACTTTGTCTTTGTCACTAAACCAGCAACTCTTTGCTGTTTGGAACCTTTCTAATTCACTGCACCACCTTTCAAGGTAACGATTTACCTTAAAATGGATTTGTTATTGTCTTGGTCAGTCTGAAAAACTTGAGTCTGTTTAGCCCTCTAGTTTTAATTCAGACCTACCATGAATCATGATCATATCTTCAGTACCGGTTAAGTACCTAAAGATGTTTATCACTGTCTTACAGTGATCTTCTCCAGAATATGACTGATCAACATCAGGCCTTGTATATTTATTGCATACATGATAGTAACTCATGTGATCTCTCTTTCAATTGGGGACAATTTTAGAGAGATACACTCCATGGCTCATCATCATGAGACATCTCTTGTAGTTTGCCATACTAAACGCCTTTAGCATTGAATGAATATACGTTCATTGGGTCAAGCCGAACATCCTTTTAAATCTATCCATATAGATTTATATCCCCAATATATAGGATGCTCCTCCCAAGTTATTCATGGAGGAATGTTTAGACAATTTTATCTTTACTGATAGCATTGATGTGTCATTCCTTATCAGTAATATATCAACATATAATACTAGGAATGTCACAGTGCTCCCACTGACCTTTTGTACACACTAGGTTCATTCTCGTTTTTGATAAAATCAAACTCTTTTGATTGTCTCATCAAAATGAATGTTCCATCTTTGAGAAGCTTGCCTCAATCCATAAATAGATCGTTGCATCTTATACATGATTTGCTTCAATCTTTGAAACAAATTACTCTGGCTGTATCATACATACATTCTCCTCAAGTCTTTATTGAGGAAGGACGTCTCCACATCCATTTTGCCAGATTTCGTAATAAGCTGCAATCACAAGAAAAATCCAAATGGACTTGAGCATTACCCGGTAATAAGGTTTTATCACAGTCAACTCCTTGACTTGAAAAACCTTTTAAACAGGTCTAGTCTTATAGGTCTTCACCTTGCTATTTGCCCCAGTCTTTCTCTTTAAAGACCCATATACACCCTTTAGGCACTATGCCTTTCGGTGGAGTAACCAGAGTTAATACTTGGTTCTCATACATGGAGTCCATTTCGGATTTCATGGCCATCTGCCATTTCTCTGAGTGTCTTCTACTCATAGCCTCATCGTATATAACTGGATCATCATCCTCTATGATGTGTACCTCATCATCATCCTCTATGATGAATCCATACCTCCCAGGTATCTTCGGTACTCTTCCAAATTTACGATTCGGTTGTGGTACAATAGGTCTATATACAGGTTCCTCGGTTCAACTTAAAGTGCTTTGTGGTTCTTGAACTCCTTCAAGATCTATTACCCTCCCACTAGCTCCTTCAATGATAAACACCTTTATCTAAGAAGGCAGCGTGTAGGATTATAGTAATAATACCCTAAACTTACTTTAGGATATCCCACAAGTTTGCACTTGTCAGATTTTGTCCCAAACTTATCTTTGAAACCTTTTCACATAAGTTGGACAACCCTTATCTTAACATACTTAAGATTAGGAATCCTCCCTATCCATAACTTTTATGGAGTCTTGGGGCCGGATTTTGAGGTTACCTTATTATGTAGATATGCAGCCGTTTCTAGGGCATAACCCTAGATGGATACTAGAATGTCGGTAAAAACCATTATGGACTGCACCATGTCCAACAAGGTACAATTTCTCCTTTTTAGATACACCAATCAATTATTGCGTATCAGGAAGTGTCCATTATGAGAAAATACCATTTTGAGATGATCTAGAAACTTATTGCACAAGTATTTCTTCTTCGATCTGATCAAAGAATCTTAATACTTTGTCAATTTGTTTCACTTCTGAATTCTTTAAACATTTCAAATGATTCAGACTTGTATTTCATCAAACACACACATTCAACTCTTTGAATGACCAACTAGTTTGTTCAATTTGCAAAATTATTATTTTTATGTAAGTCAAGTATACAAAGTCTATCAAGTAATCTTCCAATTTCAAACAAAACATTATCATTATAAATAGAACAACAATTGTTCTTAAATATAATACCAGAACCTTCCTTGTCCAATAACAGAAAGAAATAATGTTTCTAATGAGAACAGGAACATAATAACAACATATTAACTTAATAGACTTGCCCGTAGGCAATGCTAAACTATAAGTTTCTATGGTACATGCAGCAACCTTTGCTCCATTCCCACACATAAGATTACTTACTCTTAGTTTAGCTTTCTACTTCTGCTTAGTCTCTGCATTAGATTGCATACGTGAGAACTACAGCCGGTATCCAATACCCAAGTAGAACCTTGACTTACAGAAAAATTTATTTCAATCATGAACAAACCTATATCTGTAACCGAAGCTTCACTAAGCTTCTTCTGGTTACCCTCTGTAAGATTCTCCTTACAGTTTTCCTTTCCAGTATCCAGGTTTATTGCAGTGGAAGCAAACTCCTTTGCTATCTGCATCAGTCTTATTCTTATTGTCCTTTGTTTTTGCATTTCCATTTACCTTCTTTGAATTGTTCTTCTTTTAAGAAGATCCTTTGGCCCTCTTCCGCTTCTTGGAAGAATCATCTACCAGTAAGACTTGGTCTTTCTTGGTTGGAAAGTGACTCTTTACAATTTTCAACATGTTTAAGCAACTCAGGCAGGCTGACATATAGCTTGTTCATGTGGAAATTCACAACAATTTGTGAGAAAGAGTTAGGAAGTGATTGCAAGATCAACTCTCCATCCATTAAAACCTAGTTGTCCCAATTGTTCAATCAGATTGATCATTTTGAGAACATTTGTCTATACTGTAGTGCCATCGGTTATTCTAGATCGGAAGAGCTCCTTAGATATCTGATATCTAATAGTCCTACTTTCCTCACCCTTCAACTCCTTGAAGGTGCCGGAGTACAGTAGGAGCATCCATAGTTTCATGCTGACGCTGAAGCTCGTTACTCATGGATGCGAGCATGATGCATTGAGCCAACTGTGCATCATCTTGCCACTTTCTAAAAGTAGCAATCTCTTCCTCAGAGGCATTGTCTGCAACCATTGCAGGGATAAGCATATTAAAGACATAAGATAGCTTTTCAGCCTTGAGAACTATTCTCAAATTCTTTAACCAGTCCTTTTAATTTGGTCCGGTTAATTAGCATCTAATATGCTCCGCAGTGATAGTGAATTAGACATCGTAAAATTCTGTAAATGAATTTGTAATTTAACAACATTTTAGCATACATTTATTTTAATTAATTACCAAAATAAATTAGGTCTTTATTTTAAATTGGTATCTCCCACTATTTTCATCAAACTATATTACCCTCAATATACAGTTCGGCAAATCTAATTAAAGATTTGCTAGTGAGAATAAGGATCCCATTTCAAATGTATATAGCCTTGTGTGACACAACAAACGATATATAAATAAATAGGTAGACAACTATTGTCAATTACATCACTATGTAACTCCTTTCAATTTGCCTCTTAGATTATTTTGATCAAGTGTGACACATCCGAATCAAAATTATCCAAGTTAAGTCCAACCTAGCACTTCCATATATTCGAAAGAAAAACACTGTCCTTGTGTGACACAACAAAACAGCATCGTTCAGTCTATGTATAAGCATCAAATGTGATAAAGCAACATCTTAAATATTTAATACTTGCCTTGTGTGACACAACAAACTTATATTAAATATTTAATACTCTATCGCTTTACCATGGTAGAAGGCGACGTTCGATATTCCAAATATCTTTGAACGCTTAGGACTTAATATAATTTCTTTGAGGAGTTTGTTATTATTTGTCTCATCTTGTTTAGCGCGCATGCATATATATATATAAAATACGCGTCATATTATTAAACATGCGAAGCATGTTGTATAATATATAATATATACATAGTAAGCATGCACATATAGAATACTATATTCTACCCGGATTGATTATGGACTTTTATTCTAGTTTGGTTCACTAGAGCCACCAAGTGAACCAAAAGGTCAAACCTAGGGTTCAAGAATTAATTTTAAATATAACTATTACATTTAAACCCGGGCTCCATTACAAACGGGTCTTCAAGCGCTCCTTGCTCCTTTGTCTTCAATTCTTCAAAATTAATTCTAACTAGTCCTATTACAAAAACAATTTACAATAAATAGAAACCTTGATTAGCAGTCAAGGGGAAGTACATAGGAGGGAGATAGAATTTACATTAAGAAAAAATTAGAGAAGACGAGGTACGCAGACCCCATTTATAAAAATCCATACATTCAAGCATCCACTAAAATAAATCCAATCACACATTGGTCAATAGTCCATAATCAATCCCTATTTATTATCATACATATCTCTATATGTATCAATAAATAACATTTATCCCATGAATAATAAAATCATTCCATATATGCATTGATATCATTTAATGGGCAATATTAATTAGTATAAAATTCTATTTCAACTCCAATTAGTTATCATGGAATCCAATTTCAATTAAAATAAACTTCTTTATTTTAATCATATTCCAAATCAAAATAAACTCTTTTATTTTAATTTATCCAATTTTTTGAATAAAATAAACTCCTTTATTTTTAATCAAATTCCAAATCAAAATAAACTCCTTTATTTTAATTAATATGGAAACCAATTTCAAGTTTAAAATAAACACCTTTATTTTTAACTTAAAATTGTTGGAAAATAAAATATGTTGAATCCTATTCCTTATCAAAATAAACATCTTTATTTTTTAAGGAAACATGGAATCCTATTCCATATGTGAATAAACTCCTTTATTCTAGGAAACATGGAATCCTATTCCATATATGAATAAACTCCGTTATTCTAGTTAACGTTGAATCCAATTCCATGTTCAAATAAAGCTTTTAATTTTAATTATATTCCAATTCAAAATAAACCTTTTATCTTAATTGAAAATAAATAAAATCAAAATAAATATAAATAAATAAATAAAATAAATAAAATAATTTTACACAAACAATTATGCCCAATTAAATTGTTCTTAACACATATCAATGTATATACAGAATCAAAACAATTAATAATTCGCATAAAGTTTGGCTCTGATACCACTGTTAGGTTTGTATAACGCGAACATGCAATCAAATTACATTAATAAAGCGGAAGCGCGATAAAATCAGATTTTAAAATTTTATACAAACCATCACCATGATCTTTCTTTATGCACAATTATTAATTAAACGAAAGAGATGGAGAATAAGAATTATACCCTTGTAGAATTCTAGCTTCCTCAGGTACAAGTTCACCTCCAATTCCTTCGCGTTCTCCTTGAATTCCACCGATTAAATTCCTTCCTTTGATCAACGTTAGCCACCCAAGTGTTTGGCCTCTAGAGGTGATCCACCAAAGAATAATTCTTGTTCAAGAAAATGAGTGTTGGCAAAACCCTAGTTTCTATCTCTATAGAAATTGTAAATACTCTCTACAATTCTTATGCAAGAGTGTGTAAATTGTCTAACCCTGAATCATGATAAGACTCCTCTTATTTATAGATATAGGGAACCCTCCTAAACTATTTAGGATTAGGGTTTTTGTTTTAATTAAACTCCTTTAATTAATTGAACTCCTAATCCAATTAAGAATTCATGAAAGAGTACTTCTATTAATTAATTCCCAATCCCTATTAGGAATTAAATAATAGTAATAGTAATAGTAATAATAATAATAATAAGACTCCTCTTATTAATTTATATTTAATATTTCCAAAATATTAAATAATAAATATTAAGCTATTTAATTTATTCTATCTCCATAGATTAAATTAAATACACTTAACTTATTATTACGATTATGCCATTTACTTCTTAAATAAATATTTTTCTTTTGCGGTGTGACCCTTTAGGTTCTCCATATTAAACCGGTTGTGAATAAATCAATTAGAACAATTCTAATTTTATTTAAATAAATAAATTAAACTATTTAATTCATTTAAATAAATAATATTTATTCTACAATAAGGGTAAGCCCCCTTAGCGATCAACGACTTTCCAGATAATATAGATTTCAACATTAATCACAAAAGACCCTTTCAGTGAATAGTTACCGTACAATTCAATCCTTCTACCATACAATGTCCCAATTAAATATAAGACATGGATTTACTGTCAAGTCTTATTTTATTTAATTATATGTATTTCGATTCTCAAATGCACAACTCTGATAATGTAAATTAGAAACTCCTTTCTAATTTCATTCTGCTTTGGCCAAACACTTCTGAGTCATCATTTATCGAATCACATAGGACATTCTCTCCTTTTACTAGAAGTGGTAGATTGTTTGTTGATCATTCACCTATCTCCATGTACAACTTATTATACCCAATCATACCCTTTGATATACCTTAAAGGTCTTAAGGGACATGTCAAAGTATAACTCATCATACATAAGATACTATGAAGATCTCAAGTCCAAGGATCACTTGTACTACTATCACTAGAGGAATTCCTATTGACAGGCGAGTAAAACTCCATTAGGTATTCCTTAGCGAGCCACGTTCAGTGAACTTATTCTCTAATAAGCACCTAAATACTTGCTTTAGTGTCTCCACACACATGATTATGAGATCAATCATCCTCTTCATAAGAGCAAGCAACGTATGTACTAATCTATCCGGATTCACTAATCCCCTTTTTAGTAATCCATCGATTAGGAACGATTTTAGTTTGTGAGCTATCTAGAATTTAGATCTCATTAGCATAATCCCCATCATGATTCTAAAAGCATTGCTCAAAACTATGGGTTTATCACATTTAATATAACAACACCATGTAGATAATATAAAATGCCTTTAATAACCGAATAAGATTACAAAGTATATGCTACATTATATCAAATATGATTGGCTTGTGTGCATACTACTTTCAAACAACACGATTGTCTAGGCGATGTACTACCATAAAATACTACTTTAGGCCGATTTGGGGTTTGAAGGTTCACACTTTTCTTCTAGTAGTCAATTACTGCCTCATGGTTATATACCCAGTTCATTCCTAAAATTACGTCAAACTCTCCCAACCTTATCGGAATCAAATCTACACTTAGCTTATGTCCCCTAATTTCTACACAACAATATTTATGTATAGATTCTACAGGGATGTTTGCCTAAAGCTATACTAGCAATTACGTGCAAGTATACACGGTCAATCAAGTAATAAAGTGATAAAGAGAGTGTCGATCCCACGAGGAATAGTAATAACTAATTAATCCAACTACTAATTCATAATCAATTAGATTTTATTTAAACAGTTGAGATTAAAAGATTAACTAAATTACGAAGATATTAACAGATTAAAAGACTGAGATTACAATTTCACCAAATGGTTCACTCAAATCTCTTCATTCTCTTATCAATTAATTAGTCATAACAAATTGTTAACCGAGAATTATTGATTAGCTATATAACTCTTTTCCAAGTAATTATATAACATATTTATTCACATTATTTCACTATATTCCTATGCGAAGCAATGAAGAATAAATTCATTAGGAACAGATTCTCAAATTGGCTACATACGGTATTTAGGTATATTCCTATCCTAAACACTAACAAGCTATTCAATTTTCGACAATCAACTTGACACATGCCACCATATAGGTATATTCCTATCCTATATGCAAATCTCGTTAATTATCCTAAATAGGACAAACTCTCGCATGTCATCATATTTAGGTCTAAACCCATACTCCATCTTCCAATTTCATATAGGTTACCAAATATGGTTGCTAGCTAGATAATCATTTATGAAGCATAAAATATGACGAAAAATTCATATATGATCAACCCTAATCAACAAGAGAATAAATTAATAAAAGCTAGACGTCGGGTTCCAGACATATTTCCAGATAAATTTCCCGGTCTTCCGCCAGATAGAGAGATCGAGTTTGCGATAGAATCAGTGCCAGTGACAACATCGATTTTGAAAGCTCCGTATCGCATGATGCCCATAGTGATGAAGGAATTGATAATACAATTTCAAGAGTTGCTAGATAAAAGTTATATTCAACCAAGTGTGTCTCCGTAGGGAGCACTAGTTTTGTTCATTAAGAAGAAGTGTAAGACCCCGAAAATTTTAAATTTAATTTTCTTCTTATTATTATTTTAAACAGAAAGGTGTTAAATCGATAATGATAAAGTTACTAGTGAAATGTGACAATTGAGATGTCTAGTAATAACGTTAAATCACTATTCACGCGATCACTATTCACGGGATACTATTCACGCTAAAACGCTTTTACATTTTCTTCGATCTTCGAATTACGTCATAACGTTTATATAAGTTGGATACGAAAATTATACGGTATAAATACGAAAGTACTATTCATATGAATATACTATTCATTTATACAAAAAGTCAAACTAGTATGTCGGGAAATATTCCTTCTGTCGGATATAGAAAGTGATAGAAATTGGCGGCAAAACTTTAACCGATAACTGTTGAAATACCCGGTGATAAAAAGAATAGTAAAACGCGTTATTCCACAGTAGCACACGTTATTCCACAGTAGCACACTGTGTTCCACAGTGTTTTATATTATTGATTCAATAATTGATAAAGTAGCAATTGCACAGTATCTTGATTCAATAATTGTTACAATAGTATCTGCATAATATTTTATATTATTTGTCACGACACTGTAACACATATTATTTGATATGATAGTTTAGCATTATTGACAATGTCTAGAAATTTTATCAAGGAAAGGGTTATTTAATTGAGCGCCATTTTTATTGGAAGGCCCCCCTATTTTCCTAGGAATAATCTAGTTGTCAGTATTGCAAGTATATGCTATCTGTCATATTAATACTTTTAACTCAATAATACAGAAAGAAAAAGGGATTTATTGTGATAATGGAGTTATTTTTTTATAATGGTTTTATCTTTTTGATAATGGAATTTATCTTTTTGAAAATGGAAGAAAAAATGGATGGATGATATAAATGGAAAGAAAAAATGGATGGATGATATTAATGGAAGAAAAAATGGATGGTATGATATTAATGGAAGAAAAAATGGGATGGATGATATTTTAATGGAAGAAAAAATGGGTGGATGATATTAAAAAGAATATGGGGAAAAAGACCAAAATGCCCTCACCTTGATTTTTCCTATAAATAGGGAGGGTTTGCTTAAGAAATTTTCACACCTTCATTGCTTATACTTCCTCTCTCTCTCTAAAGTTCTGAAGTTCTCTTAGTGTGCTAGGCTATTGTGAGTATTTGTGAGAATACTAGTATTATCCGAAGTTAGTAAACTTCATAGAAATTAACGTCCAGTTAACGAAGGTAGGGAATATCATTTCTTTCATACTCGTACATAATATCATTTGCTTTCATTTTCGTAAGTGATATTATACTCATAAAGGTTGTTATTCATTCTGTATTAATTTGTGGGGATAACCTGTCCGTGCGGTATGACGCATGCCTGGTGAATACCCTTCTGTATTCATTCCTTATTACTCTATGGGAATAACCTGTATGTACGAGTGTCGTACCTGGTGAATAACCCTTTTGTATTCATTCCTTATTAATCTGTGGGTATAACCTGTCCGTGCGGATTGACGCATGCCTGGTGAACAACCCTTCGTATTCATTACTTATTAATCTTTTGTGGAAATAATCTGTCTACGCGGATTGCCGCATGACGGGTGAAAATCCATTTGCAGTTTCATATATTCTGTTATACTCGTATAACGTATCATTTCTTTTGTACTCTTTACGGGATATCTTTTTCTTTCACATTTCTCCATTTATGATAAGAAAAATCTTTGTTTGTTTCCAAAACCAACCTCTTATTTTTTAAATGGTGAAAATCCCTGAAAATTAGTAGCTTAATAGTTTGTGCTTCATCTAATATCTTTTCACCTGAATCTTTCTATTTCGTTTTATACGTTATTATAGTTGAATTCTGAACTTATTTCTTGAATATCATTCTTGAATTTGACTCTCAACAATTTGGTCATCCTTCTGTTTGGTAATTTGGTCAATCTTCGACACTGATTAAATTATAAATCTTTTCATATCCTTGATCTCACTGTATTTATGTTTATATCATTGTCATCATCCTCATACTTAAATTGTGGTGATAGTTCTCTTTGGCCCGTAGTGCAAAGATGAACTGGTGTGACATGATTTTGACCAAACTGTGTATTGGTATAATCATGACCTTTGGCGTTCCAGATAAAGGCTTCTGGTGAAAATATCTTTGGCATGTAGTGCAAAGATGAACTGGCGTTTGGCGTGATCATGACCAGTGATGTTACAAATAAATATCTTTGGCACATAGTGCAAAGAGAGGCTGTTGAAATTGTTGATTGGTGTTACAAATAAATATCTTTGGCACGTAGTGCAAAGAGAGGCTGTTGAAATTGTTGATTGGTGTTACAAATAAATATCTTTGGCACGTAGTGCAAAGAGAGGCTGTTGAACATGAATTATTGATTGGTGTTACAGGGACATAATATTGGTGGTGATCCTTTAACTTCTAGAAGATGGTAGATATTATAATCTACTTGACTCTTCTAATGGATTGTTCGTTCCGCTGCAGTTGTTGTTGAACAATTATAATATCTTTAAATCTCTGATTTATTATTGTTGAAGACTAAAGATAATTTTATTCTTCATTATCTTAGTCATGATATTTCTTACTGGGCTATTTGAGCTCACCCTTTTCCTTTTTGTCCCATTCTCAGGAAAGGAAAATGTAGCTGGGACTAGCCGGGGAGTGGAGTGATGGTCCGAGTTAGTGATTGTCCTTATCAAGTTATGGCATAGTTTAATAATGATTGTATTGGAGACTTAAAACATGTGTTGCCGTCTTTTTACGGCATTATAATAATTTGGGTTTGGATACTGTGGTACCATACGGTACGATATTTGTATGGAAAGTCACAGTATGTGTGTGGTCGTATTTTGCACGACAAATATTAGTTATAAATTGGAAAATTTGTATTTGTATTTGTATTTTTGTAGAATGTTATTGGCGACTCAAAATGGGTTGTGTGGACCTATTTTGGGGGCGTCACAAGAAGGATGGATCGTTGCGGCTTTGTATCGACTACCGAGAGTTAAACAAAGTGACAATCAAAAATAAATATCCATTGCCAAGAATTGATGATTTTTTCAATCAATTGAAGGGAGCGAGGTATTTTTCAAAGATAGATTTGAGATCGGGATATCATCAGTTGAAAGTACGAAAAGAAGATGTACCGAAGACGACGTTTAGAACTTGGTATGGACATTACGAGTTTTTGGTAATGTCGTTCGGATTGACTAACGCACCAGCAACATTTATGGACTGGATGAATCTAGTTTTCAAACCATATTTCGATAAGTTTGTGGTAGTTTTTATCGACGATATCCTGATTTATTCGAAAACCCGGGAGGAACATGCTGAGCATTTAAAGGTGGTGTTGGAGACATTAAGGAGAGAGAAGTTGTATGCGAAATTTTCTAAGTGTGAGTTTTGGTTAGAAATGGTACAATTCTTAGGTCATGTGATTGATAAGAATGGTATATCGGTGGATCATGTAAAGGTGGAGGCGGTAATTAATTGGGAATAGCCGAAGATGCCGATAGAGGTACGAAGTTTCTTAGGGTTAGCTGGGTACTACCAAAGATTTATCTAAGATTTTTTCAAGATAGCGACCCCTTTGACCAATCTAACTAGAAAGACGCTGAAATTTGTGTGGAGGAAGAAATACGAGGAGAGTTTTCAGGAATTGAAGAAAAGGTTGAGTGAGGCGCTTGATTTGTCCTTACAATATAACACAGGAGGTTTCGTAGTGTACAATGATGCGTCACACAAGGGACTTGGTTGTGTGCTAATGCAAAACGGTAAGGTCATTGCGTATGTGTGATATTCCAGACCTTGATAAGATTCGTATATGTAAATTATGTGATTATTAAATAAACTTTCTTATTTTAACTCTGTGTTATGTGATGGTATACTCTAATGAAGAATTAGGTCAAATAAATTTTTTTTGTCAAGCTGCTTAGTCGTGCTTACATTGACAAAATGATTTGTCATGCTTTCCACGATTTCACCAAGAAGCATCTCGAAAAATTATTTTTGACAAGTTGTTGTATCGTGCTTGGGAATGACGAAGTGATTTGTCGTGCTTACGGTAACAAGCTACATTGTCGAGCTTGGAAGATATTTTCAGTTGCAAGCTGCATTGTCGAGCTTAGAAGATATGTTGAATTGGAAGTTAGATTGTCGAGCTTGGAAGATATTTTCAGTAAGGAGCTTAGAAGACAGGTTCAATTACAAGCTGCATTGTCGAGCTTGGAAGATATTTTCATTGAGGAGCTTAGATTGCAAGCTTCATTGTCGAGCTTGGAAGATATTTTCATTGAGAAGCTTAGAAGATAAGTTAAATTGCAAGCTGCATTGTCGAGCTTGGAAGATATTTTTATTAAGGAGCTTAGAAGAATATTCTAAGAATATGCTAGGGTACAAAGTGTAATAAGTCGAGCCCCGAATGTGCAATTAGCGAAATTATGTTTTCCTATAAATAGCAAGCTAAGTTCATCATTCCTTACTATTTTTCAAGAGCAGTTCAAAAGCAAAAACACTCTATATTTATATTCTGAGAGATATTATGAGATAAAAATTATTTTCTAAGCATCGAAGCGCTACGCGATTGGAAGTAAAGCTAACAACTACAAGAGGTATACTCTAGTAGTTATAATTTTCATTTTTATGTATGTATTAGTAAAAATATACTTTTACAAGCAGTTATAATGCCCAAATTATTTTATGTATCTAGTACAAAAGTCCTATTTAAAAGCAGTTATAATGTCCGATTTTTTTCAAGTATTTAGTAAGAATATTCATTTTATAAGCAGTTATAATGCTGAAATTATCTCAAATATAATAGCCGAATATTCATTTTATAAGTAGTTATAATGTCCAAGTTATTTCAAACATAGTAAACAAATATTCATTTTGCAAGCAGTTATAATGCTCAATTTATTTTAAATACAGTTGAAAAATATTCATTCTATAAGCAGTTATAATGCTGAAATTATTTGATGTATAGCAGAAGGAGTCTTACTTATGAGCAATTATAATAACCGAAATAAATTGTTAATTGTTAAACGTTTAACTAGTTATGTACGCCGATAATCGTATAGGATTTACGACGAACGTTTAGACCATTATATTTATCTTTAAAAGATATATGAGGCAAGCTTTCTATTCTTTTAAACTATGTGCAAGTATTCTAACGCTTATTATTGGTATAAATAAACATAAATAGACTACGTGACGCCGATAGACCGCGTAAACTAGACGAACTACGAACAAGCAAGTCTCCAAACCTTGTTAGCTTTATACAAGTATTATATATCTTGCTATCAATTGTTGTGAAGTTATTGTTTCTTGATTCAGCATAACTTAACAAATGAATTATTATTCATATATTGCTTATTCGAGCATGAATTATTGTGTCAAGCCAAATTGTTTGGTACGACATCTTATAACTGAATATACAAACACCCTATATGGGTTGTTATTGTCGATAATATATTGATATCTAGTGCATGTTGGGCACAATTAGGATGACATGCATACTCCTAGGATATCGAATAGGCTGATCCCCTATACGATATCTGAACAAAGCTTTTCTAATTCATTAAAGGCTGATAGAACTGGTTGGAACACATGGTTCATGTATTGAACCCTCAGTTGGCAAAAGCTTTTGAGCTTCTTTCAAATCAAACACATTGTGTTTACATTTTTGAAATACACTTGCTGAGCATTCTTTAGCTCATCCTTGCAAAAAACTTTCCTTTGCAGTTTAGATGGTAATCCCAGAACTTCAGGGATGAACAAGGGAATGAGACCGTGTTAATTAGTTTTATCTTACTGTTTTAATAATTTCAAGTCTTATAAGACTTTGTTGTAATAAGAACATGGTACTGAGAATGATGTAATCAAACTTAAGGTTATAAAATATATATTATCATCTTTTGATATGTCAATTGCATTGTATTTACATTCTTAGATAAGTTAGAAAGTAGCATTTGATTTAGTACAGTAGCCATATGAACTATACATCTGAATGAGGGTATTTAAATGATTTTGGGAGTTCTGAAAGCACTGAGGTTACACTTAATGAGCACCGGTAAGGTACCACCTTTACCGGAATGCGCCCCTCGGTTCCAAGAACAATCTTATCATTAATACTGTGAATGTCAGATAGATAGGAACTCTCGATATGAAAGAGATATCCATAAGATATGAATCTATACATCCAAGTGAGGGTATCCAAACACAGTGAATGTTCTGACGAGAACTACTATCTGTTATGGGATATTGTGAATCTTGGATAGATAGAAAATTATATATTATGGAATATTTATAGCTGATTAGTTTAAATGTGAGCACCAAATCTGCTATAGAGAGTGTAGAGAATTTGGGGGCTTCTCAGTACGCTTCACGTCAGTTGAAGGATTACGAGAAGAGATACCCTACTTATGATTTGGAGTTAGCAGCGGTGGTTTTTGCTTTAAAATTTGGTGGCACTATCTCTATGGGGAGAAATGTGAGATATATACAGATCACAAGAGTCTGAAATATATCTTCACACAGAAGGTGTAACGATCGGGGATTTTGATTTTCTTGTAACCCGAGTTTATGTGTGAATAAAATGAATTTTTATTTTTATTTACATTATTCTGTGTTATGTGCTTAAAGGTTGTGTTACAACCTAGATTATGTGTATGTGTTAAATTTTATGTGTTGTTGTATTGTTGGAGTGAATAAATTGGTTTCGCACAAAATCGTAAAAAAATCGTTATTCACGGGGCACGTTTCCCGATGCACTATTCACGCCATAATATTTTTACATCTTTTCTTTCGATTTGTAGTACTTCGTTAAGGCGTGTATGCGATTAGTTAATTTTTTTAAGTGTTAGAATTTTTATTTTGAGCTCAATGATGATTTAATTAGTAGCTCAAATGTTCATTTATGGGCGACCCATATATATTGCCCAACCCAAGATTTATTATTAATGACTCGACCCATGACCCAAGACTTGAACCATGTGGGAAATGGGTATAAAAATCAGTATATTGGTATTAGAAGGAAGGAGTATACGGGTAGTAAGGGATAGAGAACCCAAATTGGAGCATTAAATTTGGTGTGTTGTTCAAATAGGAAACAAGTTAACATTCTAAGCCAATTGGAATCAAGAAGGAAACATGTAAGCAAATGGGAGCTTAGCAAGGGAGAGGGTGTTGGCCAAATGCCCTTGAGCCAAGCAAATGCAAGTCTCCAATGGAGACATGCTCATCAAACATTTCTCTTAAATGCTCCACCCCTTTCATTTCTCCCGAAGCCACCCATTTCATCTCCTCCAAAGCTGTTCAGCAGTTTTCCTTGCTCAATCCATCCCATTTCAACCATTTCTCCTCTTCCATTTCTAAGTTGCTTCAGTTTGCTAAGAGAAGAGAATAGAGAGAGAAAGAGAGCTAACTGGAGGAAGAACAAAGAAGAGGGAAGAGAGAAAACTGCAGAAAAGAAGAAAGAAGAAGGAGAGTTTGGGAAGAAGGAGAAGAAGAAGGAAGAAGGAGCACGGGCGAGGAAGAAGCAAGAAGAAGGACTCAAGCCAAGTAAGCCTAGCTAGCCTTCTTATCATCTAGAAGGGATTTACAGAGGTAAATCATTAACTTCATCCATTCCATTTGATTTTTGGTTAAGGTTTCCAAGTTTTCATGGTTTTTGAGCTCTTAAGCTTGTGAGTTGGCTTTATTGCAATTCTTGTTGTTATTGTTTGTTATGAACGATTGTTAATATTTTTAAGAGGTTATGTAAGCCATTAATAACATCTAAGTGGAACAAAAATGGAAGAATTATGTACCTATGCTTAAGGAGGATGAACAATGGACATTTTTGGACAAACATGGACTCTTGGACGGTTTAGAGGACTTTGAACTATGATTCCATGCTTGTTTAATTTTGTTGTTGTTATGGTGTTGTACTTCCATGGGTTATGAATTTAACCCAGTTGGAATGGAGTAAAAAGGAGTTAAAACAAAGATTTGGTGATGATTTTTGTGAAGGACACTTAGAATACCTAAAACAGAGTATGAACTTGGTACTTTGGCTTAAGATTTGGACTTGTTAATGATAATGGGTAGCTCTGCATTTTTGGTATGTTGTAGCCCCATGAGTTAGGAGTCCATAGAGTCTAGAATGGATTAATTTGAACATGTATTGAAGGAGTTATGGTGGTTGGAAGCAAGATAGGTCTAGAATAACAAAAACAGAGCATGCTGGAAAAACGTGCACCTGGGCTGCTGTCGGTTGGGCGTGGGGCGCGCCACTATCAAGGTCTTTTGGGTGCGGGGGGCACCGGACCTGCAGTCGGTTAGACAGCTTTAACGTCCTTTTGTAAAATGGGCGTAACTTTCTCATACGAACTCGGATTGAGATGATGATGATTCGGAACGAGAAAGAGTAGACCTACAACTTTATTTTAATAAGTTTTAACAGTTGAGGTCGGGATCAATTCCCAAATTGGCCATTTGTAGGACTGATGTGTAATGGGAGGCAATCAGAGGGTGTTGGGCATGCGCGTAACCACATGTAATGCTCTCGACAATGTAAAATAATGTTCTAAGTTTTACAACATGATTATTATGATTAATAATGATGTTTAACATTAACCAATGAGTATTAGATAAATCGAATGGGCATGCTAAGTGTACGCAAATGTGTGTCGCATAGACGTTCGAATAGGCAAGTTTGGCTTACGGACGTGCAAGCGTCGAAACGCCATAACTAGTGTGTATTACATTATTTAATATTTTGTTTCTAATAAGTGTGAAACATTATAGAGTAGTATAAACTAATGTTTGGTATCCGTTATGTCACTAATTGTTATGTGAATATGTACTTATATGTGTAGGATAATTGAAGAGCGTGTATTATAATTTTGTATCAGACGCTCGAGGCAAGTTCCTTAACTTCATTCTTTCTATATATTTGAACAATTTTTCTAACTTTACCAAGTTACGTTACGCAAGTTCCTTACTCAACCTTTATTATTGAGCAAGTTCCTTACCGTACTCAAGTTATATTGAACAAGTAATTTATCTGTTGGGCAAGTTTCAAATTCTTGTTTAATTTGGTATTGAACAAGTATTCTATATTACTACAAGTTCTCTAAATTCATTCAGTTATGTATTGTTTGCATGTATTGCTCCATTAAGCGAGTTTCCTATCTTATTTAAGATGTTCCGGATAGGTTCCTTTACTTCAATCATTGTCGTATTGCAAGTACTCTTAGAATGAACTGATAATCGTTCAAGTTATCTAGCTATGCTTCAACGCATGTTATTAAAGCTTTCAAGTTCTATATTCTATGAACTGCATAAGATATATGTTAAAGCCAATTGTTTCGGCTAGATGCATGTTTAATCATCATTATGGTTAAGTAAAGCTATAAGTTACATCAATGTAAATATTCCTTTATTTCAGCTATAAGTTATCGATAGTGTGATACATGTAATAGATAGTGACGAACCAGGTCTGCGGTTCAGGTGACCCAGATTTTGGGGCGTCACAGGTTGGTATCAGAGCCTTAGGTTATAAACCTTTTAGAGTGGTCTTTAGGCTATAACCTTATGAAGTGTATAGAGGATAAAACTCATATAGAGTTATTTTTGGATAACAACTCATTATAATCTTAGAATTGAGGAGTTGGATTATACTTGATGTTGTTAAGCTTGTGGATAATTTGAGGTATGTGTATTGATGGGATAATGTGATAAAGTGGAAATTATTAAGTATAGATGATCTATTGTAAACTTGAGTTATAGATATTCGAGGTAATTAGATTAATCATTTGAGGCTAATGATCAATTTTGTGGTTATTTGTTTTAATATTGAAGTGATGTTATATGAAGTTTCTTTGTGATGATAAGGGGAAATCTTAAAATTTGTTGGGTTAATGTTTGCAAAAAGAGAATGATTGATTCGATAGATAATATTGAATATATCATTATTTTGATGTGTTAGTTAAGTTATTAAGATTTTTTGTAGAATGTCAGGTGAGACGGATGTAATGGACTTATAAAGAGTTACTAGGTAAAATTTGAGAGCATTAAGATGAAAGATTTTATATGCAAATTTTTGAAGTGCTAATTGAGGCAATTTAGATTATTTTGATGATTAGAAAGAAGAGACAACGGGGATAACCTAAGACATGAACTGATGGTAGATCTAGAGATAGATCTGGAAGAATATCTAGAGATGGAACTGAATGAAGAGATAGTGGGAATTCTTAAGGATGGTCAAATATAGCCCGAAATAAGTGATAAATGTGGAGGAAGTGAAAGAAAGGAAGATTAAGTCTGATAATTATAAGAAATTTTGAAGTTGTAAGATAGTACAGGACGAATGAAAGCTAGTAGTCGATGTATAGGTATATGTATATCTATGTGTGTAAGATATGTGAATCCCAGTTTCTAATATTATTAGCGGGATATCTTTTGTAAGTCCCAACTTTTGTATAAGTTATGGAGTAGTTATGTGAATCCCATCTTATTGATGATAACAGAGGGATGCAGAACATGGATAACAGGAATGCTATATGATATAAGTAGTACGAGGTACTAAGAGAAGCTTATTAATATAAGAGTATTTATTAAATGTGCTTTGTGATGAGTATGTGTATGTGTTAACATTAAATAAAAATGCGTTAGAAGATGAGTGTTGAGTTAATAGTATGAACTTTATTATTAACCAAAAATGCCACCGAGAGAAGGCCTTGTGGGTAAAGAAAGGGGGTAGTGACAGTAATTGACTGTCAAAAGAAAAGTGTGAACCTTCGGACCCCGAACCGGTCGAGGGTAGTAGTTTATGGTAGCACATCGCTGAGACGTTCGTGTTGGCTTATGACGATATAGGGCAGAAAGTTGTTAAGGAAAAGATGCATGGGCTATTTAGCCTATATTATAGATTCAAAGAAAGAAGGTGTGAAAATTAAGAATATACCGGTAGTGAGAGAGTTTCCAGATGTGTTTCCAAGTGATTTACCCGATTTTCCGCCACATAGGGAAATTAAATTTACGATAGACTTAGTGCCAGGGACTGCACCAATTTTAAAGGCTCCATATCGTATGGCGCCAGTAGAGATGAAAGAATTGATGATACAACTTCAAGAATTGCTTGATAAGAAATATATCCAGCCGAGTGTGTCCCCATGGGGAGCACCAGTTTTGTTTGTCAAGAAGAAGGACGGATCGATGAGACTTTGCATCGACTACCAGGAGCTGAACAAATCAACGATCAAGAATAAGTATCCATTGCCAAGAATCGACGACCTGTTTGATCAACTAAAGGGAGCCAGATACTTCTCGAAGATAGATTTGAGGACCGGATATCATCAGCTAAAAGTAAGGAAGGAAGATGTACCTAAAACTGCGTTTCGGATGAGATATGGTCACTACGAATTTTTGGTGATGTCTTTCGGTTTGACTAACACGCCAGAAGCATTCATGGACTTGATGAACCGGATTCTGAAGCCATACTTAGATAAGTTCGTGGTAGTTTTCATAGATGACATTTTGATTTATTCAAGGACCAAAGAAGAGCATGCCAATCATCTGAAAGAAGTACTGGAGACACTGAGAAGGGAAAACTTATCCGCGAAATTTTCCAAGTGTGAATTCTGGATGAAAAAGGTGCAATTTTTAGGGCATATGATCGACAAAGACGGTATCTCAGTGGACCCTACAAAAGTGGAGGCAGTTAGTAACTGTGAGCAACTGAAGATGCCGACAGAAGTGCAAAATTTCTTAGGGTTAGCCGGGTACTATCAAAGATTTATCCAAGATTTTTCTAGGATAGCAACCCCGTTGACCAATCTGACGAGGAAGATGGTGAAGTTCGTATGGTCTGACAAGTGCAAAGATATTTTTTAGGAGTTGAAGAAGAGGCTAAGCGTGGCGCCTATATTGTCCTTACCAGATGATACATGAGGTTTTGTAGTGTATAGTGATGAATCACACAAGGGTCTTGGTTGTGTGTTAATGCAACACGACAAAGTCGTCGTGTATGCGTCACGACAACTGAAGTATTACGAAAAACGATACCCTACCCATGACTTGGAATTAACGGTTGTCGTTTTTACGTTGAAGATTTGGAGACATTGCCTTTATGGGGAGAAATGTGAGATATACACGGACCATAAGAGTTTGAAATATATTTTCACACAAAAGTAGTTGAACATGTGACAAAGGAGGTGGTTGGAATTAATCAAAGATTACGACTGGGAAATTTTTTATCACCCGGGGAAGGCAAATGTAGTAGCAGACGCATTGAGTATGAAGGGGAACGAGAAATTATTTATGCTGACTACTCATAAGGAGCTAATACGGGAAATGGCGAGACTGGAGATCGAAGTGAAAAGTCCGACAGAGGCAGCAGAGAAGTTATTCGTAATTGAAGCTCGTCTGACGTTACTCGACAAAGTGAAAGAATCACAGGAAAAGGATGAACAGTGTGAAAGAATACGGGAGAGGATCGCAAAAAATGAGGAAGAGAAATTCCGGATGGACAAGGATGGTATCTTGAGATACAAAGAGTGAGTGTGGGTGCCAGCTATGACTGAACTAAGAGAGGAAATTTTACATGAAGCATATAATTCAGCATATTCTGTTCACCCAAGAAGCACAAAAATGTACCGAGATCTTTGTCAATATTTTTTGTGGCCCAACATGAAGCGGGACGTAGCAGAGTACGTCAGTAAGTGTCTCACCTGTCAACAAGTCAAAGCGGAACATCAGAGACCAAGTGGGTTACTTCAACCACTGAATATACCGGAATGGACATGGGAGCATATCACTATGGACTTCGTGGTAGGACTTCCAGTTACACAAAAGGGTTGTGATGCCATTTGGGTTATCATGGATCGATTGACAAAATCAGCACACTTTCTACCGATAAAAATCCGATTCAATTTGAACCAGTTAGCCAAGTTGTACATAAAGGAAATTGTTTCGCGACATGGAGTGCCAGTGTCAATTGTCTCAGATCGAGATCCGTGTTTCATGTCAAATTTTTGGAAGATCTTGCAAGAGAGAATAGGAACACAGTTGCGACTAAGTACTGCTTACCATCCTCAAACTGACGGAAAGAGCGAATGAATAATACATATGCTAGAAGACATGCTTAGAGCTTGTGTGATGGATTTCAAAGGAAATTGGGACGACCACTTACCACTCGTGGAATTCGCTTATAATAATAGCTATCATGTAAGTATCAGTATACCGCCATATGAGGCCCTCTACGGTAGGAAGTGCAAAACACCATTAAGCAGGGATGAGGTCGGGGAACGACAACTGTTGGGACCAGAATTGGTGCAGCAGACAACAGAAGTAGTCAAAGTGATCAGGGCAAGACTAGTTGCAGCTCAAGACCGACAAAAGAAGTATGCAGATCAACATCGCCAGACGAGAGACTTCGACGTCGGCAACTACGTGTTTTTGAAAGTGTCTCCTTGAAAAGGGAAGATACGTTTTGGGAAGAAGGGAAAGTTAAGCCTAAGGTTCGTAGGACCGTTCGAAGTATTGAGAAGAGTGGGTGAAGAGGCGTACGAGGTAGCCTTGCCACCTAAACTGCACCATATCCACAACGTGTTCCACGTCTTAGTGTTACGACCATACAAGCCTGATTATAAGCACGTGATGGCCTATGAGCCCGTTCAAATAGAGAAGGATCTTACATACGAAGAAATTCCTATTTAGATAATTGATAGGAAACAACAAGCATTAAGAAATAAAGTGATACCTTCTGTAAAAGTAGTTTGGCGAAACCACAATGCTGAAGAGGCTACGTGGGAATTGGAAGATAAGATGAAGGAAAATTACCCTCAACTTTTTGTTTAACCTTGTATTGTGATTCTGGGAACAGAATCCTTATAAGGGGGGAGAATGTAACGATCGGGGATTTTGATTTCCTTGTAACCTGAGTTTATCTGTGAATAAAATGAATTTTTATTTTTATTTACATTATTCTGTGTTATGTGCTTAAAGGTTATGTTACAACCTAGAATATGTGTATGTGTTAAATTTTATGTGTTGTTGTATCGTTGAAGTGAATAAATTGATTTCACACAAAATCGCAAAAAAATCGTTATTCACGGGGCACGTTTCCCGATTCACTATTCATGCCATAATATTTTTATGTCTTTTCTTTCGATTTGTAATACTTTGTTAAGGCGTGTATGCGATTAGTTAAATTTTCTAAGTGTTAGAATTTTTATTTTGAGCTCAATGATGATTTAATTAGTAGCTCAAATGTTCATTTATGGGCGACCCATATATATTGCCCAAACCAAGATTTATTATTAATGACTCAACCCATGACCCAAGACTTGACCCATGTGGGAAATGGGTATAAAAATCAGTATATTGGTATTAGAAAGAAGGAGTATACAGGTAGTAAGGGAGAGAGAACCCAAATTGGAGCATTAAATTTGGTGTGTTGTTCAAATAGGAAACAAGTTAAGATTCTAAGCCAATAGGAATCAAGAAGGAAACATGTGAGCAAATGGGAGCTTAGCAAGGGAGAGGGTGTTGGCCAAATGGCCTTGAGCCAAGCAAATGCAAGTCTCCAATGGAGACATGCTCATCAAACATTTCTCTCAAATGCTCCACCCCTTTCATTTCTCCCGAAGCCACCCATTTCATCTCCTCCAAAACCATTCAATAGTTTTCCTTGCTCAATCCATCCCATTTCAACCATTTCTCCTCTTCCATTTCCAAGTTGCTTGAGTTTGCTAAGAGAAGAGAATAGAGATAGAGAGCTAACTGGAAAAAGAACAAAGAAGAGGGAAGAGAGAAAATTGCAGAAAAGAAGAAAGAAGAAGTAGAGTTCGGGAAGAAGGAGAAGAAGAAGGAAGAAGGAGCACGGGCGAGGAAGAAGCAAGAAGAAGGACTCAAGCCAACTAAGCCTAGCTAGCCTTCTTATCACCTAGAAGGGATTTACAGAGGTAAATCATTAACTTCATCCATTCCATTTGATTTTTGGTTAAGGTTTCCAAGTTTTCATGGTTTTTGAGCTTTTAAGCTTGTGGGTTGGCTTTATTGCGATTCTTGTTGTTATTGTTTGTTATGAACGGTTGTTAATGTTTTTAAGAGGTTATGTAAGCCATTAATAACATCTAAGTGGAACAAAAATGGAAGAAATCTGTACCTATGCTTAAGGAGGATGAACAATAGACATTTTTGGACAAACATGGACTGTTGGACGGTTTAGAGGACTTTGAAGCTATGATTCCGTGCTTGTTTTGAAACGACCGGGAATTCTGAAATTTCTTTGTAATTCAAATTTTTGAATATCAATGAATATTTTATATTTTATTAATATTATAATTGTGTTAAGTGTTTAAAGGTTGTGTGACAATCTAGATTATGTGAATGTATGAAATTTTACGTGTGATAATTTTGTTTAAGTGAATAATTGATTTTGCGTTGCGTCGCTAAATCACTATTCATGCCAGATATTTTTGTGTCTTTTTCGATGTTAATAAATTTCATAAATACGTGTATGCGTACGAATAATTTTTCCAAGTGTCGAAAATTTTATTTGAGCTGATACGTGATTTTATCCGTATCCGAAATGCATTAAATGGGTGTTCCGAATATTTGGACAAATCCCATAATAATTATTTTTACCCATCCCAATATTTATGGTAATACCCATTTTAATTTTGGGTAGAGTTATTTACCAATTTTGGTACAAAAGTGGGAGTTTTCGGATATATTTTTGGTGTTTTCGGGTATTTATTTTGGCTTGTTATTCTAAGTGGGAACCACCAAACCATTTTCAACCAATGAAATTGCTAGGAATTGAGGAGAGAGAAGGGAGTATTGCCGGCAAGTTGGAAAATTTGGCCACCTTGAGCCTCACACCCATTTCTTCCACTTCTCCCTAATTCACTCCACTTCTCCCAAATCATTTTTCATTTCTCTTTTGCAATCCATCAGCTCCTCCTTCAAACCCATTTCAGATTCTGTAGAAAGAGAGAGAGAACTCGTCGGAAAAAGGAAAAGAAAGGAGGAAGAACTCGCCGGAGTTTGCCGGAAAAAAAGAAGAACTCGCCGGAAAAGAAAGGAGGAAGAAGAAGAAGAACCGAGTGGAGGAACCAAGCAAGAAGGACCTTCAAAATCAAGCCTAGCCAAGCTTCTTAACCTCTAGGAAGGATTTACAGAGGTAAAACACCAACCAAATCCTTTCCATTCGATTTCTTGTTAAGCTTTTCAAGTTTTTCTTAGTTTTAAGCTCTTAAGCTTGTGGGTCGGATTTTTGGCTATTCTTGGTGTTTTTGTTTGTTGCGATTGTTTGTAAATGTTGTTAAGAGACTATGTAAGCCATTAATAACATCAAAGTGGAACAAAAACGCAAGAAATCCTTACCTTGGCTTAATGGAGCAAGAACAATGGACTTTGGACATGAACTTGGACACTCGGACTTTTTAAGAGGACTGTAGAGCTATGATTTTGTGTTTGTTAATTTTATTTGTTGCTATGGTATTGTATGTCAATGGGTTACGAAGCTAACCCAGTTGGAAGGGACTAAAAAGGAGTTAAAACGAGTTCGTAGTAATGATTTTTGTAAAACTTGTCAAGAACTCGAAGAACATAGTATGAACTTTACACTTTGGCTTAAGATTTGGCCATGTTAATGTTAATGGGTAGCTCTGCATTTTTGATATGTTGTAGCCCCATGAGTTAGGAGTCCATAGAGTCCGAAATGGACCAATTTGCTTGAGTATTGAAGGAGTTATGGAGGTTGGAATGGCCGGAGGTCGGAGTCGCGAACTGGAAAGAAACCCAGAATCCGGCTACTGGAGAGTCGCGCCGCAGCACCACTCATAAGCCCTGCAGCTCACGCTGCAGCGAGGGGCAAAAATGGGAATAGACCGGAGCTCACGCCGCAACGTGAGATCCAAGTTATAGGGCTCACGCCGCAGCGCGAAGCCCGGTCATGGAGAAAACACGGGGCTCACGCTGCAGCGTGAGGCCCAGTGCTAAGGCTTGGCGCTACAGCGCCAGTGCCGTGTCCGGCTTGGGTCGGGTCCGTCAAACCAGATCGGGTCAGGTCAGACCTAATAAATCCTTTTCAAATGGGCCCAACACTTATATCTTTCCTTGTATTAAATGATTAGACAGGTTAACTAAGCGTATTTTGTTAAGCCCTAAATGTTTAATTATTTCTCAAATGTCAACCAGTTTGGTATAATCTTAAGGCAGAAACTGAATAATCTAATTGCAATTTAGGCTTGGTTTCCGGGGGGCGCTGTCCCCCGACCCCCGCCAGCTCACCGGCGAGCTGGGCAACCGCTCGCTCACCGGGTAGTCGTAGGGCAGTCAATGTGTTTTGATGATGCAGCGTCCGTTTTGAACCATTATTTGGTATGTGACTAATTGTTATGTGAATATGTATTTAATTATGTAGGATATTAAGGAGCGTGTATTGTATTATTGTAGCAGCGCATCAGGCAAGTTTCCTATCCTAACTCAATTTATTTATTGAGCAAGTTTCCTAACGCTTGTCTAACCCTTGTGTTGGGCAAGTTTCCTTAACCTTACTCGGATTATATTTTGAGCAGGTTTCATATTTTATACAGGTGTTGTATATTGTTACAAGTTTCACGACTCAAATAGAATTATTACTTTTGAATCATATTAGTGGATTAATTATTGTCAATTACTCCACCTCCAAGATAATTATTGATATTCGCAGCTTATGCATTTGAATTCATTATCTGTTGTTGGACTGTGAAGTGTGTAAGTTCTTCATTCATGAACTGTTTAAGGAAATAGTCTACGCCATTTTTTTCGGCTAGACATGTACAGATTATTATTTTAAAAGCTATCCAAACCAGTAGTTGGTATGGATTCTTGGACTGAGAGAGCAACCCTTATTAGGGGATTATAATGTGTCGGTTATTCGATGCAGTCAGAGTTAAATGTTATGCATATACATGGTGTCTAAGAGGCTAATCCCCTCGAGTACAACTGACGGGGCCAGGTTTTAAAAGAGTTAGTGAATGATTGACTCTTTGGCCAAAAGTTCATGGTCGGTTGGACCACTCAACAGTAAATAATCATTATTCATTGTTTCATTTGGACTTTGATTATGTCATTTCAGCTAATTCATCAATATTCATAAATTCTTGATCTATGCAGTTATTATTCTTATTCATTCATGATATATCTTCATTCTTGCTTTTGAACTTGCTAAGCAAAGTAGTTGCTCACTCTTGCTATATCATGAACCTATTGCAGCTAAGCCGGGGAGTTCCAAAGCGGACAAAGGCAAGGGAAAGCTTAAGGAATAGTTATATGTACTATCCTGTTATGTAATTCGTGGAATCATTTTGTATTATTATGGTATTCTGCAATGTATTTATTTAAGGTATAGACCTTGGGACCGTAGTGAACCTTTGTAATGAACAACATATGTTTATTTTATTCCGCATTAGTTGATTTATGTTGTTTAGAGGTGTATGGATGCATTTTATCGTGAGCACCAAATTCAGAATTTGGGGGTGTCACATGTTTAATTTGTTTGTTGTTATGGTGTTGTACTTCCATGTGTTATGAATTTAACCCAGTTGGAATGGAGTAAAAATGAGTTAAAACAAAGATTTGGTGATGATTTTTATGAAGAACACTTAGAACATCTAAAATAGAGTATGAACTTGGTACTTTGGCTTAAGATTTGGACTTGTTAATGATAATGGGTAGCTCTACATTTTTGATATGTTGTAGCCCCATGAGTTAGGAGTCCATAGACTCCGGAATGGACCAATTTGAACATGTATTGAATGAGTTATGGTGGTTGGAAGCAAGATAGGTCTAGAATAACAAAAACAGAGCATGCTGGAAAAACGCGCACCTGGGCTACTGCCGGTTAGGCGTGGGGCACGCCACTGTCAAGGTCTTTTCGGTGCGGGGTGCGCTGGACCTGTAGTCGGCTAGACAACTTTGACGTCCTTTAGTAAAATGGGCGTAACTTTCTCATACGAACTCGGATTGAGATTATTCTAGATGATTCGGAATGAGGAATAGTATACCTACAACTTTCTTTTAATAAGTTTTAACATTTGAGGTAGGGATCAATTCCCAAATTGGCCATTTGTAGGACTGATGTGTAATGGGAGGCAATCAGAGGGTGTTAAGCATGCGCGTAAGCACATGTAATGCTCCCGACAATGTAAAATGATGTTCTAAGTTTTAAAACATAATTATTATGATTAATAATGATGTTTAACATTAACCAATAAGTATTAGATAAATCGAATGGGCATGCTAAGTGTACGCAAATGCGTGTCGCTTAGGCGTTCGAATAGGCAAGTTTGGCGTACGGACGTGCAAGCGTCGAAACGCCATAACTAGTGTGTATAACCTTGTTTAATATTTTATTTCTAATAAGTGTGAAACATTATAGAGTAGTATAAACCAATGTTTGGTATCCGTTATGTCACTAATTGTTATGTGAATATGTACTTATATGTGTACGATAATTGAAGAGCGTGTATTATAATTTTATAGCAGACGCTCGAGGCAAGTTCCCTAACTTCATTCTTTCTATATATTTGATCAAGTTTTCTAACTTTACCAAGTTACGTTACGCAAGTTCCTTACTCAACCTTTATTATTGAGCAAGTTACTTACCCTACTCAAATTATATTAAACAAGTAATTTATTTATTGGGCAAGTTTCAAATTCTTGTTTAATTTTTGTATTGAACAAGTATTCTATATTACTGCAAGTTCTCTAAATTCATTCAGTTATGTATTATTTGCAAGTATTGCTCCATTAAGCGAGTTTCCTATCTTATTCAAGATGTTCCGGATAGGTTCCTTTACTTCAATCATTGTCGTATTGCAAGTACTCTTAGAATGAACTGATAATCGTTCAAGTTATCTAGTTATGCTTCAACACATGTTATTAAAGCTTTCAATTTCTATATTCTATGAACTGCATAAGATATATGTCAAAGCCAATTGTTTCGGCTAGACGCATGTTTAATCATCACTGTTCTTAAGTAAAGCTATCTGATCAAATTGTTTGATTTGGATTCCTATGTAAAGTTGAGATGAACAACCCTCATAGTAGGGGAAATGATATATGTCGAGGAACCGACACGCGCGCGAATAGTATGGAAAGGAGTTATGCATAACACCGGGTACATTAGGCTGATCACCTATTGTATTAGTATGTTGGGTTATCAGATGAATTTCTGGTGATTCTAATAAGAGTTCAGTGTCATGGTGACTACTCAGTATGGAATATTTCCTTCATTAGGGAACATTGAAATCATTTGGTCCATAGAGGCCCTACAATTGTGTTGAAGAGATCATTGTAAAATTTGTGCAAGTTCTTGTGCTATCTTTCATTTTCTTGATTCTTGTAAGCTATGAAGTACTCATGTGATGATTCACGATTATTGTTATTATGCTTGCGGAGCAAATTTGTTGCTCACTCTTGCTTTCCTTAAAACATTTCAGTTAGTGCAGCTTGTGGCGAAAGCTCAGGGAAGGATAAAGGGAAAGACAAAGCTACTAATTAGCTTTGTACTGCTGTAAGTTATCGATAGTGTGATGCATGTAATAGATAGTGATGAACCAGGTCTGCGGTTCAGGTGACCCGGATTTGGGGGTGTCACATAAGGAGTTGAATATGCGCCAAAGGAGATGGTTGGAGTTGATAAAGGACTACGATTGGGAAATCCTTTATCATCTGGGGAAAGTGAATGTAGTAGCTGATGCATTGAGTAGGAAGGATAAGGAGAGATTATTGATGTTAATAGCTTAAGAAGAGCTAGTAAGAGAAATGGTGAGACTGGAAATAGAAGTGAAAAGTCCAAAAGAGTCAGAAGAGAGGTTAGACAAAGTGCGAATGGATAAAAATGAGGAAGAAAAATTCAGAATGGAAAAAGATGAGATTTTGAGATTTGAAGACCGAATGTGGATGCCAGTAGTGCCTAAGTTAAGTGAGCAAATTTTGCAAAAAACACATAATTTTGCGTATTTTATTCTGTCTGGAAGCACAAAAATGTATCAAGATCTTTGTCAACACTTTTGGTGGCCTAACATAAAGTGAGAAGTCGCGGAATACGTCTGCAAGTGTTTGACCTATCAAAGGGTGAAAGCAGAGCATCAGAGGCCGAGTGGTCTACTTCTACCGTTAGAAATATCGGGATGGAAGTGGGAGCACATTACAATGTACTTTGTGGTGGAGTTTCCCGTTACTCAGAAAGGTTACGATGCAATATGGGTCATCGTGGATAGATTAACGAAATTCGTGCACTTTTTGCCAATTAAGGTCAAATTTAATCTGGTTCAGTTAGCAAAGTTATATATAAAGGAGATTGTTTCACGACACATAGTGCCGGTATCGATCGTATCAGATAGAGATCCACGTTTCATGTCAAAGTTTTGGAGAAGCCTACAATAACAAATGGGAACACAGCTGAGATTGAGTACTACATATCATCCGCAAACAGACAGACAAAGTGAAAGAACTATCCAGACATTGGAGTGAAAGTAGTATGCACACAGGCCAATCATATTTGATATGATGTAGCATATACTTTGTAATCTTATTCATTTATTAATAAAAGTATTGAAGGCATTTTACTTTATCTATATGGTGTTGTTGTTTAATATGTGATAAACCCATAGTTTTAAGTAATGCTTTTAGAATTATGATGATGATCATGCTAATGAGATCTAAATTCTTAGAAAGCTTATAACTAAAATCGTTCCTAATCATTGGTTTACTAAAAGGGGATTAGTGAATCTAGATAGATTAGTACATACGGTGTTTGCTTTTAGGAAGAGGATGATTGAGCTCATAATTATTTGTGTGGAGACACTAAAGCAAGTATGTAGGTGCTTATTGCAGAATAAATTCCCTGAACATGGCTCGCTAAGGAATACCTAATGAAGTTTTACTCGTCTGTCAATAGGAATTCCTCTAGTGATAGTAGTACAAGGGATCCTTGGACTTGAGATCATCATAATATCTTGTGTATGATGAGTTATACTTTGACATGTCCCTTGAGACCTTTAGGGTATATCAAAGGGTATGATTGGGTATAATAAGTTGTACATGGAGATATGTGAATGATCAACAAAAAATCTATCACATCTAGTATAAGATGTGAATGTCCTATGTGATTCGATAAATGACAACTCAGTAGTCCTTGGCCAAGGCAAAATGAAATTAGAAAGGAGTTTCTAATTTGTATTGATTAGAGGTGTGCATTTGGGAATCGAAATACATATAATTAAATAAAATAAGACTTGACAGTATTTCCATGTCTTATATTTAAGTGGGATATTGTATGGTAGAAGGATTGAATTGTACAGTAACTATTTACCGAAAAGTTCTTTTGTGATTAATGTTGAAATGTATATTATATGGAAAGTCGTTGATCGCTAAGGGGGTTTACCCTTATTGTAGAATAAATATTATTTAATTAAATGAATTAAATAGTTTTATTTATTTATTTATATAAGATTAGAATTGTTCTAATTGATTTATTCACAACCGGTTTAATATGGAGAACCTAAAGGGTCACACCGCAAAAGGAAAATATTTATTTGAGAAGTAAATGACATAATTGTAATAATAAGTTAAGTGTATTTAATTTAATCTATGAAGATAGAATAAATTAAATAACTTAATATTTATTATTTAATATTTTGGAGATATTAAATATAAATTAATAAGAGGAGTCTTATTATTATTATTATTATTATTATTATTATTATTATTATTATTATTACTATTAGTATTATTTAATTCCTAATAGGGATTGAGAATTAATTAATAGAAGTACTCTCTCATGAATTCCTAATTGGATTAGGAGTATAATTAATTAAAGGAGTTTAATTAGAATAGAAACCTTAATCCTAAATAGTTTAGGGAAGGGTTTTTCTACATCTATAAATAAGAGGAGTCTTATCATAGATTAATTTTTACACACTCTTACATAAGAATTATAGTGAGTACTTACAATTCTTATAGAGATAGAAACTAGGGTTTTGTCAACACCCATCTTCTTGAATAGATATTATTCATCGGTGGATCACCTCTAGAGGCCAAACACTTGGGTGGCTAACGTTGATCAAAAGAAGGAATTTAATCGGTGGAATTCAAGGAGAACGCGAAAGAATTGGAGGTAAACTTGTACCTGAGGAAGCTAGAATTTTACAATGATATAATTATTATTCTCCATCTCTTTCGTTTAATTAATAATTATGCATAAAGAAAGATCATGGTGATGGTTTGTATAAAATTTTAAAATCAAATTTTATCGTGCTTCCGCTATATTTATGTAATTTGATTGCATGTTTGCGTTATATACAAACCTAACAGTGGTATCAAGAGCCAAACTTTATGCGAATTATTAATTGTTTTGAATCTGTATATACATTGATATGTGTTTAGAACAATTTAATTGGGCATAACTGTTTGTGTAAAATTATTATTTTTTTTTTAAAAAAAATTTATTTAAAAAAAACGTTTGTCAAAGTCAACGGTCAAACGTTGACTGGTCAACTGATGACGTGGCACTGACTGGTCAACTGTTGTCTGCTGATATGGCAATGACTGGTCAACCTTTAAAAATGAAATAATAAATTTGGGGCTATTGGGTTTTGAACCCTTGACTTATCGGTCATATTTTGGAAGCCTTACCACTACACCAGAATCATTTTTGATTATGAATGAGAATGTTTAATATTTAAACTAAATAATTCTGGGTTTGAAGTTTGACTTAAAGGCTTGTTTGATTATTTCTTTTAAAGGTTTATGATCAAGGTTTGACCTCATTTTTTTTATTTTTTATTTTTTTTGTAAATTAAAATAAATGAGTTTATTTTGATTTGAAATTTGATTAAAAATAAAGGAGTTTATTTTTATTCAAAATTGGATAAATTAAAATAAAAGAGTTTATTTTGATTTGGAATAGGATTAAAATAAAGAAGTTTATTTTAATTGGAATTGAATTTCATGATAACTAACTAGAGTTGGAATTGGATTCCATGATAACTAATTGGAGTTGAAATTAGATTTTATACTAACTAATATTGCCCATTAAATGATATCAATGCATATATGGAATGGTTTTATTATTTATGCGATGAATGTTATTTATTGATGTATATGAAGATATGTAGGATAATAAATAGGGATTGATTATGGACTATTGACCAATGTGTGATTGGAATTATTTTAGAGGATGCTTGAATGAATGAGTTTTTTATAAATGGGGTCTGCGTACTTCGTATTCTCTAATTTTTCTTAATGTAAATTATATCTCTCTCCTATGTACTTCCCCTTGACTGCTGATCAAGGTTTCTATTTATTTTTTTAATAATTTATGTAATAGGATTAGTTAGAATTATTTTGAAGAATTGGAGACAAAGGAGCAAGGAGCGCTTGAAGACCCGTTTGTAATGGAGCCTAGGTTTAAATGTAATAGTTATATTTACATTCAGTTCTTGCACCCTAGGTTTGACCTTTTGGTTCTCTTGGTGGCTCTAGTGAACCAAACTAGAATAAAAGTCCATAATCAATCCGGGTAGAATATAGTATTCTATATGTGCATGATTACTATATATATATATATATATATATTATACAACATGCTCCCCATGTTAAATAATATGACGCGTATTTTATATATATATATGTCCATGCGCGCTAAACAAAATGAGACAAATAATAACAAACCCCTCAAAGAAATAATATTAAGTCTTAAGCATTTAAAGATATTTGGAATATCGAACGTTGCCTTTTAGCATGGTAAAACGATAGAGTATTAAATATTTAATATGAGTTTGTTGTGCACACACAAGGCGAGTATTAAATATTTAAGATGTTTTTATCACATTTGATGTTTATTAAGGAATTGAACATTACTGCTTTATTGTGCACACACAAGGGCGGTCTTTTTCTCTTCACATATATGGAAGTGCTAGGTTGGATTTAACTTAGATTATTTTAGTTCGGATGTGCACACACTTGACCATTATAATCTAAGAGGCAAAATACAAGCAGTTACATGGTGATGTAATTGACAATAGTTGTCTGTTAGGTTTGTATATAACTCGAACATGCAATCAAATTACCTAATAATAGCGGAAGCACGTTAAAATCAGATTTTAAAATTTTATACAAACCATCACCATGATCTTTCTTTATGCACAATTATTAATTAAACGAAAGAGATGGAGAATAAGAATTATACCCTTGTAGAATTCTAGCTTCCTCAGGTATAAGTTCAATTCCAATTCCTTTGCGTTCTCCTTGAATTCCACCGATTAAAATTCTTTCCTTTGATCAACGTTAGCCACCCAAGTGTTTTGCTTCTAGAGGTGATCCACCAAGGAATAATATATATTCAAGAAGATGGGTGTTGGCAAAACCCTAGTTTCTATCTCTATAGAAATTGTAAGTACTCTATAAAATTGTTATGCAAGAGCGTGTAACCCTAATCTATGATAAGACTCATCTTATTTATAGATGTAGGAAAACCCTTTCCTAAACTATTTAGGATTAGGATTTCTATTCTAATTAAACTTCTTTAATTAATTATACTCCTAATCCAATTAGGAATTCATGAGAGAGTACTTCTATTAATTAATTCTCAATCCCTATTATGAATTAAATAATAGTAATAGTAATAATAATAATAAGACTCTTCTTATTAATTTATATTTAATATTTCCAAAATATTAAATAATAAATATTAAGCTATTTAATTTATTCTATCTCCATAAATTAAATTAAATACACTTAACTTATTATTACAATTATGTCATTTACTTCTTAAATAAATATTTTTTTTGCGGTGTGACCCTTTAGGTTCTCCATATTAAATCGGTTGTGAATAAATCAATTAGAACAATTCTAATCTTATTTAAATAAATAAATTAAACTATTTAATTTATTTAATTAAATAATATTTATTCTACAATAAGGGTAAGCCCCCTTAGTGATCAACGACTTTCCAGATAATATAGATTTCAACATTAATCACAAAAGAACCTTTCAGTGAATAGTTATCGTACAATTCAATCCTTCTACCATACAATGTCCCAATTAAATATAAGACATGGAATTACTGTTAAGTCTTATTTTATTTAATTATATATATTTCGATTCCCAAATGCACAACTCTAAATAATGCAAATTAGAAACTCCTTTCTAATTTTATTATGCATTGGCCAAGGACTATTGAGTTGTCATTTATCGAATCACATAGGATATTCACATTTTTTGCTAGACGTGGTCAATTCTTTGTTGATCATTCACCTATCTCCATGTACAATTTATTATACCCAATCATACCTTTTGATATACCCTAAAGGTCTTAAGGGACATGTCAAAGTATAACTCATCATACACAAGATGCTATGATGATCTCAAGTCCAAGGATCACTTGTACTACTATCACTAGAGGAATTCCTATTGACAGACAAGTAAAACTCCATTAGATATTCCTTAGCGAGACACGTTCAGTGAACTTATTCTCCAATAAGCACCTACATACTTGCTTTAGTGTCTCCACATAAATGATTATGAGATCAATCATCCTCTTCATAAGAGCAAGCAACGTATGTACTAATTTATTCGGATTCACTAATCCCTTTTTTACTAATCCAACGATTATAGTTTTAAGCTATCTAGAATTTAGATCTCATTAGCATGATCATCATCATGATTCTAAAAATATTGCTTAAAACTATGGGTTTATCACATATTAAATAACAACACCATGTAGATAAAGTAAAATGCCTTAAATACTTTTATTAATAAATGAATAAGATTACAAAGTATATGCTACATCATATCAAATATGATTGGCTTGTGTGCATACTACTTTCAATCTCCCACTTGCACTAAAGCCAATCGTCATGGTATCTAATACCCCTCTTCTCTAAGTGACGATCATCCTGCTGTTGGATAAAGCTTCAGTAAATGGATATGCAATGTTGTTCTTGAGAGTCCACTATCTCTATAGTGACTTCTCCTCTTTCAGTGATTCCTCTAATCAATTGAAAGTGTCACAATACATGTTTGAATTCAAGATGAGACTTAGGAACTAGTCCTAGTTCTGTAATGAACTTTTCATCCAAACAATCAACTTGCAGCTTCATTTACAGCTATATACTTTGTCTTTGTCACTTAATCAGCAACTCTTTGGTGTTTGGAACCTTTCCAATTCACTGCATCACTATTTAAGGTAACGATTTACCCTTAAGTGGATTTGTTATCGTCTTGGTCAGTCTAAAAAATTTGAGTCTGTTTAACCCTCTAGTTTTAATTCAGACCTACCGTGAATCATGATCATATCCTCAATATCGGTCAAGTACTTAAAGATGTTTTTCACTGTCTTACAGTGATCTTCTCCAGAATATGACTAATCAACATCAGACCTTGTATATTCATTGCATACATAATAGTAACTCATGCGATCTCTCTTTAAATTGGGGATAATTTTAGAGATACACTCCATGGCTCATCATCATGAGACCTCTCTTGGAGTTTGCCATGCTAAACGCCTTTTGCATCAAATGAATATACGTTCTTTGGGTTAAGCCAAGCATCCTTTTAAATCTATCTATATAGATTTATATCCCCAATTTATAGGATGCTCCTCCCAAGGCATTCATGGAGGAATGCTTAGACAATTTTATCTTTACTGATTGTAGCATTGGTATGTCATTCCTTATCAGTAGTATATCAACATATAATACTAGGAATGTCACAGCGCTCCCACTGACCCTTTTGTACACACTAGGTTCATTCTCGTTATTGATAAAATCAAACTCTTTTGATTGTCTCATCAAAACGAATGTTCCATCTTTGAAAAGCTTGCTTCAATCCATAAATGGATCATTGTAGCTTACATACACGATTTGCTTCAACCTTTGAAACAAATTCCTTTGACTGTATCATACATACATTCTCCTCGAGTCTTCATTGAGGAAGGACGTCTCCACATCCATTCACCAGATTTTGTAATAATAAGCAATCACATGTAAAATCCAAATGGACTTGAGCATTACCCGGTAATAAGGTTTTATCACAGTCAACTCCTTGACTTGATTTGAAATCTTTTAAACAGGTCTGGTCTTATAGGTCTTCACCTTGCCATTTGCCCCAGTCTTTCTCTTAAAGACCCAATTTCTGTGACACCCCCAAATCCAGGTACTTAATTCCCACTGATTTGGTGTTCACTATAACATACATTCAAAACTAACTACCCAATAAAATAACAATTAAATAAACTTAGAGAAACATCTTCCCAAAATGGGTTACATCACCAAACTATTAAACATTCAAATCCCAGGTTATCTTAACCTTAATACATCAAATGCGGAATAAAACATAATTTAAACAAGTCTTGTTACAAATAATCATCAAGTAGATAGCAGGTCATTAGCTATTTATGCATTTTGCCCTTGCCTTTGCTTGTGGACGGCTCGTCCGACTTCTCAGCCTTGGCTGCAATGATTAGTGCAAGAGTGAGCAAACAATTGCTCACAAGTACGATAACAATAATATTCAAATGAAATGAATTTCAACTGAGGAATAATAGTTTTCTGAATCTCAGTTAATAAATGATCAAAATCTAAAAGCTCGTTAAAATGCTTGATTCCAAAAATATAGAATTCAAGATTTAGAAATTATATCTGAGGGTCACAAGACCTCGAACTATGTCCTAGGTTGACAAGTATTTCTACTGTAACCTTTAACAGTCATATAGACTATGGACCAACATCTCGTACTCAAGGGGATCAGCCCTTTGTACAATGTATTGTGCACAAATATTTTAACGCTGTCGCGTAAGTAATCCCCTATATTAGGGTTGTTCATCTCAGTTTATCGTCTGAATCCGTACCAAAAGAAACTTGGCTTGGAACAAGAATAGAAAATATTCTAAGTCTTTGAAATCGTTCATCAACTAAGGACTAGCTGAATCAATAAAGGTTTGCTAGTCTAATTCAACGATAGAGTTTGTTCAATAGAAACTACACTCGAAGTTTGAATAACAAACAATGATTGAAATAAAGCTTAAGTATATAATCTTGATAGTAACCTTGCTTGAATATCAATAATCTAAGGTCGATAAGCTCGCTCAAAATAAATAAACTTGCATTGAATAATTTAACAAGTTAAAGGAAAGAACAACTTGCCCAACATAAAAGTAATAAGTTGAGATAAGGAACTTGCCTAAAGCGTAGATTACAAATTTAAGTAATTCACGATCTTTAAACAACCTATACATTTAATTATAAAATGGTAACATAATTAGTTACAAAATAATATACACTTTAAGCTTGCTTTTATCTTTTATATTATAACATCTCATTTAACATACCATAGTCAACAAGTACTAGTTTAGCAACCATCTTGACAATACTTTAATCACATTAATATGAGTTTAATTATGCATCATAACTTCCAAGAAAAGAAAACAAATTAATAATAATTTTTTTTTAAACAGTAGTGTTTCTCGCTGGGGCGAGAAAAAACTTAACAAACTCGTCGCCGGGGCGAGGCTGTCGCCGGGGCGAAGTGATCCTTAACAAATTTGTCGCTGGGGCGACGCTTCCGCCGGGGCGAAGGAATCAGTTCATTTCTCTCGTCGTGGCGAGAGACTCAACTGTCGTCTTCCCCAGCTCACGAACCAGTGAAAACTTAGGCCAAATTTGGCCAAAAGTTTCCGAATTCTACCAACCAAAATACAAATTAAACATACCCTGACATCAAATATGATACAAAATATCTACCCAACATGTTTTCTAAACATTTTAATCATTCTAACACATAAACAACCAATTTAAAACCAAAAATCCTCTGTTAAAACTAAATATTCATGTTTTAGTTATTTTAATAAAATCAACCACTGTAAACTCATCTTTCACTCATTTTAATCCATTCAAATTACATTCTTTTCATTTTTCATCATATTAGCACAATCAAGAGTCAATTTACCAATTAATAATTTAATTGAACATCAATTATCAAATATATATACCATACATGAAATAAGACTCTGTAAAAACAAAGACTTCACTCTAAATCATGTTTTCATGAATTAACACCTCTAAATTGATTATTAATCAACATATAATCATCTAACACATGATTACTACCCATTACACCAAGTAATTCATGTATATAACATAGAAATTCATATATAGAGAACTAAAAGATAAAATACAGTGAAAAGTTATACCTTCTATTAAAGAAAACTTGGTTAATACTCCTTTGGTTTTGGAATTCTCCTCTCCAATCTCTAAGTTCTTCTCCTCAACTTCTCTCTTTTCTCTCAACTCTAAAAAAAACTCTGTTCTCTCTTATCTAATTCACAGAGCTCTCAACAATACTCTGTTTTTTTTAACTGATAAAGCTTTAACAAACAAATAAAAACTGATAATCTTAAAAATAATAACGTATTCCTTATTAACTCATCAGTTGCAAAATTCAAAAAGCCATAAGGCTTGTTTGGCAAAACTAATTAAAATAATCTATTATTCTAACTAAAGGTCTTAAGGCCTTGTTTGGTAAAACACAAATAAAATAACCCATTATTCCCAAACAAAGATCATAGGGCCTTGTTTGGTAAAACTGAATTAAACACTTTCTCATTCATTTTAATAAATCATCATAACATATAGTTTTGAAATGTCACACTTCTAATTTAATTGAACTTATTATTAAATAAATTCAATTAAACCTTACTAACTAAATTAATAATTTCATTTAACAAATAACAATAATACCAAATGAATTCTCTTATTCTAATAAATCACTTATTCAAATAAACCTTTTCATTATCTAATTTAATTATTAAATTAAATTAGAATAAACATAACAAATCACATTCAAATAGCATCTAGTATTATTAAACTTAACATATACCCATTCCACAAAAACTTAATAAATTATTTATTTAACTCAATAAATTAATAAAAATATTTATATAACTCAATAAATATTTTTATTCAATCACAAAAATTGCATTCGTTACGTCTTTCCCTCATTAAAAGGATTCTGTCCCCAGAATCACAACGCAATTAAATCGTCCGTTACATTCTCCCCTCCTTACAAAGATTCTGTCCCCAGAATCGCAATATAAAGATTAAACAAATAATTGGGGGAAATTTTGCATCATTATCTCTTCAAGTTCCCACGTTGATTCTTCAGCACTGTGGTTCCTCCATATTACCTTAACAGAAGGTATCACTTTATTTCTAAGTACTTGCTCCTTCCTGTCCACTATCTGAACAGGTATTTCTTCATAAGATAAATCTTGCTCAAACTGTATCAGTTCATACTCTATGACATGTTTATAATCAGACTTATATGGTCGTAGCACCGATATGTGGAAGACATTGTGAATATGGCTTAACTCAGGAGGTAGTGCTACCTCATAAGCTACCTCACCCACACTTTTTAGTACTTCGAAGGGTCCAATAAATCGCGGACTGAGTTTACCCTTTTTACCAAATCTGATCTTTCCCTTCCAGGGAGATACTTTGAGAAACACAAAACTCCCGACTTCAAATTCGCGATTTTGTCGGTGTTGATCAGCATACTTCTTCTGTCTGTCTTGAGCGGCTATCAGTCTGGCTCTTATTACCTTGACAATTTTAACAGTTTGTTGTACTAACTCGGGTCCCAATAGTCGTCGTTCACCAACCTCATCCCAGCATAATGGAGTTCTGCATTTCCTTCCATACAATACTTCGTAGGGCGGCATGCCGATACTCGCGTGATGACTATTGTTATAGGCAAATTCGACCAGAGGTAAATGATCATCCCAGTTGCCTTTTAAATCCATAACGCACGCCCGAAGCATATCTTCTAACGTTTGAATTGTTCTTTCGCTTTGGCCATCGGTTTGAGGATGATAAGTTGTACTCATTCTCAACTGCGTTCCCAAACAAGCTTGCAAACTCCTCCAAAATTTTGATGTAAATCGTGGATCTCGATCTGATACTATTGATACTGGAACTCCGTGCCTTGAGATAATCTCTTTGACGTATAATTTTGCCAACTAATCCAAAGTGAATCGGATTTTGATCGGCAAGAAATGCGCTGATTTCGTCAATCTGTCAACTATGACCCATATTGCGTCATATCCCTTCTGAGTAGTTGGAAGCCCAACCACAAAATCCATTGTGATATGCTCCCAGTTCCATTCTGGTATCTCCAAGGGCTGTAACAAACCACTTGGTCGTTGATGCTCCGCTTTGACTTTCTGACAAGTAAGACATTTCGCAACACATTCAGCAACCTCTCTTTTCATGTTTGGCCACCAAAAATGTTGTCGAAGTTCTTGGTACATCTTTGTACTTCCCGGGTGAACCGAAAATCGTGAACTGTGAGCTTCGATTAAAATCTCCTCTCTGATTGTCAATACCGACGGTACCCAAATTCTGCCTTCAAATCTCAGCAACCCTTCGTTATCGATTTTGTATTTAAGCTCTTCACCTTCAAGCACTCTTTGCCGAATCTTATCACATTCCTCATCGTGAAGTTGCGCTTCCTTGACTTTTTCTATCAAAGTTGGTTGAGTTTCTATCCGAAACAACTTTTCATTAGGCTCTGCCAAATTCTTCACCTCTAATTCCAACTTAGCCATTTTCGCCACAAGTTTCTCCTGAGCAGTTAACATAAACAGTTTCTCCCGACCTTTTCTACTCAAAGCGTCAGCAACCACGTTAGCCTTCCCTGGATGGTATAGAATTTCACAGTCATAATCTTTGATCAATTCTATCCATCTCCTCTGCCGCATATTCAAATCTTTCTGCGTGAAAATATACTTCAGACTTTTATGGTCTGTATATATTTCACACTTCTCCCCGTAGAGATAGTGCCTCCAAATTTTTAAAGCAAACACCACGGCTGCTAACTCCAAATCATGGGTCGGATACCCTTTTTCATAGTCTTTTAGTTGGCGCGATGCATATGCAATAACCTTACCATTCTGCATCAACACACAACCAAGTCCTTTATGTGATGCGTCACTGTACACCACAAAATTTCCTGTATCATCTGGTAAAGACAACACAGGTGCCGAACTTAGTCTCTTCTTTAGTTCTTGGAAACTCTCTTCGCACTTCTCCATCCAAACAAACTTCACTGATTTTCTTGTTAAATTTGTCAACGGAGTGGCGATCCTGGAGAAATCTTGAATAAAACGTCTGTAGTAACCTGCCAAACCTAGGAAACTCCTTACTTCTGACGGTGTCTTCGGCTGATCCCAGTTCATCACAGCTTCCACTTTAGCTGGATCCACCGAAATCCCGTCTTTATCAATCACATGTCCAAGAAATTGAACACGCTCCAGCCAAAATTCGCACTTCGAAATTTTTTCATACAATTTCTCTTTTCTTAACGCCTCCAATGTCACCCTCAAATGTTCCACGTGTTCTTCTTGAGTCTTGGAGTAAACCAGAATGTCGTCTATAAATACCACCACAAATTTATCCAGAAATGGTTTGAACACCCTATTCATTAAGTCCATGAATGCTGCAGGCGCATTCGTTAAACCAAATGACATGACCAAAAACTCATAATGACCATATCTGGTTCGAAACGCCGTCTTTGGTATGTCCTCTTTTCTCACCTTCAATTGATGATACCCACTTCGTAAATCTATCTTCGAAAAATATCTTGCTCCCTTTAGTTGGTCAAACAGGTCATCGATCCTTGGTAATGGATACTTGTTTTTAATCGTGACCTTGTTCAACTCTCTATAATCAATGCAAAGACGCATTAACCCATCCTTCTTCTTAACAAACAATACCGGCGCTCCCCACGGCGAAACGCTCGGTTGAATATACTTTTTATCTAGCAGCTCTTGCAGCTGCACCATTAACTCCTTCATTTCTACCGGAGCCATTCGATACGGGGCTTTCGATATAGGGGCCGTTCCCGATGCTAAATCAATTACAAACTCGATTTCCCTATCTGGCGGTAATTCTGGCAAATCATCAGGAAATACGTCCGCAAAATCCTTAACTACTGGTATCTCCTCCAATTTTGCACTCACCTTACGGGTATCAACTATGTAGGCTAGATACCCTACACACCCTTGTCTCAACATCTTTCTGGCCTGCATCATCGTCAGACAACTCGTTTGCCTAGGCGACTTGCTGCCATAAAATACTACCTTTGACGGAGTCATAAGGTTTAGACACTTCTTTTGACAGTCAATAACTGCCCCATGGTTGCACAACCAATCCATTCCCAAAATAACATCAAACTCCCCAAGACGAATTGGGATCAAGTTTACTGTCATCACATGACCGTTAATATCTACCTGACAGTTCTTGTGGACAAACTTAACAGGAATCACCTCCCTATTCGCAATTTCTATATTCATAGGGTAATCTAATTCTTCCTGGGTAACCCTAATTTCTTAGCAAAATCATCAGATATAAATGAGCAAGTAGCACCCGAGTCAAACAATACATAAGCATTAACATTATTGACTGGAATGATACCTGACACTACATCCTTTGACTGCACAGCATCCTGCACCGTCATATTGAACGTTCGAGCGGTAGGTCGGTTGGGCTGCGTGGGTCCTGTGATAGTCAGATTGCCTCCACCACCCTGTTTCCCTTTCCTGAACTGGCTCTACCTGTAGTTGCTTTCTTAGGGCACTCCCGAGCAAAGTGATCCTTCGACCCGCAGATGAAACATGCTCCTTTCTTTGGATTAGGGCAATTTGGTGAAATATGACCCTCTTGTCCACAGTTGAAGCATACCCTTTTACCCTTCAAACAAGTGTTAGGTTTGTATAACGTAAACATGCAATCAAATTACATTAATAAAGCGGAAGCGCGATAAAATCAGATTTTAAAATTTTATACAAACCATCACCATGATCTTTCTTTATGCACAATTATTAATTAAACGAAAGAGATGGAGAATAAGAATTATACCCTTGTAGAATTCTAGCTTCCTCAGGTACAAGTTCACCTCCAATTCCTTCGCGTTCTCCTTGAATTCCACCGATTAAATTCCTTCCTTTGATCAACGTTAGCCACCCAAGTGTTTGGCCTCTAGAGGTGATCCACCAAGGAATAATACTTGTTCAAGAAGATGGGTGTTGGCAAAACCCTAGTTTCTATCTCTATAGAAATTGTAAGTACTCTCTACAATTCTTATGTAAGAGTGTGTAAACCTAATCTATGATAAGACTTCTCTTATTTATAGATGTAGGAAAACCCTTCCCTAAACTATTTAGGATTAGGGTTTCTATTCTAATTAAACTCCTTTAATTAAATTAAACTCCTAATCCAATTAGGAATTCATGTGAGAGTACTTCTATTAATTAATTCCCAATCCCTATTAAGAATTAAATAATAGTAATAATAATAATAATAATAATAATAAGACTCCTCTTATTAATTTATATTTAATATTTCTAAAATATTAAATAATAAATATTAAGCTATTTAATTTATTCTATCTCCATAGACTAAATTAAATACACTTAACTTATTATTACAATTATGTCATTTACTTCTTAAATAAATATTTTCCTTTTGCGGTGTGACCCTTTAGGTTCTCCATATTAAACCGGTTGTGAATAAATCAATTAGAACAATTCTAATCTTATTTAAATAAATAAATTAAACTATTTAATTCATTTAAATAAATAATATTTATTCTACAATAAGGGTAAGCCCCCTTAGCGATCAACGACTTTCCAGATAATATAGATTTCAACATTAATCATAAAAGAACCTTTCAGTGCATAGTTACCGTACAATTCAATCCTTCTACCATACAATGTCCCAATTAAATATAAGACATGGAATTACTGTCAAGTCTTATTTTATTTAATTATATGTATTTCGATTCTCAAATGCACAACTCTAATTAATGCAAATTAGAAACTCATTTCTAATTTCATTCTGCTTTGGCCAAAGACTTCTGAGTCGTCATTTATCGAATCACATAGGACATTCTCTCCTTTTACTAGAAGTGGTAGATTCTTTATTGATCATTCACCTATCTCCATGTATAACTTATTATACCCAATCATACCTTTTGATATACCCTAAAGGTCTTAAGGGACATGTCAAAGCATAACTCATCATACACAAGATACTATGATGATCTCAAGTCCAAGGATCACTTGTACTACTATCACTAGAGGAATTCCTATTGACAGGCGAGTAAAACTCCATTAGGTATTCCTTAGCGAGCCACGTTCAGTGAACTTATTCTCTAATAAGCACCTACATACTTGCTTTAGTGTCTCCACACAAATGATTATGAGATCAATCATCCTCTTCATAAGAGCAAGCAACGTATGTACTAATCTATCCGGATTCACTAATCCCATTTTTAGTAATCCAACGATTAGGAACAATTTTAGTTTGTGAGCTATCTAGAATTTAGATCTCATTAGCATGATCACCATCATGATTCTAAAAGCATTGCTCAAAACTATGGGTTTATCACATTTAATATAACAGCACCATGTAGATAAAGTAAAATGCCTTTAACAAACGAATAAGATTACAAAGTATATGCTACATCATATCAAATATGATTGACTTGTGTGCATACTACTTTCAACAAGCACCCATATGGCTCTTTCCACAGTTGCTGCACACCTCCACCTTCTTCTTCTGATTACCCTGCTGACTTCCCGCAGAGTTATTATCATTCCATTTCCTTTTCTGGCTACTGCCCCCATGCTACCACTTGCTTTGTTTTCATTTTCATTCTTCTTCTTCCTCTGCTCCTGATTATACTTAGACAAAACATCACTGCCTCCTTCAGCGATAATTGCCTTCTCCAGCACCGCCGCAAACGAGTTCAGTTGAAACATTGAAACTCGGCTATACAACCAGGGCTTCAGTCCCTGTTCGAACCTTCTGGCCTTCCGCTCATCCGTGTTAACCTGATAAGGCGCAAACCTCGCCAACTCATTGAATCTCGCAGCATACTCAGATACCGTCATGGTACCTTGCTTCAGCTCTAGAAACTGTACTTCCATTTGGTTCTGAGCACTTGCCGGAAAATAGGTTTCGAAAAATATCTCCTTAAATCGCTCCCATGGAATAATTCCTTGGCCGCCTCGAGTCTTATTTGCTTGCCACCAGTAACTAGCTTCTGATTTTAGCATAAAGGTTGCAAATGTCGTCTTCTGGTCCTCGCTGACCCTAGCGACATCAAAAACCTTCTCCATTTTCATAACCCACGTTTGGGCCTCTATCGGATTCATAGACCCTAGAAATTCTGGGGGTCCGACAGCCTTGAAATCTTTGAAGGTCGTGGCCTGAGTTTGTGGTTGATTTGCAAAGGCTCCCGTTAGCAGATTCACCAACTGCTGCATCGGATTAGCGTTGGCTTCTTCATTATTGGTAGATCCCTCTGGGGTCTGTTGACGTGTTGGTTGTCTTCTTGGCGGCATTTTACTGTTAAGAATTCTCGTTATTAGACTATTGCTCAATTACTTAAACATTTAAGTCTCAACTTAAACATTTATAAACAACACTTAAACACATAACACATCTGATAAACTTTCACATTTTATTCATTAACTGCTTTAAAACATAATAGAGATAACATCGTAGTTATTTACATCAAATCATCTATCCTGACATCACAAAGTTCTAGGATTACATCATTATTCTATCCCATTATATAAAACTGGGATTAACAACTTATTAACTCATAAATTTCATAATAACATAACTAATCACAATCTATGATGACATTCCACGACGCATAGCTTCCTGGCGCTCCTACTCCATAATACGTGTCATCATCCTTCGATCCATCATATCTGGATAACGATGAACTCGATCCTGAGCTCTGTCTATCGTGGTGTGAAAAATGTACTCCATCTCATCAATCTTAGCCTTCTTTGATCGCACCTCACACTCAACTATATCTGCACGATCAGCCTCTCTTAACCAAGCAGTTTCAGCTCTCGCCCGCTTAGCTGACTCCTCTTTCAACTCATCTCGGACAATTTCATCTTTGGCTATCAACTGTCCGCGTCGATACTCAGACTGTGCTAGCCTCTGCTCAGCCTCTGCAAGACGTGATGAAAGGTCTTGGATCTCAGCATCCTTCTGCTCTAAAGTGGTTTGACGTTCTGCAGCCTGTTCCTCTAACTCCTCCTTTTCACTCTCTACATGAACCAGCTTCCACTCCACATCTCCAAGCCGTATGTCTAGCTCCTCGATCTCACTGCTCTTCTGCTCCAAAGCAGTCTGTCGCTCCGCCAACTGCTTCTCTAACTCTTCCACTCTATCCTTCAACTCTATGTTGCGATCATACACCTGCTCGTACATCTGAACACCCAACGTAGATAGTGATATCCCCTCAGGGTCTTCCTCCTCCTCCTCAACCTCTTCAGGGTCCTCCTCAGGATCCTCCTCAGGGTCCTCCTCAGGTTCAGTCTCAGGCTCATACTCGTGACCTGTAACTGTAACCAATGGAGATGGCTCCCTCTGCACTAGCTGCTCATGAACTACGTGAATATCTCGGGGCTCCTCCTCCCTAGTCTGGCTGGGCTCTCCTCTATCAGTCATCCTGACAATAAAATTTTAATTTTTAATTACTAATCGATAATACTCGCGAGCACATAAGTTTGTTATCAAATAATCACATAGCATATAATCGTTTTATTGTCTTTTATGAATTTCGGTAATTCATTCCTTAAAACTCGATAAGAGTTTATCACCTCTATATTCTCTATCTTCTAAAAGGCTACTACCCAAAGGTTTTCCCCACCTAAAGGTTCATAACCTATCAGCTTTGATACCAACCTGTGACACCCCCAAATCCAGGTACTTAATTCCCACTGATTTGGTGTTCACTATAACATACATTCAAAACTAACTACCCAATAAAATAACAATTAAATAAACTTAGAGAAACATCTTCCCAAAATGGGTTACATCACCAAACTATTAAACATTCAAATCCCAGGTTATCTTAACCTTAATACATCAAATGCGGAATAAAACATAATTTAAACAAGTCTTGTTACAAATAATCATCAAGTAGATAGCAGGTCATTTGCTATTTATGCATTTTGCCCTTGCCTTTGCTTGTGGACGGCTCGTCCGACTTCTCAGCCTTGGCTGCAATGATTAGTGCAAGAGTGAGCAAACAATTGCTCACAAGTACGATAACAATAATATTCAAATGAAATGAATTTCAACTGAGGAATAATAGTTTTCTGAATCTCAGTTAATAAATGATCAAAGTCTAAAAGCTCGTCAAAATGCTTGATTCCAAAAATATAGAATTCAAGATTTAGAAATTATATCTGAGGGTCACAAGACCTCGAACTATGTCCTAGGTTGACAAGTATTTCTACTGTAACCTTTAACAGTCATATAGACTATGGACCAACATCTCGTACTCAGGGGGATCAGCCCTTTGTACAATGTATTGTGCACAAACATTTTAACGCTGTCGCGTAAGTAATCCCTTATATTAGGGTTGTTCATCTCAGTTTATCGTCTGAATCCGTACCAAAAGAAACTTGGCTTGGAACAAGAATAGAAAGTATTCTAAGTCTTTGAAATCGTTCATCAACTAAGGACTAGCTGAATCAATAAAGGTTTGCTAGTCTAATTCAACGATAGAGTTTGTTCAATAGAAACTACACTCGAAGTTTGAATAACAAACAATGATTGGAATAAAGCTTAAGTATATAATCTTGATAGTAACCTTGCTTGAATATCAATAAGCTAAGGTCGATAAGCTCGCTCAAAATAAATAAACTTGCATTGAATAATTTAACAAGTTAAAGGAAAGAACAACTTGCCCAACATAAAAGTAATAAGTTGAGATAAGGAACTTGCCTCAAGTGTAGATTACAAATTTAAGTAATTCACAATCTTTAAACAACCTATACATTTAATTATAAAATGGTAACATAATTAGTTACAAAATAATATACACTTTAAGCTTGCTTTTATCCTTTATATTATAACATCTCATTTAACATACCATAGTCAACAAGTACTAGTTTAGCAACCATCTTGACAATACTTTAATCACATTAATATGAGTTTAATTATGCATCATAACTTCCAAGAAAAGAAAACAAATTAATAATAATTTTTTTTTAAACAGTAGTGTTTCTCGCCGGGGCGAGAAAAAACTTAACAAACTTGTCGCCGGGGCGAGGCTGTCGCCGAGACGAAGTTATCCTTAACAAATTTGTCGCCGGGGCGACGCTTCCGCCGGGGCGAAGGAATCAGTTCATTTCTCTCGCCGGGGCGAGAGACTCAACTGTCGTCTTCCCCAGCTCACGAACCAGTGAAAACTTAGGCCAAATTTGGCCAAAATTTTCCAAATTCTACCAACCAAAATACAAATTAAACATACCCTGACATCAAATATGATACAAAATATCTACCCAACATGTTTTCTAAACATTTTAATCATTCTAACACATAAACAACCAATTTAAAACCAAAAATCCTCTGTTAAAACCAAATATTCATGTTTTAGTTATTTTAATAAAATCAACCACTGTAAACTCATCTTTCACTCATTTTAATCCATTCAAATTACATTCTTTTCATTTTTCATCATATTAGCACAATCAAGAGTCAATTTACCAATTAATAATCTAATTGAACATCAATTATCAAATATATATACCATACATGAAATAAGACTCTGTAAAAACAAAGACTTCACTCTAAATCATGTTTTCATGAATTAACACCTCTAAATTGATTATTAATCAACATATAATCATCTAACACATGATTACTACCAATTACACCAAGTAATTCATGTATATAACATAGAAATTCATATATAGAGAACTAAAAGATAAAATACAGTGAAAAGTTATACCTTCTATTAAAGAAAACTTGGTTAATACTCCTTTGGTTTTGGAATTCTCCTCTCCAATCTCTAAGTTCTTCTCCTCAACTCCTCTCTTTTCTCTCAACTCTAAAAAAAACTCTGTTCTCTCTTATCTAATTCACAGAGCTCTCAACAATACTCTATTTTTTTTAACTGGTAAAGCTTTAACAAACAAATAAAAACTGATAATCTTAAAAATAATAACGTATTCCTTATTAACTCATCAGTTGCAAAATTCAAAAAGCCATAAGGCTTGTTTGGCAAAACTAATTAAAATAATCTATTATTCTAACTAAAGGTCTTAAGGCCTTGTTTGGTAAAACACAAATAAAATAACCCATTATTCCCAAACAAAGATCATAGGGCCTTGTTTGGTAAAACTGAATTAAACACTTTCTCATTCATTTTAATAAATCATCATAACATATAGTTTTGAAATGTCACACTTCTAATTTAATTGAACTTATTATTAAATAAATTCAATTAAACCTTACTAACTAAATTAATAATTTCATTTAACAAATAACAATAATACCAAATAAATTCTCTTATTCAAACAAATCACTTATTCAAATAAACCTTTTCATTATCTAATTTAATTATTAAATTAAATTAGAATAAACATAACAAATCACATTCAAATAGCATATAATATTATTAAACTTAACATATACCCATTCCACAAAAACTTAATAAATTATTTATTTAACTCAATAAATTAATAAAAATATTTATATAACTCAATAAATATTTTTATTCAATCACAAAAATTGCATTCGTTACAATTTCACTCTATAGGCACTATGCCTTTCAGTGGAGTAACCAGAGTCTATACTTGGTTCTCATATATGGAGTCTATTTCGGATTTTATAGGCATCTATCACTTCTCTGAGTATCCACTACTCATAGCCTCATCGTGTATAACATCATCATCATCCTCTATGATGAATCCATACCTATCACTCTTCGGAACTCTTCCAGATTTACGAATAGGTTGTGGTATAGTAGGTTCTTCTACTTGGTCAGGTACCTGACTTTGATCCGTAGTATTTTGTGGTTCTTGAATTTCTTCAAGATATATCTTACTCCCACTAACCCTTTCAAGGATAAACTCCTTTTCCAAGAAGGCAGCGTGTTTCGCTACAAATACCTTTTGATCAGTAAGATAATAGAAATAATACCCTACAGTTTCTTTAGGGTATCCCACAAATCTACACTTGTTGGATCTAGTCTTTAGCTTATCATGCTCAAACCTTTTGACATAAGCTGGACAACCCCAAGTCTTAACATACTTAAGATTTAGTTTCCTCCCTATCCATAATTTATATGGGGTCTTTAGGACGGATTTGGTAGGTACCTTGTTAAGTAGATATGCAGCCGTTTCTAGGGCATAACCCAGGAGGATATTGGAAGGTCGGTAAAACTCATCATGGAACGAACCATGTCCAACAATGTTCGATTTCTCCTTTCAGATACACCATTCAACTGTGGCGTCCCTGGTGGAGTCCATTGTGAGATTATACCATTTTCTTTGAGACAACTGAGAAACTCATTGGTCAAGTATTCCCTTCCTCGATTCGATCGAAGAATTTTAATACTTTTACCAGTTTGCTTCTCTACTTCACTTCTGAATTCTTTAAACTTTTCAAACGATTCAGATTTGTATTTCATTAAATACACATATCCAAATCTAGAATGATCATCGGCGAAAGTAATAAAATAAGAATATCCTCCTCGTGCATTCATTGTCATAGGTCCACATACGTTTGTGTGTACCAACGTTAACAACTCTGTAACTCTTTCTCCTTTTTCACTAAACGGATATTTAGTTATCTTACCCATGAGACAAGATTCACAAGTTGGATATGATTCGAAATCTGATAGCTCTAAAAGCCCATCTTTATGCAGCATGGTTAATCTTGTTTCATTGATATGACCGAGTCTACAGTGCCATATAAAGGTATAATTAACATCATCTCTTTTTCTTTTCTTAGTTTGTTCAATTTGAAGTATATTTTCATGCAAGTCAAGTATGTAAAGTCCATTCAGTAGATTGCCAACACCATATAAAACATTTTTATTATAAATAGAACAATTGTTGTTCTTTATTATAATATCAAAACTATTCATATCCAATACAAAAATTTAAATAATGTTTCTAATGAGTGTTGGAACATAATAACAATTATTTAAACTAATGAACTTGCCCGAAGGCAATGCTAAACAATAAGTTCCTACAGCTAATGCATCAACCTTTGCTCCATTTTTCACTCGTAGGACGACTTCATCCTTGTTCAACTTTCTACTTCTGCTTAGTCCCTGTGTATTATTACATATGTGAGAACTACAGCCGGTATCCAATACCCAAGTAGAATTTTGACTTTCAGAAAAATTAATTTCATTCAGGAACAAACCTAGATCGGAAGTCGAAGCTTCTCCAAGCTTCTTTTGGTCCGCAAGATACTCCTTGCAGTTCCTCGTCCAGTGTCCCGGCTTATTGCAATGGTAGCAAATTCCTTTGTTATCAGGATTGGCTTTGTTTTTATCCTTTCCTTTCGCCTTGCCCTTAGCCTTCTTCGTTTTCTTCTTTTCAGAAGATACCTTGGGCCTCTTCCTTTTCTTGGAAGAATCATCCACTAGTAAGACTTGGTTCTTGTTGGATGAGAAGTGTCCTTCAGCAGTTTTTAGCATGTTAAGTAACTCAGGCAAGCTGACGTCCAACTTATTTATGTTAAAATTCACAACAAATTGTGAGAAAGTGTCTGGGAGTGACTGCAAGATCAGATCTTGAATTAACTCCCCATCTATCACGAACCCTAGCTGTCCAAGTTGTTCAATCAGATTGATCATCTTTAGGACATGAGTCTCAACGGTAGTGCCCTCGGTCATATAAGATCGGAAGAGCTCCTTAGATATCTGATATCTAGCAATCCTACTTTGCTCATAATACAACTCTTTGAGGTGCAGCAATATAATAGGAGCATCCATAGTTTCATACTGACGCTGAAGCTCGTTACTCATGGATGCGAGCATGATGCATTGAGCCAAGATTGCATCATCTTGCCACTTTCTAAAAGTAGCAATCTCTTCCTCAGAGGTTGTTTATGCAACATTTGCAGGGACTAGCGAATTTAGGACATAAGAAATCTTTTCAGCAGTGAGAACAATTCTCAGATTCCTTAACCAGTCCGTGTAATTCGGTCCGGTCAGTTTGTTAGCATCAAGTATGCTATGCAGTGATAGTGAGTTTGACATTTTTAAATTCTGCATGTGAAATAGACAACATTTTAGCATACATTTATTTTATTAATTCATCAAAATAAATTAGGTCTTTATTTAAATTGGTATCTCCCACTTTTTTATCAAACTATATTACCCTCATTATATAGTTCGACAAATCTAATTAAAGATTTGCTAGTGAGAATAAGGATCCCATTTCAAATGTATATAGCCTTGTGTGACACAACAAACGATATACAAATAAAGAGGTAGACAACTATTGTCAATTACATCACTTTGTAACTCCTTGTCTTTTACCTATTAAATTATTTGTGAAGCCCCCAAATTCTCTACACTCTCTGTAGCAGATTTGGTGCTCACGTGAGACTATTCAACTATAAATATTCCGTAATATATAACTTCTATCTATCCAAGGTTCACAATATCCCATAATAGATAATAGTTTTGTCGACGCCGGTTTATCGCCTCTTCCGATTTCTTGCCTTTTGATTAATGATTTTGGGGGAAAATGTCGGCATTAAGGTCGACGGGGTTTTGAAAGATCATTTTTATGATGAGCCAATTAACCAGAGTCGCCAGTTGGTATATTTGAAAGGGATGTACCAACTCATCCGAGTTTTCGTGTTTTATAAATCGAGGGCTCATATGTGACTCCAAATTAAATGGTCTGCGAATCGAGATTCGTAGGGTTCGGGGGCTTGCTTAAGTGAGTGGAAGGTGTTAGGCACCCCCCGACTTCCGTGAAACACGGTTACCGCAATCTTGATACTTTCCTATCCTTTGATTCATAAAATGGGTATACGTGGGTGTGTGTGTGTGTGTGCTTATGTGAATGTTGTGGTGAGTTATTTCATGAGAGATGAAACATTTGGCATTTTATTGAGAAATCGTGCTTTGCTTTGGAAATGTTTTAGAACGTCGTTTCCGTTAATACGAGAGAGCTCCTTTATTCATGAGAAAGATTTGATTTTACTCGTCAAAACTATGAATCTTTATTAGGCGTCGTTTTGATAAAACGTGAATTTTCTTAAACCTTAACCAAAATAGGAGTCGAGACTTATACGTTGCTTTCATAAATGATGGGCAATTTCTAGGATCTCTTTAGCCCTATGTATCAAGGTTTAGTAAAACGTTTATTTCATTCATAAAGCCATTTTTGGTGATATTTGAAATGATTTCCTTTGGCCTTCTCGTTTAATAGGAATCGACATTTATTAACACTTCCAATTTTTTAACCTCGTGATTCTAATAACCTAGCTTGTTTGATTTAAATAAAAATCTTCATCGTTTAATCTTTGAAATCATTTTGGTGTCATGAAATCCAACTAAAGCATAGATACGCGTCGGGGCTATCCATGGGCATGTAAGCCATCAAGATACCCTCCGAACGCCAACAATCACATATTTCACTATTACGGGGCCTTAAACCCGATTCTCGCCCTAGCGTCGTTTTAAGGCCCGACAATTACATGTTACAAACGAACACCTTGAATCTATTACATACATCAAAACATCCATCATCGGATTTGGACCACGGGGTCGCGTTCCTAGGCTCACACCCGATATTGCTACATACCCACAAAAATGAATACTACAAAACTAATCCACACGGATTTACCTAATACACCATGATGCCCAAAAATGACAATCTAAATAAATTACATCCACTAAATCATCATAAACAAACTAAAAACTTCACCAATCGGATATCCTCGGGTTATTAGGAAGAAATTTCGTTCCAATGGAACCCTCACTAATAATCCCTAATCCATGATTGTTCAACAATATACATAAAATTACATTTAACTTAATCAAATGATATGATAGAAATTGCAAAAATAAGGAGGTTTTCACCTTGCAAATGAGATCAAATTGGATATGAGCTTTTGTATTTGAATAGGATGAGGAGTATCTTTGATACAATCAAAATCAAAAGAAATAAATCCTCTCTTTTTTCCCTCTCTCTTCTTCCTATTTGATTGCAAAACTTGCTATATTTCCTCTCTATTTCCGTGCTCTTTGCTGCTGGTCTCCTTCTTCCTCAAAATTTCTCAACTCCCTGTATGCTGCACGAAACTGAGCTGAAATAGGCTGGCCAAAGCCAGCCGCCTGCCTTCCACTCACCTGATTTCGAGTTCCGTGTTTTCAAAAGGCGCACTATTTGGCCGCAGATCAATCCGCGGCTGGACGGTTTGACTTTCTCGTTTTTCGTGCAACGCCTCAATTTTCCTGCCGTAACGTCGGTTTTCGCTGACAGGCTCATATTTTGCAGTCCGGGAATTTCCAGGAGACGTGCCACCTCATACGGGAATGCCTGCTTCGGACGGCTTTATTGTCACGTCAGCCTGGTCGCCAATCATTGCGAGGGGGTTGGACGAGCGCACTTGTGCCCATTCCCTCGCTCCCGCAAGCCGGCTCAATTGACGATTTTGCCCTCCTGTCATGGTTAGTACAGGGAACGCAAAAATTGGTTGTCTACAAGTTTGAAAGTAGTATGCACACAAGCCAATCATATTTGATATGATGTAGCATATACTTTGTAATCTTATTCGTTTGTTAAAGGCATTTTACTTTATCTATATCGTGCTATTATATTAAATGTGATAAACCCATAGTTTTGAGTAATGCTTTTAGAATCATGATGGTGATCATGCTAATGAGATCTAAATTCTAGATAGCTCACAAACTAAAATTGTTCCTAATCGGTGGATTACTAAAAAGGGGATTAGTGAATCCGGATAATTAACTAAAATAAGACTTAACAGTAATTCCACGTCTTATATTTAATTGGGACATTGTATGGTAGAAGGATTGAATTGTACGATAACTATGCACTGAAAGGTTCTTTTGTGATTAATGTTGAAATCTATATTATCTAGAAAGTCGTTGATCGCTAAGGGGGCTTACCCTTATTATAGAATAAATATTATTTATTTAAATAAATTGAATAGTTTAATTTATTTATTTAAATAAGATTAGAATTGTTCTAATTGATTTTTTCACAACCAGTTTAATATGGAGAACTTAAAGGGACACACCGCAAAAGGAAAATATTTATTTAATAAGTAAATGACATAATCGTAATAATAAGTTAAGTGTATTTGATTTAATCTATGGACATAGAATAAATTAAATAGCTTAATATTTATTATTTACTATTTTGGAAATATTAAATATAAATTAATAAGAAGAGTCTTATTATTATTATTACCATTACTATTATTTAATTCCTAATAGGGATTGAGAATTAATTAATAGAAGTACTCTCTCATAAATTCCTAATTGGATTAGGAGTTTAATTAATTAAAGGAGTTTAATTAAAATAAAAACTCTAATCCTAAATAGTTTAGGAGGGTTCCCTATATCTATAAATAAGAGGAGTCTTATCATGATTTAGGGTTAGACAGTTACACACTCTTCCATAAGAATTGGAGAGAGAGTGAGAGTACTTGCAATTTCTATAGAGATAGAAACTAAGGTTTTGCCGACACCCATCTTCTTGAACAACTATTATTCCTTGGTGGATCACCTCTAGAGGCCAAACACTTGGGTGGCTAACGTTCATCAAAGGAAGGAATTTAATCGGTGGAATTCAAGGAGAACGCGAAGGAATTGGAGGTGAACTTGTACCTGAGGAAGCTTTGATTCACGAGGGTATAATTCTATATCTCTATCTCTTTCTTTTAATTGATAATTGATCACAAGGATGATCATGGTGATGGTTTGTATGAAAAATTTTAAAATCCGTTTTATTGCGCTTCCGAACTATTTATGTAATTTGATTGCATGTTCGCGCTATATACAAACCTAACATAGTTCTCGTCAGAACGTTAACTGTGTTTGGATGCCCTCACTTGGATGTATAGATTCATATCTTATGAATATTTCTTTCATATCGATAATCCCTATCTATCTGACATTCACAGTATTAATGATAAGTTGGTTCTTAGAACTGAGAGGTGCATTCCGGTAAAGGTGGCACCTTACCGGCGCTCATTAAGTGTAACCTCAGCGCTTACAGAACTCCCAATATCATTTAAATACCCTCATTCAGATGTATAGTTCATATGGATATTGTACTAGATCAAATGCTACTTTCTAACTTAACTAAGAATGTAAATACAACGCAAGAGATATAACAAAAGATGATATATATTTCATAACCTTAAGTTTGATTACAACATTCTCAGTACTATGTTCTTATTACAACAAAGTCTTATAAAACTTGAATTTATTCAAAACTGTAAGATAAAACTAATTAACACGACCTTTTCTCTTGTCCGTCTCTGAAGTTCCGGATTACCATCTAAAACTGCAAAGGAAAGTTTTATACAAAGATGAGCTACAGAATGCTCAGCAAGTTTATGTCAAAAATGTAAACACAATGTGTTTAATTTGAAAGAAGTTCAAAAGCTTTTGCCAACTAAGGGTTCAATACATGAACCATGTGTTCTAACCAGTTATATCAGTCTTCAATGACTTAGAAAAGCTTTGTTCAAATATCTTATAGGGGATCGGCCTAATCGAGATATCCTAGGAGTATGCATACCATCCTAATCGTGCCCAACATGCACTAGATGTCAATATATTATCGACAATAAAAACCCATATAGGGTGTTTGTATACTCAGTTATAAGATGTCGTACTAAACAATTTGGCTTGAAACAACAATTCATGCTCGGATAAATAATATATGAATAATAATTCATTTCTTAAGTTATGCTGAATCAAGAAGCAATAACTTCATAATAATTGATAGCAAGATGTATAATACTTGCATAAAGGTAACAAGGTTTGGAGACTTGCATGTGCGTATTACGTTTAGTTTACGCTGTCTATCTATGTCATATAGTCTATTTATATCAATAATAAGCGTTAGAACTTAAAATAACACGTATCAAATTGAACTAGATAAGTATCGTTAAGGTTCGGCATTGATTCGGCCTTTTGATAGCGTTAATAGACACTTAAACAAGCAGGTTTATCAATAAAACTTTATTTAATAGCTTAAATATTAACTTAGATAATTTAATTATCATTTATAATATTTTTAGAAGCTTAATATTATTTTTAAATAATTTTCACAAGCTTGGTAATTGTCGACGCCGGGAGGAATCGCTTACGCGGGGGTTGTAACCCTTTCCAATTTTTAGCCTTTTTGTTAGATGCCTTTTTGGAAAAGGTCGGCATTAATGTCGACGGGGTTTTTAAAGATTGTTTTTATGATGAGCCAATTTAACCAGAGTCGCCAGTTGGTATATTTGAAATGGATGTACCAACTCATCCGAGTTTTCATTTTTATAAATCGCTGGCTCATATGTGACTCCGAATTAATTGGTCTGCGAATCGAGATTCATAGAGTTCGGGGGCTTGCTTAAGTGAGGGGAAGGTGTTAGGCACCCCTCGACTTCCGTGAAGCACGGTTACCGCAATCTTGATGCTTTTCCTATCCTTTAATTCATGAAATGTGTGTGTGCGTGTATGTGTGTGTGTGCCTATGTAAATGTTGTGGTGAGCTTGCATAAAAGAATCATTTGGATTATTAGGGAAAATTGTGTTCTAATTTGAGCATGTCTTAGAACGTCCATCGGCTTAAACGAGAAAGCTTTTATGAGAAAAGGATTGATTTTAATTAGCAAAAACTATGAGATTTTCATTAAGCGTCGTTTTGGCAAAACAAGAGTTTTAAACCTTCGTAAAAATAGGAATCGAAATCTATACATTGCCTTCATAAAATGATGGGCAACTTCTAGGATATCTTTCACCCTACGCACCAAGATTTAATAAAACGTTGTTTTATTTTTATAAAACCATTTTTTGTGACATTTGAAAACGACTTTCTTTAGCCTTCTCGTTTAATAGAAATCGACATTCATTAACACCTCCAAATTTTTAGCTACGTGATGCTAACCTCCTAGTTTGCTTGATTTTAAGGAAAAACCTTCATCGTTTAATCTTTGAAATCATTTTTTCGTGTCACAAAATCCAATCAAGCATAAACACGCGTCGGGGCTATTCATGGGCATGTAAGCCATCAAAATAACCCCAAACGCCCACAATCACAAGTTTCACTATTCCGGGGCCCTTAAACACGATTATCGCCTTGGCGTCGTTTTAAGGCCCGACGATTACATATTTACAATAACGGATACATCCACCCGATTACATACATTCAAAAATGTCCATCATCGGATTTGGACCACGGGGTCGCATTCCTAGGCTCACATCCGAACTTATTGCACAACCAACCAAATGGATATAACGAAAATAAATAACAACGGGATGCCTAACACTCTAGGATATCTTACAATGACGATCGAAAATACACTATGAATGATACCATACCAGAATAGCTAAGATTTGCACCAAACGGAGATCATCGGGCTATTAGGGGGAATTTCATTCCGATGAGACCCTCACTAATAGTCCCTCACCCATGGCTTCACAATAACATATAAGAAAAAACTACATTTAAGGTGATTCGGATGACCAAAAGATTAACAAAATGGTATAACAAAATGCTAAGAACAAAGGGTTTTCACCTTGCAATTAATCCCCACAATATGTATGAATTTGTGTATTGAGTAGAGTAGAAAATATGAGATATAATCTCACAAAATTAGTACAATTCCTCACTCTTTTCACTCTTTTTCTCTCCTAATGGCTCTTGTTTTGCTGCTGTTTTCTCCTTATTTCCGAGCTGCTGCTGCTGCTGAATTCCTCCTCTTTTCCTTCCTGTATGCGAACTGGCCTAATATAGCACTGCCAAGGGCAGCCGCAGATCTATCTGCGGCTGGCCGCAGATAGATCTGCGGCTGGCCCTTGGTTCTCCCCCCAACCGCGCTCGAGTCCCGTGCGCTTCGAGTCCCGTGCTGCCTCGAGTTCCGTCCTTGGCCGCGAATTGATCTGCGGCTGACTGTGCTGATTTTCTCGTTTTTCGTGCCTCGTCCCGATTTTCGTGTCGTACCGTTGGTTTCCGCTGACGGGTTTGCGTTTGGCAGTCCGGGAACCGTCGGGAAACGTGCCACGTCATCCGGGTAAGCCACAGTGGATCAGTAACTGACCTCTCGACATTCGTTTGTTGTCCGTGTCGGCTTTCAATATCATCCCGTCGTGGTGGTTTTGATGGGTTCGTCTTTATGTCCACCCTTTTATTCTCGTGTGTCGGGTCAATTGACGATTTGCCCTCCTGTCAGGGTTAGTATAGGAAATGCAAAAAACCGGGTGTCTACAGCTGCCCCTCTTTATCATGTTTATGAAATGATAAATGGAATGAACAGGATAAAGAATAGACACTCGATGCATGAATGACAGTGCACAAGAATGACAATACATACGTGATTTGCTTGGATCTCAGCCCTTCCCAGGGTTGTTGTTGGTTTGGATCTTAGCCCTTCCCAGGGTTGTGGTTTGTTTGGATCTTAGCCCTTCCCAGGGTGTTAGTTTGGATCTCAGCCCTTCCCAGGGTGTTAGTTTGGATCTCAGCCCTTCCCAGGGTTTTTTGTTTTGGTTGGATGCCTTCCCAGGTTTGCTCACCACTCTGTCGCGGTTTGCTTGGATCTCAGCCCTTCCCAGGGTTTGTTGTTTTTCGTCTTTTTTCTTTTGTTGTTATCATCCCATCCCAGGGGTGCTCACCATCTTGGTGTGGTACGCGGGGATCTCAGCAATTCCCAGGGGTTGATCTCCAATCTGTCGCGGTTTGCTTGGAATGCCTTCCCAGGTTTGGCTCACCACTCTGTAGCGGTTTGCTTGGATCTCAGCCCTTCCCAGGGTTTGTTGTTTTTTTGTCTTTTTTTTTTCTTTTTGTGGATACCAGCCCTTTCCCAGGGTTGCTCACCATATTGCTGTGGGTTCGCAGTGGATCTCAGCCCTTCCCCAGGGTTTGCTCAACACACTCTAGTCGCGGTTTGCTTGGATCTCAGCCCTTCCCAGGGTTTGTTGTTTTTTTGTCTTTTTTTCTTTTGTGGATATCAGCCCTTCCCAGGGTTGCTTCACCATTTTGTTGTGGTTCGCGTGGATCTCAGCCCTTCCCAGGGTTAGCTCACCACTATCTAGCGGTATGCTTGGATGCCTACCCAGGTTTGCTCACCACCACTCTGTCGCGGTTTGCTTGGATCTCAGCCCTTCCCAGGGTTTGGTTGTTATTTTGTCTTTTTTTCTTTTTTGTGGATAACCAGCCCTTCCCAGGGTTGCTCACCATATTGCTGTGGTTCGCGTGGATCTCAGCCCTTCCCAGGGTTTGCTCACCACTCTGTCGCGGTTTGCTTGGATGCCTTCCCAGGTTTGCTCACCACTCTGTCGCGGTTTGCTTGGATCTCAGCCCTTCCCAGGGTTTGTTGTTTTTTGTCTTTTTTTCTTTTGTGGATATCAGCCCTTCCCAGGGTTGCTCACCATTTTGTTGTGGTTCGTGTGGATCTCAGCCCTTCCCAGGGTTTAGCCGGGTCTTGCCTTGATTCGTCGTGTTCGACGTCCGACTTATTCAGAATTTTGTATTTTATTTTCACATAACGAGTCATGTATGATGCAAGCTTTTTATTCATGGATAGAGAATGACCCCTGTACAGTCTTTTTGATATTATTTTCTACAGGTGTCGTCGCCAGATGTCGTGGTATGCTTGGATTTCGATCTTCCCACAGGATCGGTCGGCGGCTTCTCCGCTGATTGGACGGTTTGTCGCCGGTGACAGAGATATGGCAGATGATCTTCCGGAACGTTCCTGATCCTTGTTATTCTTTCCGGTGTCGGCGGGCTTTGCGGAGGGTATTCCGAGCCATTAGGTCCCTGTCCGTCCGGTGCTCACCCATCTCGATTACTACCGAGGCTGAGAGGTATGCTGCTCTTGTTGAGAGAGATGCTGCTATCCTGGCCAGGGATGTTGTTCATGCTGATAGAGACGCAATTGTATTGCAGACTAAGGCAATTATAGATGCTCACTCTAAGACCGTTAGCCGAGCCATTGCTTATTGGATCGCGTTGACATGATGGGGCAACAGATTGCAGGGAATGCCGATGCCTCAGATCTATCCACCACTTAATCCATCCTGCTTTGATTAGTTTCAAATTGGTAGATCATTTTATTTCCTGCATGGACTGTGTCAGTTTCATCGGTTATCAAAAGAGAAACCTTGTAACAAAATGACCTATTTATATAGACAAGTATTTAGATTTAGTCATTTTTTTCCTGTTCCCCTTTTGTCGTATCGTTGCCTTTCATTGGACCCTCTCATTTTATCCAGCTAACCATGATTTTGATATTTCGCCTTCTTTCTCTTCTCAAGTGTCGATGGGGATTTGTCAGATATTGCCGCATATCCTGTCGATTTCATCGGCTAAGTCTTAGATTCGGGCTAACTGCTTGGTTGGGTTAGGGTTAGGTTATTTGAGATGAAGCTGATCAGGTGGCTGGTTTCGGGAGAGTTTCGAGGGTATAGGAAGGTTTTTCTGGCTGTTGGGAATCGGTTTTGATAGGAAGAAAGGGTTTATTTTGTAAGGAATGGGACCGCGCCCACGATGGCTGCCTACGTACCCCCACAAGTCGGGAGATCAGGTCCTACGTAGTTCATTTTCCAAAACAGGGAGAAAAATGACGAGGGATATTTTTTTTTTTTTTTTTTTTTTTTTTTTTTTTTTTTTATGCATAGAACCGCTTCACCGAGTCAGAATTGAGGGGTTGTGGGAACACCTCCCCGTCCATTTCTTGCAGTATGAGGGCTCCTCCGGACCAGCACTTTCTTAATCACAAAAGGCCCCTCCCAGTTCGGGGCAAACTTCCCCTTTGGCTTCGTCTTGACAAGGCATTACTCTCTTTAACACTAGGTCATTTTCTTTGAATTTTCGAGGTCTTATCTTCTTGTCGTATATGATCGGGAGATCCTTTGCTGATATAACTGACCGTGCAACACAGCGGCCACCCTCCTTTCATCAATTAGGGCCAATTTGGGTCCGTACCGACTTGCATCCCAATCCTCCTCGTTTATCCGAGCATCAATCAAGATTCTGAGGGACGCCATCTCAACCTCAACTGGCAGAACCGCCTCCATTCCGTATACCAGAGCGTACGGGGTTTGCCCCTGTAGAAGTACGTTACCGACGTTCTGTACGCCAGCAAGGTGAGAGGTAGCAGAGATCCGGCCATCCCCGATATGATTAGCAGACATTTTCGCCATGATCTTCTTGATATTCTTATTTGCAGCCTTCCACTGCCCCATTCATCTTAGGACGGTAAATGACAGAATTGAGGTGTTTGATCTTAAACTGGTCGCATAATCCCTTCATGAGGGTATTGTTCAAATTCTTGGCATTGTTAGAGACTAAAACCTCAGGTTGGCCCGTATCGGCAAAATGAACATATATTCCTGATGAAACCGACGATGATCTCCTGAGTTACTTTGGGGAAAGAAGCTGCTTCTACCCATTTAGTGAAGTAATCGATCATGACGAATATAAATCGGTGGCCGTTGCTTGCTTTGGGCTCTATTGGTCCGATCACATCCATACCCCACATTGAGAATGGCCAAGGGGAGGTCATACAGTGCAGTTCATTGGGAGGCGCATGGATAACATTACCGTGCGCCTGGCATTGGTAACACCGCTTGACGTGATCATCACAGTCGGCTTTCAGCGTCAACCAGTAATGCCCCGTTCTCAAGATCTTCTTGGCCAGCATCGGCCCACTCATGTGTGGCCCACACACTCCACCATGTATTTCGTCCATAATCTTTTGGGCCTGCATTTCATTTACACATCGTAGCAATCCCAAATTGGCATCCCTCTTGTACAGTGAATCTCCGCTCAGATAAAATTTCATTGCCATCTTTTGAATTCTCAACCTCTCCGCTCGGCTGGCTTGGTCGGGAATGGATCTATCCCTCAGGATATTCCCTTATGTCGTGATACCAAGGCTGCTTTGGCAGAACCCCCTCGTCCGATAGTACCGCCACGTGCTCCTCGTATGTCGGGGCGTTCTGCACTGCTATCTCAATCTGTGGAACGTTCCCTGCTCTTGATTGTGTGGACTAGAGAAGCTAAAGTCGCCAATGCATCGGCGAAATCATTCCGTCCCCGGGGGATGTGTCGGAAAGCGATATCTTCGAACTCTTGCATCAGTTGGATAACACAACGTGGTATGGAAGCAACCGGAGCTCTTTAGTGCTGTACACCCCGATCGCTTGTCTGATTACCAGCTCCGAATCCCCGAACACTGCTAACCTTTTCACCCCCATATCGCGAGCCAAACGGAGTCCCAATATACATCCCTCATACTCAGCTGTGTTGTTTGAGTTACTGAACTGTAATTTAGTGGCTACGGGGTATTGCTCTCCTGTGATAGAGACCAGGACTGCTCCGGCTCCTGCCCCTTCCGCATTCATGGCACCATCAAAATACAATTTCCAGAACTGCCCCTCGTCATCTTCTCTCCCGCGCAAGATCCAGAATATGTCTTCGCCCGGCAAAGGAGTGTCTAAAGGCTCCATTCCCCCTGATGGCGCTTCTGCCAATTGATCTGCAATTCCCTGCCCCTTCATGGCTTTCTGAGTTACGTATACAATGTCGAACTGCTGTAAGATTAACTGCCATCTTGAAAGTCGACAGTTCAGCATGGGCCGTTCAAAGATATATTTCAGGGGATCCATCCTTGATATCAGGTACGTGGTGTGCCCATGGAGATAATGCTGTAATCTCATTGTAGCCCAAGCCAAAGCACAACAGGTCCTTTCGATAGGGGTGTAATTCTGTTCACATCGGCTAAATCTCTTGCTGAGGTAATAAATGGCCTGCTCTTTGCCTTGATTCATTCCTTCTGCCCCAGCATACAGCCCATCGCAATGTCATTGACTGATATATACATGAATAGAGGGATCTCATCCTTTCGGGGGTACCACACGGGTGCTTCCGTCAGCTGCTTCTTAATGATCTGAAAGGCTTCCTGGCATTGCTCATTCCATTCTTGGGAGACATCTTTTCTTAACAGCTTGAAAATTGGCTCGCACGTGGTTGTCAAATGGGATATGAAGCGGCTGATGAAATTTATTCTTCCCAGAAATCCTCTTATTTCCTTTTTCAGTGCGGGGGGCCGGCATATCCACAATGGCCTTAATCTTGGCCGGATCCAACTCGATGCCTACGATCACTAACCAGGAATCCCAAGAGTTTGCCCGATTGCACTCCGAAAGCACACTTTGCCGGATTGAGCCTTAAATTATATTTTCTGAGCCGGTCAAATAGCTTTTGGAGATGGGTCACATGATCAGATTCTATCTTTGACTTCACGATAATGTCATCCACGTAGACCTCTATCTCCTTGTGCATCATATCGTGGAACAGGGCCATCATAGCTCTTTGATAAGTAGCCCCTGCATTTGTGAGACCGAAAGCCAACCGTCTATAGCAGAAAGTGCCCCAAGGGGTGATGAAGGTTGTTTTCTCCCCGGTCCTCCTCTGCCACCATTATCTGATGATACCCCGCAAAGCAATCAACGAAAGAGTACATCTCGTATTGGGCTGTGTTATCCACCAATATGTGTATAAAAGGTACTGGAAAATTATCCTTGAGACTGGCCTTGTTCAGATCTCTATAGTCAACACATACCCTCACCTTTCCTCCAGGCTTAGCCACTGGGACCACATTGGACAACCATTCTGGGTAGGTGGACACCATGATGATTCCAGCCCTGAACTGTTTGATGATCTCCTCCTTTACCTTCAAGCTCCATTCCGGTTTTAGCTTTCTTAGTTTTTTGCTTGACGGGCTTGAAACCCTCCTTGATGGGCAGCTGGTGTACCACAATGTCGGTGGATAATCCGATCATGTCCTCATGAGACCAGGCGAAACACATCCTCATACTGGCGTAGCAATTTGGTCATTTCTACTTTCTGGTTAGGGGTCAGGTCTGTCCCGATCTTGAGCTCTTTGGGTTGGTCAGGGGTTCCGATATTTATGGTGACGGTTTGGTCTAAGTTGGGTTTGGGTTTATCCTCGACCCACCCTTTGATCTCGTCAGGCGCGTCATCGTAATCTGTCTCGTCCTGCTCAATACCCATTAAATCGAAATCCAGCTCGATATCAAAATCATAGTCATCATTCAAATTTGAGGGATCGCTTGTTAAGCAAGGAATACTCAAATTGGTACACCTGACATTGGAAACAAAATACTGTCATATATATAATTCATCTTTCCATAATGATCGCTCTTAAAATAACATGACAAACTAACATAGTTATGCAAAAATATAAAATTAAAGAACCAAAACTGGTAGACATTCATCCCCCACTCTTCGGGGTCTACCACCCCGGCACCATGTTTTACCCTTGTCTGGATATTATCGGCTCCACCGTCCAGTTATCGGTGGTCAGATCAGTCGGGATGCGACATATGACAGACGGCTGTGTTCCAGGGACTTCCTTGACGACTACTGCCACATCGTATCCGTCCTCCCTCACAGCCTTATTAGGGATAACTAACCCTGCCCAATCGATGACAGGCACTCTCTGTAGGGCTCCCGACCGACGATGTGCGGCCGTATCCTTCCCCCTCTCCAATGTTTATTGATGGTCCAGAGATATAGCATTTGGTTTCGAACTGCTGCATGACCTCCCGCAGGAAACTCTTCCTTTTGACTGACTCATCATCCGCAGGAGTTAATTCTTTACCTTCTAATTTGGACACGGGCTTGTCTGTCCCTTGTTCATTGTGGACCTTCGGCATTAGGATTCCGGTCGATCGAAATGGGGTTTCCCTTTGAGAGTGGTTCCGCTCTATGCCTCCATGATATCCCAACCCTGCCCTGCCTGTCTGGTTGGGCAGTTGAATAGGCGTGGAAATTCCTTGGTTGTCTTTTCCCAACCCCTGCCCCGGTTGAAACTTCATCTTCATCATTTCTCTAGCAACGAAGGTGAACTCAGGGGAGGCTTTCGATTTTATGGCTGGAGCTCCCAGACCTCTATAGTGGGGAGAGCTGATTTCCAGTGCTTGAAAACTGGCAGGCGCCGCGGATTCGTCCACATTGATTACTGGCAGACCATTCTTGGACGGGAAAGGGTCATTACGCTCTGCGGAGATTGTTACCAGATTCCCGCTGACGATGAACTTGATTTGTTGGTGTAGTGTAGAGGGAACTGCCCCAGCCATATGTATCCATGGTCTTCCCAATAACATGTTATAACTGGCGGAGATATCCAGGACCTGAAAGGAAATATCAACAGTACACGGCCCTATCTCCACGGGCAACTCTATTTTCTCCCCCCCCCCCCAATGTATCCTTCCGGGATCCATCGAAGGCTCGCACCACCACGTGACTGGCCCGCAAGCGCTTGGGATTAATGTTCATTTTCCTCAATGTACTGAGGGGACAAATATTCAATGCTGATCCCCCATCAATCAGCACCCCATTCATGACATACCCTGATGAGATCACTGCGATGTGCAGCGGTCTCCGATGCCCCCTTCCCTCTTTCGGGATATCATCATCTGTGAATGATAGCACATTGTTCTCTAGCAGATGGTCCACTAGGCGGCCGAAACTTTCTTGGCTAATTGTCTTGGGAATGTGAGCCTCCCCCAGGATTTTGGCCAAGATTCTGCAGTGGTCGTTGGACGATAACACCAAATCCATGATCGACGTTAGAGTCGATTCCTCGCTCACCGTTCCTGATCCCCCTTACTTCCGGATGGTCCATCTTTTTCCAAGAACTCCACGGCTTTTTCCTCGGATATCCTCTCGTTCTCTTTTCTCTTACTCTTGAGGACTCTTCCTGGAAGGTACAAGGGATTCCCCTTTGATGTTACGGAAGCACAACTGGCCGCCTCCTCTAATACACCCCCGTAGTTCCACGGTACTGTTTTTAGATTGCAAATAGGGATCTGTGGTCTTGCTGCGATGATGAGAGGTTTTGGAGCCGCTAACTTGATAGGCCCCCCTGTGATACTCCGGCTTGCACCCGTCAACCTAACCGGTGCCCCTTGCATATTCTCCTGAGTACCCGTCATGCCAACCATCTCATCAATCCTTGTCATATAATTTCGCCTTGGCGGTCCTTCGGTTTTCGATGGCTTCCACCATATTGACCCCTCCCCCCCATCATGCTTCGGTAGGGATTGATTTTAACATTCGGCGGCTCGGGCTGTTCCACCACGATTTCCCCGCTATCAATCAGGTTTTGAATTATGTGTTTCAACGTCCAACATTCCTGAGTGTCATGACCCGGGGAACCCGAATGATATGCACACTTTTTACTAGGGTCAAATTTTCTTCCCTTCGGGTCACACGGAGGTGCCAAATCGACAATCTTCCTCTGTGATATCAATATTGCCAAAATCTGCTCAAGAGGATCCCCAAGTGGGGTGAATACCCTCTTCTGTGTGGTCTCAAACCTCCTTCGTCCGTCCGTTCTGGGATTATCAAAATTAGGTTGCCGGGGCGGTGCAAATCTCTGTATTTGTACAGAAGGGCTATTCTCCACTTTCCTGGATGATCCCTGCAGTACGAGAGAGACATCTTCCTCTTTTCGCTTTTGGGGCCTGCGGGAAGTACTGCCATAATTCCCACTTTGGATTTGTTCCGCAGCCGTTTCAAGAGCTGTGAAGTCCCGGATTTTACCAGATTTCAACCCCATATCCACCATTTCTCCATGTTTTATCATCTCGGCGAAAGGTCTTCCAATCCCTGATATGACCCTCTCATAATAAGGTGCTTCCTGTATATCCACAAAGGTCATCACCATCTCTGACTCACTCATTGGAGGATTCACTTGTGCGGCCATACCCCTCCATCGTTGGGCATAGTCCCTGAAGGTTTCCCTTGGTTGCTTCTTGATTTTTGTCATTTGATATCTATCAGGGGCCATCTGTGCCTGAAAGCTATACTGTGTCAAGAAGGTGTGGGCCAGCTCCTCCCAATTATGAATCCGGGCATTATCGAGACGGGCATACCAGATCCTCGCCTCCCCCGTCAAGCTTTTCTGGAATAATTGCATCCTCAGTCCTTCGTCTTCCGCATAGGACCCCAGTTCTCCAATATATATTTTCAGGTGAGTGTAAGGATCCCCTTTCCCATTGTATTTCTCGAATTCGGGGATCTTAAATTTCTCTGGATATCTGGTTCCGGGGAAGACACACAAATCTGCATAATTAACCCTACCCAGGGAGCCTATGCCTTTTAGAGATTGGATGGTCTCCTCCATCTGCTTCATTTTCCTGCGAAGGTCATTAGTATCTCCCTCCTCTGGAATCGTGATTACTGTCTTGTTGAGGGCAGGAATGACCTTTGGGAGGATCGGCTCGTCCTTAAGCTGATGTTGGTTATTTTTGAATAGGATTGCATCATCCTTAGGAGGATTCTGGTCACCCCCTGGCGGTGGTACATTGTGCGGTCCCTAGTTTGACGGATCCTGTCTGATTAAGAACTGTTCTTTTAGCATTGTGGCCATTTCCATCATCTGCTTCCTAAAGTCATCAAACTCTTCCCGAGATACAGAACTATGATTGGGGAGATCAGCCATTTCAGAGGTAGAGACCTGGGCCTTTTTTAGACTACAAACGCGTCTCGAGGAGCAATCCTACAGGGGAAAAATCGGGTTTAAAGTTTAGTCTAGGGAAATGAGAGATGTGGATGCATGCTCAAACTGTAAATTTTGTGATTTTAGGGTCTTTTAATCTTTCCCTGCAAAACCAAATGTTAGCAGTCTTTTATTGCAATAATCAATGCTAGACGTGAATTAGGAAGTTCCCAGCTGTTCCCTGCAACCATAGAGGTTAGTACCTTCTTTTAGCAACAGGGGATGTAAATGATATTGCATTGGATCATGACATTTAATACGCGTAAACGTAAAAGGGCATGAAGAGACTTTTCCTGCGTTGGGTTAATCTGAGGCTGACCTATCCTAAGGTTACTCTCACGGGCTTTTCGGCATGAAGGTTCCCAAATCTTCACAATCTACTCGTTTGAGCCCTTTCGATTGGACTGGATTTGAGTGGTGCGTTTCCTGAGCCATCTCCGGGGAGCAGCCCCTTCGAGTCCAGTAATAAGCAACCGACGGGTTCGCCTCAGGAGGAGGTACAATCTCAACATACATTCACATTCATCGTCCTCACCGCATGCAAATGATTACTTTGAAGTAAAGAGAAACCCATTCAATCATTCATTCATTGGACAACAACACACATTTACACAACAATAACTAAAAGACGTCAAAATGTCGTACGCACATACACATTTATAAATTTTTAGAGGATAGGATAGCATCAAGATTTGAAACGCGGCTTAAGCCCTCTAATGTCCCCAGCAGAGTCGCCAGCTGTCGACGCCGGGAGGAATCGCTTACGCGGGGGGTTGTAACCCTTTCCAATTTTAGCCTTTTCATTAGATGATTTTTTTGGAAAAGGTCGGCAATAATGTCGACGGGGTTTTTTAAAGATTGTTTTTTTTTTTTATGATGAGCCAATTTAACCAGAGTCGCCAGTTGGTATTTTTGAAATGGATGTACCAACTCATCCGAGTTTTTATTTTTTTATAAATCGCTGGCTCATATGTGACTCCGAATTAATTGGTCTGCGAATCGAGATTCATAGAGTTCGGGGGCTTGCTTAAGTGAGGGGAAGGTGTTAGGCACCCCTCGACTTCCGTGAAGCACGGTTACCGCAATCTTGATGCTTTCCTATCCTTTAATTCATGAAATGTGTGTGTGCGTGTGTGTGTGTGTGTGCCTATGTAAATGTTATGGTGAGTTTGCATAAAAGAATCATTTGGATTTTTTAGGGAAAATTGTGTTTTTCTTTTGAGAATGCCTTAGAATGTTCATCGGCTTAAACGAGAAAGCTTTATGAAAAAGAATTGATTTTATTTGGCAAAAACTATGAGATTTTCCTTAGGTGTCGTTTTGGCAAAACAAGAGTTTTAAACCTTCGTAAAAATAGGAATCGAAATCTATACGTTGCTTTCATAAAATGATGGGCAACTTCTAGGATATCTTTCACCCTACGCACCAAGATTTAATAAAACGTTGTTTTATTTTTATAAAACCATTTTTGTGACGTTTGAAAACGACTTTCTTTAGCCTTCTCGTTTAATAGAAACCGACATTCATTAACACCTCCAATTTTTTAGCTACGTGATGCTAACCTCCTAGTTTGCTTGATTTTAAGGAAAAACCTTCCTCGTTTAATCTTTGAAATCATTTTTTCGTGTTCCGAAATCCAATCAAGCATAAACACGCGTCGGGGCTATTCTATGGGCATGTAAGCCATCCAAATAACCCCAACGCCCACAATCACATACTTCCATATTACGGGGGCCTTAAACCCAATTCTCGCCTTGGCGTCGTTTTAAGGCCCGACGATTACATATTTACAATGACTGATACATCCACCCGATTACATACAGTCAAAAATTTCCATCATCGGATTTGGACCACGGGGTCGCTTTCCTAGGCTCACATCCGAACTTATTGCACAAACAACCAAATGGATATAACGAAAATAAACAATAACGGGATGCCTAACACTCTAAGATGTCTTACAATGACGATCGAAATACACTATGAATGATACCATACCATAATAGCTAAGATTTGCACCAAACGGATATCATCGGGCTATTAGGGGGAATTTCATTCCGATGAGACCCTCACTAATAATCCCTAACCCATGGCTTCATAATAACATATAAAAAAACTACATTTAAGTTAATTCGGATGACCAAAAGATTAACAAAATGATATAACAAAATGCTAAGAACAAAGGGTTTTTCACCTTGCAATTAATCTATGAATTCGTGTATTGAGTAGAGTGGAGAATATGAAATATAATCTCACAAATTTGGTACAATTCCTCACTCTTTTTCACTCTTTTTCTCTCCTAATTGCTCTTGTTTTGCTGTTGTTTTTTGTTCCTACCGAGCTGCTGCTGCTGCTGAATGCTTCTCCCCTCCTCCTTCTTTTCTTTCTGTATGCGAACTGGCCTAATAAAGCACTGCCAAGGGCAGCCGCAGATCTATCTGCGGCTGGCCGCAGATATATCTGCGGCTGGCCCTTGGTTCTCCCCCCAGCCGCGCTCGAGTCCCGTGCGCTTCGAGTCCCGTGCTGCCTCGAGTTCCGTCCTTGGCCGCGAATTGATCTGCGGCTAACTGTGCTGATTTTCTCGTTTTCCGTGCCTCGTCTCGATTTTCGTGTCGTACCGTTGGTTCCCGCTGACGGGTTTGCGCTCGGCAGTTCGGAACCCGTCGGGAAACGTGCCACGTCATCCGGGCAAGCACAGTGATCAGTAACTGACTCTCGACATTCGCTTGTTGTCGTGTCGGCTTCAATATCATCCCGTCGTGGTGGTTTTGAGGGTTCGTCTTTATGTCCACCCTTTATTCTCGTGTGCCGGGTCAATTGACGATTTTGCCCTCCTGTCAGGGTTAGTATAGGAAATGCAAAAATCGGGTGTCTACACATACCATTATAAAAATTGGATTTTCAGAAGGAGTACATTGTTCAACCATTGATAAGCAAAATTTGAGTCTTGCTTTCTTGTTTTCATGCGTCAATGTAGGTTTTATAACATTTGAATATGCTCTTAAACTACCTTCTTTAATCCTTCGGTTAAGAGTGGACTTTGATAAACTCATAGCACTTGCAAGTGACCTTATGTTTGTTCTTCGACGAAGTGGAATATCCGAAGCTTGATTGAAATCAATTTGAACTCGTTTTCCACCAACCCTTCTTATACGTCTTGAACTAACATCGATGGTACCGGTTGCGCTTGAGTTTTCTCCTCGCTTCCATATGCAATGTTAGAACTAGAATTAAGCATATATTCAGCCATAATTGAAAACTTACCACGACGATTTTGAGGTGCGAAGACTTGCTTGATTAATTGTGTAGTTTTCTTTTTTGATGTCAACTGAAGGTTGGTATAATATTTTGGTTAATTTTGGTTTTTTTGGGTTAAGATATTTTGGACTATAACCCAAAAAAACCATCGCTATATCCTACCGTGAACTACACATCTGTGTACATATATTTTTTCATATATATATATATATATATATATATATATATATATATATATATATATATGGAATTGAAGGATTACAGGGGTTTGAAAAAAAATAAAAGTTTCTAATTTCTTTTCTAAAAAAATAATAATTGTTTTTAAAACTTTCAAAAAATAATATTTTATTTTAAAATATAAAAAAAAATTATTATTTTAAAATTATTCTAAAAATAATATTTTATTTTAAAATATTAAAAGTATAATTAAAGAAATTTATCTTGTTTAATTATTCATTATTTTTAATATTTTAAAATAAAGTATTATTTTTAAAATAATAATAATTTTAAAAAAAAGTTCAAATAATAATTATTTTGAATATTTTAAAATAAAATATTATTTTTAAAAGAATTTTGAAACAATAATTATTTTTAAAATAATTTTAAAACTTTTTAGTTTTTTTATTAAAAAAATAGTTAGTAAAATTGGGTCGGGTCAAACTGAGTCGGATCGTGTCCAAATTTGGTCAAAATGGGTCGAGTTTGGGTCAAATCAGGCAAAAGGAACGGAAGCGCAAAAAAAATGGCACTTTAAGGACCCAATTGACGAAAAATGTACTTTAGGGACGACATTGAAAGTGGGTGGCAACTTGGAGGGTCATAAGTGCCATTCAGCCTCTGTAATATATGGGTAAGTTAAGTATTTATTATTCTTGGTCATATTAGGATATAGAATTGGGGTGTTCGTGATTGGTTGAATAACATTTTTGTCCCTTCAAATTGTCACTCATTTTTAAAATTTATTTTTCGTCAGTTAGGTCCTTAAAGTGGCATTTTTTTTGGCGTTTCCGTTCCTTCTACCCGGTTTGACCCTAACCCGACTCATTTTAACCAAATTTTGACCCAACACGACCCAGTTTGACCCAACACAAATTTTAATATTTTAAAATAAAATAAATATTTTTAATATGTTAAAATAAACTATTATTTTTAAAATAATTTTAAATAATAATTATATTTAATATTTTAAAATAAATTTTTATATTTAAATTAATAGATATTTTTAATATTTTATAATTAAATAATTAATTTAAAAATAGTTATTTTTAATATTTTAAAATAATTATTTAAAAAAATTAAAATAATATTTATATTTAATATTTTAAAATAAAATATATTTTAAAATAATTTTAAAGTAAGTATTATTTTTAATATTTTAAAATAAAATAATTTTTAAAAATAATTTGAAAATAATAATTATTTTTAATATGTTAAAATAAAATACTATTTTTAAAAAGTTATAAAAATTTGAGTCTTGCTTTCTTGTTTTCATGCGTCAATATAGGTTTTATAGCATTTGAATGTGCTCTTAAACTACCTTCTTTAATCCTTCTGTGAAGAGTGAACTTTGATAAACTCATAGCACTTGCAAGTGACCTTATGTTTGTTCTTCGACGAAGTGGAATATCCGAAGCTTGATTGAAATCAATTTGAACTCGTTTTCCACCAACCCTTCTTATACGTCTTGAACTAACATCGATGGTACCGGTTACACTTGAGTTTTGTCCTCGCTTCCATATGCGACTAATTGTCTTGCTAGTTACTGAAAATTGGGAAGCTGTAGAAGCAATTGAACCCTTCTTTAATTTTCCATTTCGGTTTTGCTTCAACAATATTTCGTAAATGACTTGCCTTTGATCGTTAGAAAGATTTTTCATGATATTGTTGTTATGATAAAGTTAGATGATTATAGAGTATAATTGTATGCTTTTTATAGTATGAAATCCCCATTTAAAATTTTCATTTGGCAAAAACTTTGGCGAACAGTATAAAATTTGAATTTTGCATACTTGATTTACTTCAATTTAAATTTTTTGCACCATGTTTTAGTGGAGCATACAATCCATGCAAGCTTTATGGAAAATATGATTACATTGAGTGTGGATTAATTTGCTTCAATTTGGTTTTTCATTAAAAATTTGTGCGCCGGATTCTATTTATATTCATGCACGGATTATTAGAAGAAGTTTGATGAGAATTGAATGTGGAGTTTCTCTATGGAAAATTGATTATGCCAACTTTTTATGGAAACATAACAATAATTGTTGAGCATTTGGGCTGAATTTCAAGGAGTAGTATATATATACAGTATTAAATGATTAATGACATATTATTATGGGTAATTTTGTTATTTCATTCCCCTTCTTAATATGCGTGAAAAGTCCACTAGGACTTTTATCTTGGGACGGAGGGAGTATTAGAGATATCTTTTTGTGGTATAGAGCTCTCTATTTGTTTTGTAGTTTTGTTATGTTTTGTGCGTAACCTTTCTTTTTATTTCGAAAAGGGGTATTACACTAAAACATATTGAAAATGTACTATATTATTATAAAAGATAAAAAATTACAATACAAACAATATTCCAATCTTTTCAAACAAAATAACACATAATCAAAAAATAACCAATATGGTAGCAATAGTTAGTGAACACCCTACATATACTCTTGAAAAATAATCAAATTCCAAAAATAATACTCTCTCAGCTCCAAAATGTAAGAATATTATTAAGGCAAATAGTCTAATTCCAAACATATTTTTCGCAAACAAACGTGACCAGGAGTTTACCACCGCCTACGCCTACATATTCCACTCACTCTATCCTCTTTGATCCTATTCCAAGTGTGTTAGATTGACGTGATAACCAACTACACCACGACGTATCTGAAATTTTTACCTTTGTAATCACCAACCCTGATCTGAATTAAAATCTCAAGTACCTGTGTTTGTGTATTGTGCCTAGCTGTTTTCTAAATTTGTAGAAATAAGTAGCGACCATTACCATATCTATCTATATAGTATAGGCCTAACTCTTTGTAAATTAATATTGTACTAACTTATCTATCTATAAAGTTGGTTGGTAAATTTTAATGTAGATACATTCTTATACTTTGTTTCAATTAGTACAAAGATGATAATCTGATGGACTATACTTTTATTCCTAACATCATTTGATATCTCAAAAGGAAATACTCTCTCTATTCTCAATTATAAGATGAGTTTTGACTTTTTTAAAGTCAATTTAAAATATTTTAAAATTAACATGATTCATTTAAATTTTAAAAATAATAAATCTTATAACTGGTAACTTTTTAGTTAGTTAATGACAGTCATAATTATATTGACATAAACTAAATGAATTCATGTCAATTTTGAAATTAAAAATGTCTTAATTAATTTTTGGAAAGTCAATATTAATCTTATAATTTAGAATGAAGGGATTACTATTCTGTCTCACCTTCTTCCTTGTACTTATATAGTGCATATTTTTATTTGAAGTGTTTAGTGCATTTGAAAATCCAAATGCACTGAAAATTTTGTCTGTATAGAAGTATCAAATTTCAGACACAACTTATTTATTTAGAAACGTAACGTTTGTGACTCAAAAATGCAACGCACCAAAGATGGTATGGTATGTTTAGAGAACAATGCAAATGCTAATAATCAAACAAACCTATAACCTCTCTTAAATAACCTGAGAACACAAAAAATAGTCCATGGGGCATGAGACGAACAAATTTAAGGATAAATCTTAAAAAAGAACCATAGGATTAAATGCTTTAAAAAATGATCAATGTCACAAGGATTGTTAGTGTTGGTGGTATATCATTCACACTAAATGCCATTTAGATTTTCATCATTTTTTTCCATTGTCTTTTGTAATCAATAAATCTCCATCAATTCATCAAGTCTTCATTCCATTCCTTGAAGTTGAGGAGCCTAAAACAAAGCTATTGACCGACATCTCCTCCTCATGGCCACCTCTAACTTGCTCATATATAGCCACAGCTTCTCCCATAACTTCTTCAATAGACTTGGCTCTTCTTTCTTGAGGGGGATGAGTTGCTATGAAAAAATCAACTACTTCTTTCATTTTCTTCATGTAGTACTTCAATCTTCTTCTTCTTCGTTTAAATGTCTCATCTGTTGATCTAAAAAAATAATCCTCCTTATAATCAAGCCTTGTCTGAAATGCTGGACATGCTCGAGGATCATAACCAGCCGAAGCCATTAACATTAGTCCAACATAATCCGCAACCGATTCCATTCTACAAAAAGTACAAAGAATGAAAAGCGGAAACTGACGTGATACTCCCATGTAAAGTTGTAAATCGAACCAAATAGTCAGATTCGGGCTCGGTTCAAAAAAATGTGAGCGAGACTTTGCTTCGTTAATAATATGATCCAAATTTGAGCACAAAAAATAGTTCGAATAAAAATATGAGTAAAATCTGTGCAAAGTTATACTCGGTTCGTTTAAGATTCAAACTATTCGAATTTTTGATCATGATCGATTGATACATATTCAAATAGATATACTCGATACATTCTGTTATATATGCACTATTTAATAAAATTAGGATAAATTATTTTTTGTTTAATTTTAATTGTATTTTTTTATTTGTAAAGTGTGATTTGAAATATATTTTCTAATTTTTAAGTAAAATAATAAGTTCAATTATGAATTGATAATTATATGTATTATAAAACTACTTACTATATGGAGGCTCGAATTTGAGCTTGACTTCGAAGTTCGCGAGTAGTTTGAATATAATTTGATCCTAGTCGGATCGAATTCGAGTTATAAATATTTGAGACGAATCAAATCTGAGTAGAGTTTTTCAAATATAATTCGAATTCGAGTTGAATTCGAATAAAAAACTTACTTTCCGAGTCGAATCCGAGTAACTCTCTGTTTGACTCGATTCGACTCGTTTAAACCCCTGGTTCCATGAAAGTCACATTAGTTTTCGACGACCTTAAAGTTCAATTCTTTAAAATTTAAAAGCCTTATGGTTCAATTTCTTAAACATTAAAAAAAGTTCAACTCTTTAAAATTTAAAAGCCTTATGGTTCAATTTCTTAAACATTAAAGTTTGAGGTTGACTTTTTAAAATTCTAAATCAAAACTATTTTTAAACAAAAAAACAAAGGAAGCGTCTTACCGCCTTGAAAGCCATCGGTCGAGGATATTATACGCTACGAGTAAACAGGGTACTGAATGATAGTAACCCATAAGGCGAACTGTGGCACATGAAAGGACAGATATCAATTTCAACCGTTCTCGAGCTGTATGTAGAGATAAACCATGACCAATCTAGTCAAAAGCAAAAATAAAATAGTTAAAATTCATTATTTATTAACAGAACTAACGTTTTATGTATTGAACAATGTTAAAACTATGACATCTTATTTTAATAAAATGTAAGGAGTTTAACGCGGTTCATATATACATCATTAATTTTTCAAATTTTAACTCTTATCGTCCTGCTAATATAAGTCCTTTTAGTTTGTTTTGGAACATTTTTGGCACACATATTGAAACGTGCCGAAACATATTTGTACCAACCAGACTCCCGTCCACACTTTGTCCCTCTAGACTTGTCTAGGCTGTTAATTTTAGTTGTCCATTTAACATAAAATAAATACAAATCAATGCCTGAAAATGAATTTCACTCTCAATTTAACTCCCTTTCACTTGGCAGGCAAAATTCGAAAAACACCGAATCCATATAAATAACAAGGCAAAATTCCTCAAGTATTTTGGCTTCAATCATATAAGGTGAGTTCAAGTGAATTCTTGACGAATTTAGGCATAAAGTTTTTTTTAAAATCAATTTTTGTGTGTTTTGCATACCGAAGTGGTTTCAATTAAATATAGATGAGTGAATTACATAAATAGGAATCCACAAAAAGAGAGAGAGAGAACTAACAACTCAGTTGGGAAAAAGAATAAAAAATTAAACAAAAAGTATCTTAAAATACAACAAAAATCACTAAAACAACAGCATCTATAGACTTAAAAAGAACAAAGGGAAACTCATTAATTTAAAATACCTCATGTCCAAGAATATAGGCAATGTCTGCTTCAGAGTTGCACCAGTACTCAATGGCAGTGGTGCTAAAAACAATTGTACCAGTACCAACGATATATGCCCCTGCGAAATCATAATTATCCACGACCATCAATTCCCAATTTCGTCGCTCCAAATGCGCCCTACTATACGTAAGATTAAGATTGTTAAACATCTCTTCATAAGTACTGCTAGTGCTAGTCTGCTCATTCTTAGTGCCTTTTGGAGACTTATGAAATTCCTCTGTAGCTGAAGGTACTTGTCCAGAAACAGTCATGCGCTCGTCGTGTTCAAGGTTTAATCCGTTATTTAATCCTATGACAATTTGTTTTAATATTGATTCAACTAGAATAGTTTTGGGGTGATTTGGAGGGAGTATTTGTCCTTTATATTTCCATTCCATATACTTGATATACAATTCTCCAACTACACTCTCTGCTCTTAATGCAGAAGATAGAAAAAAATGAGCTCGTTTCGAATAAGGGATTTTCACTAAATAATTATTGAAGATTATGGTAGTACTCAAGAAACATAAACCAATCAAAATATTTCTAATATTTCCATGTCGCATCCACCTAGGTATTTTAGGTTTAATTCTTGAGACTATTTGCAAATGATGTGCAGGTAAACGTCTATAAAAAGCTTTGCTTTCATCATAACATTGCATCCTAATATGATTGCTCCTTTTTTCCCCTCCAAAGCTACTAAAATTCACAGAACTTGGAACCCTAATATTTTCTTGAAACAATTCTTGAATACATAGATTTCTATATGCTTGGAACCCCATTAAAGACAAGTTTGTAAAGTTAATGGGGAAACTTAGATTTATATCAGGCTGAAACCCTATCAATGTTGAAGATAACTCCATTAATTTTATTGTAGCACCCGTAAAAACAGTCAAACACAAGACACAAGATTTTAACTAATCTCAAATTAAGAGGTTAAAATTACGTAAAAAAACACAAGAGTACAAAGGATTTTATCCGAACAATATACTATAATCAAACACAGGACACAAGATTAATGGGTCTAAATATACTATAATCAAACATTAATTTTATTTTGTTTTGCTTGTTTTGCATGAGTTCATGGCATATGAATGACTAGCATTGGAAGGAGGATGACATACGGCTGATAATGATTTTGAAAGGAAAAATAAATTGAAGGCCAAGGTACGATGACTTGTGGACCTGTGGGTACTGTTGATTTAAATGATGGTTTGTATCTACTTGTACTGGATTGTTGTATGTCATTAGAGTTGATAGGCCGGCTATATATTGGGATTCATATTTTAGATTATTATCATATGTATAATTAATATTTGATGAATGAAGTTGATAATGTCTTTTCTGTTTAAAAGAAAATCATTAATTAATTAAACAACACATTTTTTTTTCTTCTTCATGTTTTTTGAATCGTTAATATGCGAGCATGTTATGAACACCAATATTATCCATGTCAATATTATCATGAGAAGAATTTGTAGAACTAGAATATCAAGCTTTATCTCAGCCGTTATAATTGTTGGTATTGGATTAAAAATTTCAAGGTCTGATGACAATATGTTACTGAATTCTATGGGAAAAATGATATTTTAGGGACAGTTTTTGTTAATGTCGGAGAGCAAATTAGCAAAGACGAATCTTTTACCTTTTCCTTTGCTCTATCATCATAAATGTTGCTTTGGGGTTTAAAAATTTGAAAGTTTTACCACATATTAGGCTTGAATTTTCACTTGTTACTGTTACATATGCAATTCTTTATGTCCCAAATTTGGTACCATCTTGAAAATTGTGATATTGGTACACGTTTTTAACACATTTAAACAGCACACTTGAGATTATATGTTTTTAAATATATTTTGCTTTTTAGTTAACTTTTTTTTTAGATGAATCTCGTAACAAGAAGGGAGTGTAGTTTAAAGTGATTGAATTATTGAGCAGTTATTCCATATAATGTTTTATTGATTAGAAGAAATTATATGTCTGTAGCCATTATAGTTATTTACTGGAGAAAAGTACAATCTTTAAGTGCATTGTATAGTTCTTGATTCTCCCACACAAAAGTTCGGTTAACAATAGCATATTCAGATTTTCTTCATAATTTAACTGCTCTATTAGTTGATTGAAATTATTAGTTCAAAAACTTTAGAGGAACCAATAAATTTTTATGTCATAGGAGTATATGACTCTTTTTTTTCTTTGGAATTATCATATTTGAGTGGTCAATCTTTTCAGATTCCGATGGCTTTCGGAATTTCAAACGCTCTATCTGCAAAGTTTTTTTTTATATGATTATGTTTTAGCACTTAACCCAGGATGAAGTATTCGTGCTTCCTAGAGATACAGTCTCATCATGCTGGAAGCCACCCATTTTCAGTTGCTACTTGTACACTGAAGATAGTAGAACATGCTTCTTATGTTACTTCTGTCAGCTCATGCTTTAAAAACGTTGATGTTATAGCTTACTAGTGTTTGGGTGTAATACTATAATTAGGGTTTGTTGCAATAACTGTATTTGTGTTTTAAACTGAGTTCATTTATTTATCAACATGTGATCTCAGATAAAGCTAAGTATTGCTGGAAAGGATACTGTGAAGGAGGAAGATTTTGATGAATCAACCTCTGATTCTTTGTTCAAAGATTATGACATATCCAGTATATCAGGATCAGAAGATGAAGATGACAAAATATCTGGTCTTCGCATTGCCACAAACCGGGGATTGGTTGAAGGTAATAAAAAAAAAATTTATACATTTACAGACGGGAGAGACAGTTTCGATCTGGAAATGTTTACTTATGGACGAATCCGAGACTATCTCCTTCGAGAATGATAAATCTGCAATTATGGATGATGGTGGCATGCCACGTTAGACAGAGAGGGAAGTGATCGATAAATTGAATAATTTGATCCATGAACCAAGGGATAATACCCGTTTTAGGATTGTATTGCTTGCAAGGGATGGACACTTTGCTGGATGTGTATTTGATGGTAGCTCTGTTGTGGCTCACAAAACCTTCCACGGGTTCACGCTTACTTTTTGTTCCTCTTTAGCATCTTATTGTATATTGCGAGTCTGTGGTAGTCTTTCTGACATGATCCCCCTTTTTTAATCCTTTTCTTTTTCCATGTAGATATGTCATAAGGGCCAGTGCTGGTAAAAAACAATCATCAAAAGATGCAAGTGCGAAGTATTGGGTTGGGATTTATTGGGCTATATATTTTGGTGGGCCATATTGCACATGGGTCACTTGAGTGTATTTCTTCTATAAATAGAGCTTGAGAAGAGAACAATAAAGGAGGACTCAGATAGATATTTTTGTACTCTTGATATTATAGTGAATTCTCTCCCTCCGTGGTTTTTTCCCTATTGGGTTTTCACGTAAATTCTTGTGTTCATATTTTATATCATTGGTGTATGTTGATATTTATATACTTTGTGGGTTAAAATCCACAAGACTACACCATCTTCCGTTGGCGCGATTTTGGGCTCGCTATTTTGGTGATTTCATCGGGTGGTCAAAATCTGGCGTTAACATTGGCGCCGACTGTGGGAACCGATATTAAGTTTGAAAAATCACCAATCAACTATGACGAAGAGGAAGCCTCACGCATAAAAGATAACTAATGGGTTATGTTCGCAATAATAAAAATTATCAATTTTCTCTTCGGACCACTTCAACAATTTTTCTTCGGCAAATATGGTTCCGTTCCGAGAAAGAATGCTTTTTCCATGCATAATCAGTCGACAAAATCTCATCTTCGACTACACATATAAGCCAAGTAGTTCTCTTTTAATAAATTATAAAATTGTCATGTTTATAGCTACTGCTTTATCAAGTTCCAAGATGAGTCCACTTGGTTTATTCGCGTGGTTCATGGTTGCCTTGGATATAAAGTTGTTTAAAGTGTATTATTAATATTTACTTTACATGTATACATGCTGCGAATAAAAGATTCATGCAGGTCATTAATGGGGTTTTATTTGTAGTGGCATGGCTAAATTTTATAATATTTTAGCCTTTTTATGGTTGGTTCTTCTAATCAAGGCACATGACCATACCCATCACCCATGCAGGCAATTACTTTAACAATATATATTTTAATAACTTTACTAATTCCTAATAGATAAATATAGTACTAAGCATATGTTAGGGGATGATGTACTTTATTTATCATATGCGCATATATGCATATGTTTGGGATAGGGAGGGAATAAATTTGTTATATAATGGTTTTGCACATGCATGAAGTACACAAGCTTCAAGAAGCTCGAGCGTGGCTTCACCAAAATCAGATGGCTTTAGCATTTATTAATTGTTTATCCCTATTATGTCTACCAATTCATATAAGATGTACTTCATGAGCAACATGATTAATATAATAAAACTCACTCATTTTATGCCTATTAATACGCGCTGTTACTTTGTGCTCATATCTAGGGTTGTGCCCATTTGATTGCTTTTCAATAAAAGTAACAACAAACAGATATGCATGATGCACGATCTCCAATCTTTGAGTTAGCTGGAAATAAAAAGGAACATGGACTGAAGAGGTCGGCGATACCAGAGAGAACAAAATTACAGTAATTAGCACAATAACATGATGACTTTGGCTCATCGGACTCGCATCATCGAAATCATCGACGATATGTTTGAAAATCTTTATGGGATAAAGGCTTGCTTCAGACTCTAGCAACCCGCTTCGGGCAATAAAGACTCCATGGATGGGCAGATTTCGGCTTCGGCATAGCGTGATTTCGGGTCCAGCTTGAAAAAAGTAACTTCGAATCTGACATAAATCAACTTCGGCTTCGGTTCGTGGCGAGTTAGCTTCTGATCGCGGCTTCTTCTCCGGCCGCCATATCCAACTCGGCAGCCAATCTTTAGTTCCAGATCCCTTCGGCATGAGTGTCGTTCGGAATTGGTGGCTTCAGGGAGGTGAGCTTCGACGAGGGTATTCCGCTTCGGCATGGTGAGCTCGGCTTCGGGCTTCGGGTTCGGATCCAGTCGGGCTTCGGCTTCGGCGTGGCGTCATTTCGCTTCAGCTTCAGCCTGTGTGGGATGGAGATGTTTGCTTTCTTCTTCCTTGTTTAATGATGCGAAGCTGCACAATGACCCACTTGGTCAACTCTGATTTTGACTTCGGGCTTGATCAGTTGGGCTCCATTTCGGCGAGATAAGGTTGGTTGGCGTTATAAGGTCGGATTCGAGGTGTTCTTCGGGAAGGCTTAGATTTTCTGAATGGTAAATATTTAGGCGGATACATATCCTTCGGAAGGGGTCGGGGATCTCTTCAGCTCAGGCCATTGGTCGAACAGAGCATTTTGGGTCTCCCAGGCAAAGGTCGGGGACCTCTCCTTGTAACACCCCCATCCCGAAATAGGAAAGGGAGGTCACATGCAAAGCACAACAAACCTCATAATAAATAAACATAGCACTAATAACTTCAATATATTTAACAGTGACAAACCATATTAATACAATTCTCCGAAAGAAGGCATAATAATCAACACCTAAAATAAAATCAACCTAGATGGTCGAAGGTAACTCTCTCATCACACTAGCCCTGAATCACCCCTGCAAACCTGCCGGAAGAAAAATACAGCATGAGCTAAATGTCCAGTACGGATATAGATATGCAAAAATTCACAATGGAAATACAGAGTCAACTGAGACAAAATACTGAACAAAGCCTCAAGCTTAAATATCGACGAAAATAAAGTCTCCAAAGTCTGAATAGAATATAACTATCTCAACAGAATTAATGAGAAAAACAGATAGAGTACAAAAATAATGAACTGAAATAACAGACTCAATGAATTGAACTGAACATAACCGAACAAAAATAACATAACGAATTAATAGGCTGAATCAAATGGTTGGGCGGTATAATTTCATACTGAGCTCAAAACAAATCAGAAATAGGTCTTGCCACAAAGGCAAGTCAAATAATGCTACATAGGCAAATCACACATTGGACCGCGAATCCAAATGCATGCAAATCGGATAGGTGTGTTTGACACAACATCACCAACCCGCAGAACAGAAACTAGGGTTAACCCATATGCCTCCCACAACAAAACACCAAGTTGCCCACTTCCTCCGGAGCACAAAAATGGAGACGCTGTGGACTGATCACACCGCCACGAAAAGTGTCATGTCTCTCATGCCAAGACGACATGCCTGTGGTACCCCCACAGGTGGTTATAGCTCAGGTATACCCTACGGTATATTCTAACAAAGATACCATGTCACAACACATGCGACATAATACTAACAAAAAGGGTTCTATATGTACATGTTGAACCAAACCAAATCATAAACATAATGTCTCCAAAAGAAGGTAACAACATGTACCGCTCTACAAATATCAAATAAATGCTAGACATGATAACCTAATTTAAAGAGTACAAATACAAGGCCTATGTATCAACTCCAAAATAAATTTCACAAGAAACAATTATGTGAAATAATAACGAAAATCGAAACGAGAAGCAAAACGAACTAATTAAATTTCACAGGAGTATTGCTGAAGGAGTACGAAAATCCGTACCTGAATATAATACCGAAATAATTCACTGGACCCAAATATCACACTGCTAGACCTCCTCAATCCGATCTATATAATCACCAAATTAATACAATGCCGTAAATTAGATTACTAACTTACAAAATTTATATTTTTATAAATTAACCATTTTAATGTAATAATATTATGCACATTCTGTAATTAAGAGATAGATTTTACTAATAGAGTAATTCAATTTTATAATATTATACTGTTATTATATTAACTCCACATTCCTTGATTAGAGCTTCCTTTATACAAGTATTCTAAATTAATATATAAATATGTAAGCAACTATTAAACTGTTCTTTTTTTTTTTCATAAAAGGAAGAAATTTTGAATTTATGAAATAATTCCCCACTATATGTATAAGTAATTAGTAGTTCAAATAAAATATGTTCTTATATAAGTATTAGTAGCAGTTGAGTTGCATAATATTATAATAATATCTCTTTTATTCTGAAATTCCATTCCATAAATGTATCATATATATAATTAATGATTGTGGGGAATAAGACCCAAAGTACTGTACAACAGATATACTATATCATGTGCATATCCTTATTATGCAGGAAACCATTCACAATTACAGTGCCACTTTGCGACACTAAAATCTTTTTTTTTTTTTCGCTACCATCACAAGGATCATAAATACAAGATTTCATACGAAGATTACATCATCAAGCTACGTAATCAGCCATGTATACATCAATTATATACATATCATAATATAGTAACATCTACACCAATTAAGGGAGATTTTAACATAATAATCTAATAAGTGAATCATACTTACATGCCTTAACGCTTTCCAGAAAATAGATGAAGTAATAGGGATTCCTCTCTTAATTTATTTTATTATGTTGCCATTGCTGCTCTGTTCTTTTCCTTCTTCGCATCAGATTATTATGTGTAAAATTAGGTTTTACTTATCTATTGATATATGTTATTAACCCTTCTAATATTAATAGGACTTAATAATGCAAAATACAAATTGGATCCAATAAATTTTAAAGCCCAACTTTACCAAGTTAATTTATCCATCACTTATTAATACATTATTAGCCCACATAAATTAAATGACTACTTTAACCCAAATAAATGACAAAGTCCAATTACTATATATTTTTCTTTAAAAAGTTTTATTATTATTTATTTATTTGTTTATTTTTTTACCGGGTATTACATTACCTCTCCCTTAAAAGGATTCCGTCCCCGGAATCAAATAAAAGGAACGTACCTAATTATTAAAAATAAAATAAAATGCGGATACTCCATTCGAATAGATTCCTCCATCTCCCACGTAGCTTTCCGCTCTGAATGGTTTCTCCACAAAACCTTAACAAAAGGACTTGTCTTCCTCATAATTGTAGAGAACGAAAAACTAAAGAAATAAACTTTGGACTCACTCAATTCCGACATCGAATAATTAATTAAGATTTTTTTTTAAAGGGCAGTACGTATAAGTATTCTACGCGTGAACTCAAATATTAACCCAATTATAATAGGATTAGGACTACATCTCTACTATTTAAATCTAAACAGAAACAATATGGAAGTTACCAATATGACTCCTCAATTTTAATTAAATCAATTATTTATTATCTACTAAATAAATTTAACTTTTCAAGCGAAAAGAAATAAATAAATTAATAACTTACATTTTCCAATTCAATTATGCTATTAAGAAAAATAAAATTAATATTTAATTATTAACAAAATTTTCGGGTTATTACATTACCACCCTCTAAAAAAACATTCGTCCTCGGAATTCAAATAAGTACAGAATTTTTTTTTATATAAAAAAAAATTGCATAATTATTAATAAACTTTAGTTAAGATGTAGCATCTAAGGATCAACGTTGGTTAGTCCATCGGCCCACACAGTTGTCCATGTACTTATAGAAATTTCGTCAGCTACTGCGTCAAACCCTGGTAAGGTTCTTTGTCTTACATCGAATTAAATCACACGCTCCACAGCTGGTGCAGTCCGTCAATTTTCTTGATTTTTATTCTTGCAACGTACTCGTCGGAGCATAATTCGAATCACATAATTTCTCTACATCGATAATAGAGTTCAAATACCCAAAAAAATTATCTTTAATTCGAAAAGAAAAACTCATGTTCTCCACATGATTAGGACCTAACAATATATTTTATAAAAAAAAAATCATGCAAAACTCCAATAACATCATATAAACAAAATAACTCTACAAATTATATCACCAACTCTTCCTAAGTTCTTCAAGAGCCTAAATCAAAATTAATTCTCAAATATTATTACACCAAAAAATATATTACTAAAACCTCTCCATCGCCATATCAAATTCTAAGTCAGCTTTTATTATCAGTATAAACAAACTATAGACGTTCAAGATCTCTCAAAATCAATTGAATTCACCACTAATCATATATATTAATCATTTAATAAATCATCATTCTCTTAGTGTAAACCTTAACCCAACATATTGAAAAATCTTCTCATACTATCACACAGAAAACTTCACACAGCATAACTCCAATACATATTCTACTAGAAATAACCACAAAATTGATCATTAACTCCAAATGATTAATCTAATCACCTCGAATATCAACAACTCAAATTTATAAGAGGTCATCTATACTTAATAGTTTTCACTTATATCATATTATCTCATCAATACACATACCTCAAATTATCCACAAGCTTAACAAAAATCAAAACATAACCCAAATCAAATCCTCAATTCTAAGATCATAATAATTGTTACCAGAAATAACTCTTAACAATTAATTCTCCAATATCAAAAACTCGCTGATACAAATACTCACATCATAATCATATGATCATTTCTTAACTGTACAAAATATAGCTTTATTCTTCTTAATGATCTAATCACAATTCTTAACTAGTATCATTGCTCAATCTAATAACAATAATCACTTTGGCAAAATTATCTCACATTCCTCAAATCAACTAAAAATCAAAAGAGACCAACACCTGGTCAAAATCAAAACCAACCAAACAGGTAACCAAATCGAAACAAACTCCTACGTCTACCCAGTGGTTTACCCACAACTCACAGGTCAAGCTTAAAGACAATCTACAGAATCATAACCTAAGCTTTGATACCATCTCTGTAACACCCCCATCCCGAAATAGGAAAGGGAGGTCACATGCAAAGCACAACAAACCTCATAATAAATAAACATAGCACTAATAACTTCAATATATTTAACAGTGACAAACCATATTAATACAATTCTCCGAAAGAAGGCATAATAATCAACACCTAAAATAAAATCAACCTAGATGGTCGAAGGTAACTCTCTCATCACACTAGCCCTGAATCACCCCTGCAAACCTGCCGGAAGAAAAATACAGCATGAGCTAAATGTCCAGTACGGATATAGATATGCAAAAATTCACAATGGAAATACAGAGTCAACTGAGACAAAATACTGAACAAAGCCTCAAGCTTAAATATCGACGAAAATAAAGTCTCCAAAGTCTGAATAGAATATAACTATCTCAACAGAATTAATGAGAAAAACAGATAGAGTACAAAAATAATGAACTGAAATAACAGACTCAATGAATTGAACTGAACATAACCGAACAAAAATAACATAACGAATTAATAGGCTGAATCAAATGGTTGGGCGGTATAATTTCATACTGAGCTCAAAACAAATCAGAAATAGGTCTTGCCACAAAGGCAAGTCAAATAATGCTACATAGGCAAATCACACATTGGACCGCGAATCCAAATGCATGCAAATCGGATAGGTGTGTTTGACACAACATCACCAACCCGCAGAACAGAAACTAGGGTTAACCCATATGCCTCCCACAACAAAACACCAAGTTGCCCACTTCCTCCGGAGCACAAAAATGGAGACGCTGTGGACTGATCACACCGCCACGAAAAGTGTCATGTCTCTCATGCCAAGACGACATGCCTGTGGTACCCCCACAGGTGGTTATAGCTCAGGTATACCCTACGGTATATTCTAACAAAGATACCATGTCACAACACATGCGACATAATACTAACAAAAAGGGTTCTATATGTACATGTTGAACCAAACCAAATCATAAACATAATGTCTCCAAAAGAAGGTAACAACATGTACCGCTCTACAAATATCAAATAAATGCTAGACATGATAACCTAATTTAAAGAGTACAAATATAAGGCCTATGTATCAACTCCAAAATGAATTTCACAAGAAACAATTATGTGAAATAATAACGAAAATCGAAACGAGAAGCAAAACGAACTAATTAAATTTCACAGGAGTATTGCTGAAGGAGTACGGAAATCCGTACCTGAATATAATACCGAAATAATTCACTGGACCCAAATATCACACTGCTAGACCTCCTCAATCCGATCTATATAATCACCAAATTAATACAATGCCGTAAATTAGATTACTAACTTACAAAATTTATATTTTTATAAATTAACCATTTTAATGTAATAATATTATGCACATTCTGTAATTAAGAGATAGATTTTACTAATAGAGTAATTCAATTTTATAATATTATACTGTTATTATATTAACTCCACATTCCTTGATTAGAGCTTCCTTTATACAAGTATTCTAAATTAATATATAAATATGTAAGCAACTATTAAACTGTTCTTTTTTTTTTTTTATAAAAGGAAGAAATTTTGAATTTATGAAATAATTCCCCACTATATGTATAAGTAATCAGTAGTTCAAATAAAATATGTTCTTATATAAGTATAAGTAGCAGTTGAGTTGCATAATATTATAATAATATCTCTTTTATTCTGAAATTCCATTCCATAAATGTATCATATATATAATTAATGATTGTGGGGAATAAGACCCAAAGTACTGTACAACAGATATACTATATCATGTGCATATCCTTATTATGCAGGAAACCATTCACAATTACAGTGCCACTTTGCGACACTAAAATCTTTTTTTTTTTTTAGCTACCATAACAAGGATCAAAAATACAAGATTTCATACGAATATTACATCATCAAGCTACGTAATCAGCCATGTATACATCAATTATATACATATTATAATATAGTAACATCTACACCAATTAAGGGAGATTTTAACATAATAATCTAATAAGTGAATCATACTTACATGCCTTAACGCTTTCCAGAAAATAGATGAAGTAATAGGGATTCCTCTCTTAATTTATTTTATTATGTTGCCATTGCTGCTCTGTTCTTTTCCTTCTTCGCATCAGATTATTATGTGTAAAATTAGGTTTTACTTATCTATTGATATATGTTATTAACCCTTCTAATATTAATAGGACTTAATAATGTAAAATACAAATTGGATCCAATAAATTTTAAAGTTAATTTATCCATCACTTATTAATACATTATTAGCCCACATAAATTAAATGTCTACTTTAACCCAAATAAATGACAAAGTCCAATTACTATATATTTTTCTTTAAAAAGTTTTATTATTTATTTATTTATTTATTTATTTTTACCGGGTATTACACTCCTCTTCAGGCCCTTGGTCGAAGAGGAGCGTTTCTCTTGAATGGATAAAAATCCCTTCGAATAGACATCATTCAGATAAACTTTGTTCTCGTGAAGGGCACTCGTGTGCGGTTGTGATGGGTTTATTAAATTTGCTGGTTTGGCTGTTGGAGGGTACTTTTGCATAGTCTCTTGTTTAAAGTTTCTTGTAAATAATGACTGGGGGCAATGTTGGGTTGAATTTATTGGGCTAGATATTTTGGTGGGCCATATTGCACATGGATCACTTGAGTGTATTTTTTCTATAAATAGAGCTTGAGCAGGGAACAATAAAGGAGGACTCAGATAGATATTATTTTACTCTCGATATTATAGTGAATTCTCTCCCTCCGTGGTTTTTTTCCTATTGGGTTTCCACGTAAATTTTTGTGTTCATATTTTATATTATTGGTGTATGTTGATATTTATATACTTTGTGGATTAAAATCCACAAGACTATACCATCTTCCGTTGGCGCGATTTTGGGCTCGCTATTTTGGTGATTTTATCGGGTGGTCAAAATCTGGCGTTAACAGGAAGATTGTGCATTCTGGAGGAGCCTCACTTCGGCGTTATAATGAACTTGCCCTAAAAAAGGTATTAAATGGGTAATTTCGACATGAAAGAGAAATATGGTCTACCTACTGTACCAAACTGCACTTTATACACAATCCTCATGTTTATTGTGACGCCCATAGACTAGAACACATTTTTGTAACATTATACCTTGAGAAAAAGTCTTTGAGAGATGCACGTCTTTTCAGAGGCCTGCATTCACTCCCGCCTATTCTTACGTTATTTGAACTTGCTTTCTTTTCTGCTGCTTTAGCTATAGTGCATTAGGTTTTGCTAACATGTGTTAGACTTGATATACTTGCTTAATTTGGGTGATTGACTTACGCATCTCTTAAAAAATTAGGAAATTCAAGAATTACTTGCTTCCTGGAAGCCTTATTTTGATGCTTCCTGTTGTATATTCATTCATGCTCCTTCAAGCAATCGTCCACTACTTTTTGACGGAGAAAAACCATATTTTAGTTCTCAGCATCATGGTGTTTCGACATGTTCCATTGACTGTCCGGAGGCCTACCTTGAAGGAAGCTAAGAGATTATATAACTTACTGACACAAGTTTCAGATGAAGAAATAATGCCAATCACCAAAGAGGCGTCAAAGATAAGAGCAAGCATTACTACAGATGGCTGTCCAGAATCCAGGAAAGAGGATTTGAGAGATATCTTGGATAGCCGGGAAAGTACCGAAGCCTTCTCTGGTGTCCAAAAATTGGAAAATTTATCTATATCAAGTGAGAGTGAGAGTGAACGTACATCAACATTGTTACATGAAGCAGCGAGGTCCAATAATGCTCAAAAAATGTTGAAACTCCTAGAACAAGGTCTAGATCCTTGCATCAAAGATGAAAGGGGACGGACCCCATATATGCTTGCAACAGAGAAGGAAGTAAGGAACACATTTAGACGGTATATGGCCTCTAACCTTGATAAATGGGATTGGAATGCTGCTAAAGTGCCCAGTGCATTGACTAAGGAAATGGAAGAATCTCAAAATGCTAAGCAGTTGAGTGAATTTATCCAACAGTCACAGTCTCGCTGCATGTTTTCTAAGAAGTGATAATATATGATAAGTGACTCTTCTAAGAACTTGCATTGATTCCTTGATAGTTGGTAGCACTTAAATTGACTTTACTAGTTATTTTTTATTGCAATGACCTTGCTTTGCGCGATCTTATGGGAATTCTACATTATTTTGTCTGAGGCATGTAAATGAGTATTTAACTTATTAGGAATTTGTCTACATTCACTTAGCATGTTTTATCTACTTGCATTCCAAATTCCTACCAGTTAATACATCACAATGTATTAATCATTTTGATTGTCTATGTTGCATTGGCATGGACACTTTAAATATGAATAACATATTCAGTTTTTGATGGTGTTGGCCTATATTTAGTTGTTTATGAAGTTGATCATAGTCATATTATGCCCGTAAAGTGGAGAGTTTATTCCATAATCATATCTCAAGTACAAATAAGAGTTAGCCTTTTGTAGACTAAGACTCGTGCTATATAAGTGTTACAATGTAAGATTATGTACATTCTGTTGTATATTTCAGATTACAAGTAGTTACATTTATAAAATTAGAATAACCCAATTTCTAGGAATAAAACAAGGATACATGGAAAACATGTTTACTACACTAACACATGTTTTCCCCTAATAGCATGTTTATCTACTAATTAATAACATGTTAATCTACTAACATATGCTAACACTCCCCCTCAAGTTGGTGTATAGATGTCTCGCATACCCAACTTGAAACACAATTGATGAAACATCTTACTACTAAGCCCTTTAGTCAGAATATCAGCTAATTGATGATTTGTTTTTACAAAAGGTAAGCAAATAAGACCACTGGTTAACTTCTCTTTGATGAAGTGTCTGTCAATCTCAATATGCTTCGTTCTATCGTGTTGTACTGGGTCGTTTGCAATACTAATGGCTGCCTTATTATCACAAAATAACTGCATAAGCCCTTTAGTTGTAAGACCCAAATCTTCTAACAAAGTTTGAAGCCACATTAGTTCACATATACCCAAGGCGATAGCTCGATATTCAGCCTCAGCACTAGATCTTGCCACCACAGACTATTTTTTACTACGCCAAGTAACAAGATTACCTCCAACAAATAAACAGTAGCCTGATGTAGATCGACGGTCCTCTATAGAGCCAACCCAATATGAGTCGAAAAAAGCTTCGACTCTCGTATGACCATTTGGTGCAAACAATAAACCTTTTCCAGGAGTAGACTTGAGATACCTCAGAATTCTGTAAACAGTTTCCCTATGACAATGTCGAGGATCATGCATATACTGACTCACTGTACCCACAACATAAGATATATCGGGTCTAGTATGAGAAAGGTATACCAGTCGTCCTACCAAACGCTGATATCTTTCTCTATCGACCGTAGGTCCTGTGCCTCCTTCTAGATGATGATTAACTTCAATAGGAGAATCAGCAGGTTTACATCCTAACATGCCAGTTTCTGTTAAAAGATCAAGGACATACTTTCGTTGAGATAGAAAAATCTCACTGGAAGATCTTGCAACTTCAATACCAAGGAAATATTTTAAGGGACCAAGATCTTTGATCTCAAACTGAAACGCCCCCAAAATCGGGACCAACTTAATCCAAAATTAGGACTAATCTTAATCCCGACCTTGTGCGTTAATTACGATCTTAACTCAACCTTACATCATACGAAGATGAAATAATAGTTGAAAATGCGGATAATTAAAATTTTTCTATATCCTTCTTTCTATTCCCTGAATCGCAACCTTTACGATTATATATCGAAGTAGATATGAGTATATACAACTCAATTCTACATTCGGATTCTTTATTATATAGTATTATCACTATATTGATTTGCTCATTTTCATGCATTCAAAACAATTATTCTTTATTTATTGAATATCTCAAGGTTTACTTACCTATCAGTACACATGTCAAGAACCATCATCATGATTCAATACAAATTTTTTTTTAAAAAAATAAATAAAAGGTATTCTTTTGCACGTCTTCTAATCCATATCATCAGATGGCGAATAATATCGCATTGTAACATTGACATGCAAAAAGTTTATTTTTGCAAGATTGAGCTCGACAACTCAGCAAATCTAACAGTTTTCATGCTTCACGTAGCATAAAATTTCATGCTCAGTTCATACATCATAAACATTCTATTATGCTTATCATACATGTTGCTTTTCACATATCATATAAAGATTGAGTTCCGTAACTCAATCAACTTAGTCATAAATTGACTTTCACAATTTATAGTGCATCATAGGTAATTCAACATACTCATTTCAGTACAAATTATAATCAATAAATATCTAATTCATATAGCACATAGGAACTGAAAGACTTGCCTTGATCGGGGATTAGCGTTATAGTTTTTTCTTAACTTCTCTTTGCAAAACCTATATAATTATAAGCACATATACACACATTAGCTATACATTTATATTACATAACATGTATAGCTATATATTAAACAACTACATAGACTACATCAATATCTTTTGTTTTCATTTTTGAGAAATTTAGACTTTGGCTTACTATTGCCAACTTTGGCTTACTATAGCCATTATTTGCTCAAAAAGTTCCAATATGGCTTTTCGAACGTCATTACGTTGCATTTGTAGTTTACAAATCTTTTACAACGCATTATACGGACTCCGTATATATCTTTATGTAAATTTGAAGTTATATGGTGTATTCGTGTCTTATTGTGTGTATTTATAGCTTAACTCTGCTTTCGCGAATATATTACATAGATTGAACTCGTATTTTACTTGTATATTCGCTTTACCTACTTAGCGTGTGCATATGTCAATGTTTTATACATTTCACGTATACATATGCCAATGAAGTATACCTATTCCTTGTAGATATACTTCAACTACCAAGCAAAGCCATATCTCATTCGCTTAGTTTATAGATAGACATATGATATCTATATGTCTTATGTACGTTCATAGTCATGATTATAACCATTTATCTATGTACCTGCATATTTCATTTAACGAACTCTTGATTTCGTTTTCATAGCTTTTACTTTGTATTTCGAAAATCATTTGTTTTCAATGTATATTTTTGATATCTTTCTTTCGATGTATTTCTTTTATATACAAGATAGCTTTTACATGTGTCAACGTATCCCATTAATAACCTATTGCACGATTTGGCTATACATATATATGTAAACTTGTGTTTATAAAATGTATCCATAACTTCTCTTGTGCGTTTAAAATGTATTCATAGCTTCTCTTGTGCGTTAAATGGATTTACGCTCTATTCCATTTTTCTGAGTTAAATTGTCAAAAACATTGAAATTTTGCGAAACCAACAACGGACTAATTGGACGTTGGGTAACTGCTGCTGTTGCTGTGTGCTGCTGCTGCCAGGCTTGGCCTGGTCAGCCCAACCACCTGCAGCAGCCCACATCTCCATGCCACGACGCCTACTTTGCGAGTTTTTAATTTCCATCCTACAAATTCAGTCCTGCTAAAATTTGAATATATTAGAGGTGGTATATTCACCTATTTTTAGAAAATATAAGCTATGCATTTCGGATAACCCATGGGAATCGAGAGCGTGTCAAAAGTGGGCAGCTGGACTGCCGCACATCACAGCCATGTGGCTGCTACTGCTGGCAGCCAGCCCCTTTGCGGCGCGGCCACTTTGCGCAATTTTATCTTTTAGCTCGTATATCGGATCGCTTTCATTTTTGAATATGTTATACATGGCATATAAGACTATTTTAAAAAAATATGAGCCACCCATTTCGGGTTCGTTTGATAGTCCATAACAGGTCCCAAAAATGGGCGCACACACTAATTTTTGACTTTTCGTTTTGCGCTTAAAATGCTTCCCGTCTTGATTTATTTTACCCAAGCTCTTAAATTAGTTCTATTTAATAAATATTAACCTAACTTGGGTCTTGGCTTCACTAAAGTTTGGATTTTTAACCAAAATGAGTCTAATAGACTTTTTAACGAACACGTTATGTGCGCTCTTATAATGAACAGATTTCTTAGCCATTTCTTTGTGTTCCAACCCGAATTCGCCCTCCTTATTACGCCTCACAACAACAACTAGACTCCATGGCACTAATTCAGTTCATAACAACTAATTACACAATCAAAACTAACTAATGTATAAACCAGTTAGTTTACTAGCTTTTCAAAGTTCCAATTTCATAACATTTATACATATTCACTATGCACCATGCATGTTAGTTCTCCTTGATACTTACTATAACCATAATAAATTTTAGATCAAACTAAATTACCCATTTGAATTACTAATTATTTTTGCTAATTTATGAACTAACCGTAATATCACAAAAGTATATTTTTTTTATTACCTTTCTTTGCTTGATTGATAATAACTTGATGCAATTCCTTGTATGCTTTACTTCCTTGTTCCAAGGGATTGAAACTTCTTTTCTTACGTGATTGCTTCTTAACCTCTTGAGAATTTGATGGGATTTTCAACTTTCTTGGAGCAATTTGGTTTAATTTTGGAAAATATGGAAATTGGGAGTATAGAACGTATGGAGAGATGAAGACTGAAAATTGGTTTATGTTGCTAACCTTCTCTTTCCTCCTCCCCCAATCCCTTAGATAACTGATTAGTGTCTTTTAATATTTCTAACAAGTGACCAGCTCTTGCTTGTTTAAAACAAATGACTCATCCTCACAATTCGACCACATGCTTTATGCTTAGTACATACCTTCATTTCTTACATATATATGTATATACATAATACGTATACTACATATATATTATTAATACATATTCCAATTAAATGTATTAAAATTGACTAATTCTTCCAATAAAAATGAAATTAATACATGAAATAAAATAACACATTTAATGGAATGAACCAAAATAGTTAATATTAAATAACTATTTTAATCCACTTATTTAACATAACGGGCCAATTAAAATTATTAACATTCAATTAACTATTTTAATTTACTTATTTAATATATACAACTAATTTTGTATAATTAAAATTAATCATCTCATTCCTTCCATAAATTATTTTTAACAAGTTATTTATATTCATTAAATATATTAATTTAATATATTAACCATAATTTAAATATTACCTTAATTCACCAATTTAATTAAGTGAATCAATTAACTTGCTCATGAAATTTAATTCATAGCGAATTCATTACAAGACTTTATAATCAAATTATATTATTTCATAATCTAATTTAAATTTAATCTCCATCTATAAATTACTTCTAACAGTTTATTTGCATCATACTTCTATTAAATAATTTAATATTATAAATTATTTTAATAATTTTCTTAATCATAAATTTTACCCATCTCATTTCTTAATAAATTGATTCTACAATTTATTTACATAAACTAATAAATATATATAATAATAATAATATATTTATTAGTCACACAAATCACATATTGCACGTATTCACTTATGCAATACAATACCACATATCATAACACCAAATAAGAATTTTATTTATTAAATTCTTATTTTAATATTTTTCTGAAAATCCGGGTCATCACACAAACTTTTTGGCCAAACTTGCTTTAAGATTAACTATCTCTTCTCTATTATTCCCTGTCACCACAATGTCATCAATATAAACAATAAGAATGACAGCCTTACCATTTATCTGTTTGACAAATAGAGTGTGATCTGCTCGACTCTACTTGTACCCAAATCTTATCATTGCTTTATGGAATTATGGTACAAACAAAGTTCATCTTTGTCACAGGAGCAAATGTCTCATGGTAATCAATCCCATGAGTTTGAGTATACCCTTTTGCAACTAGCCTGACTTTGAGTATCTCAATTGTCCCACCTGGCTTCTATTTAAATGTATATACCCATTTGCAACCAACTAGTTTTTTCCCATAAGGAAAAGTAACTAGTTCTCAAGTATCATTCTTTTTCAAGGCATTCATCTCTTCTATCATAGCATGTTTCCAATTCTCGTTGCTAATTGCTTCTCTCCAGCCCTGAGGAATAGATACAGAAGACAAAGTAGAAACAAAGGAATGGTAGGATGTAGATAATTTATCATATGCTACAAAATTTGAGATAGAATGTTGTGCACAAGATCTAACGCATTTTTTAAGAGCAATAGGAATGTCAGTATCATCAGAAGAACAAATAGAATTAGGATTCTCACCATTAGCATTATCAAGACTAGGTTCGGAGCAAGGTTGGTGTAGTGGTGCAACAATGGTGACCTTATTTTTTCCTTTCCAAACATAGGTCCTCAACTCAGACTCAGGCTCAGGCTCGGGCTGTTTAGTACATGACTCTTGTAACTGTAACTCTCCGTGTAGAATTATCAGAAACAATAACAGGAATAGGAGAAGATGGTCTAATAGTACTTGTAATACCAGCCTCAAAAGGAAGCTTCTCCTCATCAATAACATCCTCCCCCCGAGGAGAAGGTGAGGAAGAATAAAAAAGTTCCGACTCCCAAAAAGTGACATCACGAGTGATAAAAACTTTGTGTGAAGGAAGGTGATAATATTTGTATCCTTTTTGGGTGGGAGAATACCCAATAAAAATACACCTAAGAGCCTTGGGATCTAGTTTTCCTCGAGTGGGAGATTTTTCATGAACATAACACACACAACCAAAAACTCGAGGTGAAGGAGAAGGACTTGTCATGTGTTGGAGGAAAGAAATGGGACTTCTATTCCCAAGAATTCTAGAAGGAAGCCGATTTATAAGAAATGCAACAGTTAGAACAACATCTCCCCATAGAAATTTAGGTGTGTTCATAGTGAGCATAAGAATGCGTGCTACCTCTAGTAAGTGTCGGTTTTTTCTTTCTTCCACCCCATTTTGTTCTAGGGTTGTGACACAAGAGGTTTGAAGTATGATGCCATGCTGAGAGAGATATGATGCAAAAGTATTATTATTACTATATTCCCGACCATTATCGCTATGGAGAATCTTGACTTTAGCTTCAAATTGGGTTTAGATCATCTTATGAAAAATTTGAAAACAGTCAAACACCTCATTTTTGGAATGAAGAAGATAAATCCAAGTTGTACGAGAATAACAATCAATAAAACTAACAAACCATCTATGACCAGAACGAGAGACAACCCGAGAGGGTCCCCACACATCAGTATGTATAATAGCAAAAGGTTCAGAATGTCGACTGTTAATAGCAGAATAAGTAGAACGTTTGTGTTTACCTAATTCACATAGTTCACATAAAAACGGAGTTTTGTGACACTGCTTGACTAAAGAGGGGAATAAAGACCCTAGTATTGATAAAGGAGGAGTGTAAGGATTCGGTAAGATGTTGGATAGATAATAAGTTTGCGGTAAATGAAGGAATATGAAGAACAGATGATAATGTTAATAAAGGAGTACAAACTACTGAACCTCTCCCGGAGATAGGAGAAAGAGAACCATCAGCTACTCAGACTTTGTCTTTGCTAGAACAAGGCGTGTATAAGGTAAAGAGATTGGAGGACCCAATCAGATGCTCGGAAGCACCTGTGTCAATGATCCAACTAGGGCAAGTAGATGAGACATTAAGAGCACAAGAGTGTATACCCGATTGCGCGTAATGAGAAATAGATTTGGAACCTTGTCGTCCCATGCTAGCATCACTTTGTTCAGCCATATAACAAGTACAATATATATCCGAGGAGAATAAACTTTCCAAAGGATATCAAATAATTGCACTACAAGAAACCTTTAATGAGCTAACAGCCTAACAATGATAATTAATAGTGATAGTTGGGCCAAACACAAACAAACCTGAATTTTTCTCTCTAAGACCACTGTAGATGGTAAGAGGGGAGAGAGATGACTACCCTGGGAGAAGCCACACCGGAAAAAGTTGTCGGAAAAAGTTGCTTGAAAAAGTTACCAGAAAAAGTCGTCAGAAAAAGGATCAAAACTTTGATACCATGTTACAATGTAAGAATATGTACATTCTATTGTATATTTCAGATTACAAGTAGTTACATTTATAGAATTAGGATAGCCCAATTTTTAGGAATAAAACAAGGATACATGGAAAACATGTTTACTACACTAACACATGTTTTCCCCTAATAGCATGTTTATCTACTAATAACATGTTAATCTACTAACATATGCTAACAATAAGAAAAGTAAATCAATCCATCAATGACTAGCACATATCACTCCACACATTACTCCTAAAATCATGCTCCTGGAACCCTTTAGAATCCCTAACACTCCCTCTCAAGCTAGAGCATGGATATCAATTATGCCCAACTTGGTACAAATATTGGTGATTCGAGATGACCCTAAAGCTTTAATAAACACGTCAACAAGCTGATCGCCGGTCTTCACATGATTATTGGATATAATCCCTTCTTGTATCTTTTAACGAATAAAATGGCGGTCAACTTCTATGTATTTGGTTCTCTCAGTAATTAGATACAATGTAAAGAGCTGCTTGATTATCACACCAAAGTTACATAGGTACTAGCTTGTTAAACCCCTATTCGCTCAACAAGTGCTTCAACCATATTAGTTCACATGTTATGTGAGCCATTGCTCTGTACTTTGACTCATCGCTGGATCTGGACACAACAGTCTATTTCTTACTCTTCCATGACACTAAGTTATCTCTAATGAACTCATAATACCCTGTAGTAGACCTCTTATCTGTTGGAGATCCAACCCAATCAGCATCGGAGAATCCTTCAACTATTATATAACCATGATCACAAAAGACCAATCCACGCTCTGGTGCTCCCTTAAGATACTTCAATATCCTCACAACTGCAATGTGAAGACCTAGGACAAGAACTGACTAACAACACTAACAGGAAATGCAATGTCAGGACGAGTGACAGTGAGATAACTAAGTTTTCCCACAAGTCTCCAATACTTCTCTGAATTTTTCAAAAGATCTCCCCTATTGTTAACTTTTGACTTGAATCCATGGGTGTGTCAACTGGCCTTAATCCAAGAAGACCTGTTTCCTTCAACAAGTCTAAGACATATTTCCTCTGAGATAGGAAAATACCTTTACTAGATTGAGCCACCTCAATACCGAAAAAATATTTCAACTTTCCCAAATCTTTGGTTTTAAATTTATGCATAAAAAAGATTTCAAATTCATTATTCCCTGCTTATCATCGCCTATAATAACAATACCATCAATATACATGGCCAACAAAATTCTTTCAGCACAACTCTCACGATGAAACATAGAGTGATCACTGTCACATCTAAGTAATCCAACTGAAGAATAACCTGTGTAAATTTCTTAAACCATGCCCGTGGTGATTGTTTCAGCTTGTAACAATGACTTCTTGAATTTACATACCAGACCTGATTCTCCTTGGATAATGAAGCCAAGTGGTTGCTTCATATATACAAATTCGTTTAAATCACCATAAAAAAAGCATTTTTGACATCCAATTGACGTAAAGGCCATTGATGAGAAGCTGCTAGATAAATTAATAATCAAACAGAGGTCATTTTAGCAACAGGAGAGAAAGTCTCGGAATAATTAATACCATGAACTTGAGCATATCCTTTTGCAACTAATCGAGCCTTAAGGCGAGCAAGAGAACCATCAGGATTTACCTTCAGTGTGTAAACCCACTTACAACCAACAATTGATGTATTTGGAGGAGGCATCACCAACTCCCAAGTACCTTTTTTATCTAAAGCCATCATTTCCTCTTCTATAGCTGTCCTCCAGCCAGAATTAGATAGTGCTTCCTCAACAGTTTTAGTAACAAGATTAGTAGAAATAGTAGATAGACAAGTATTATAGGCAGAAGAAATACCAAAATAGGAGAGAGAAGCAGAAAGAGGATGTTGGGTACAACTTCATTTACCTTTTCGCAGGGCAGTCAATTTATCTAAATCAGACAGGTCAGGATCAGAAGGAGATTTACCAGGATCATCGGGCGAAGATGTTGACGAAGAAACCGAAACATCATTAGGCGTTATATCTGTTTTGAGACGACGACTGTACACATAACGAATCTCGAGAATTGGTTGAGATGGAGGTATAGGAGCTGTAGACCGAATGATGTAAGTAGGCATTTCTTCATCTAAATCAGAGACAAAATGAGGTTGTGAAGAATAAGGGGTAGACTCAAAAAATGTCACATCAGAACTAACAAAATATCGTTTAAGATCAGGAGAATAATAACGGTAACCTTTCTGGGAGTGAGAATATCCAACAAATAAACACTTAATGACTTTAGGATCCAACTTTGTCATATTAGGACAATGATCACGAACAAAGCAAACACACCCAAACACTTTTGGGGGCAAAGAAAATAAAACCTGAGAAGTAAACAACAAAGAAAAAGGTATAGTTCCATGTAACACAGGTGAAGACATACGGTTAATAAGATGACACGCGGTTAAAACCGCATCTCCCCAAAATGGTTTAGGAACATGCATTTCAAACATTAAAGAACGTGTAACCTCTATAAGATGTCAGTTTTTGTGCTCCGCAATACCATTTTGTCGTGGTGTATCAGTACACAAGGACTGGTAAATAATGCCTCTTTGAGTCATGAAAGTAGAAAAAGGAGATGAAAAATACTCAAAAGCATCATCCCTACGTAATACACGAATAGTACTGCCAAACTGAGTCTGTATTTCAGTCACAAAATTGGAGAAAATAGAAAACAATTCAGAGATTATAAAGCCAAGTAACACGTGAATAATCGTCCACAAAGATTACAAAATAATGAAAACCAAGTTGTGACACTACTGGACAAAGATCTCAAATATCAGAATGAACCAAATCAAATAGATGCATAGACCTTTTATTGACTCTAGGAGAATATGAGACACGATGGTGTTTCCCAAATTGACAAGATTCATAATCTAAACTAGATAAGGAACTAAAACAAGGCATTAATCTCTTCAAGTTGGCTAAGAAAGGATGTCCTAACCGACAATGGACTTGAAGTGGTGAAGCAACGCTGGAACAAGCAATAGTTTGAGAGATTAAATCATCGAACATATATAAACCTCCCGATGCACGACCTCTACCAATCATCCTCTACGTCGTAAGATCCTGAAAGACATATGAATTAGGATAAAAGGTTACAGAACAATTGTAAGTCTTTGTTAATTTGCTCACAGAAAGAAAATTAAATGGAAAGTCAGGTATATATAGTGTAGAGTTTAATGAGAGAGACAGGCTCAAAGTAGCAGTGCCAGTTCCCTTTACTGTGACCGTGGAACCATATGCTAAAGTGACACTGGAAATAGGGGGACATAGTTTGAAAATGAAAGAGTACTAGATGTAGTTGTCATGTGATGCCCCTTAATCTATTACCCAAGGATGAGAAGTAGTGAGGCAAGCACTAACATTACCTGTTTAAATAAAAGTAGCGGTGGAAGTAGAGGATGGTTGTTGAGAAACTTGATATTATCTGTAGGCATCATACTTGGCTGGGGTCATAATCACTCTTTTCCTCGGATGATGTATGAATAGAAGGTTGTCCTCCATTTTCCAAACCAGCAACCAAATTTGCAAATCGTGGTTGTCCCTGATTATGAAGATGTCTACAAAAGCGTTGAACATGACCGGGTTCTCCACAATGATAACCAACTCTGCCTAGTCTTGTCCCTCCATTGCTATATGAACTTTGACTCCTATTACTCTCTCTGCCTCCAAAACCAGCTTGACCTTGTCCTCCCGAACGACCATCAAATCTATCGCGACGAGCATTTGCATGACCACTACGACCTGTACCTCTCCCATAGGAAGCGATTAAAGTAGACTTATTGGAAGTATCAACAGTAGGGGTAGCATCACGGGAGACATGTAAAACTCGGGCAAAAGTATCTGTAAGAGATGGTACCTTCGGGCTGCTAATAATCAGGGAGCGAACAGTTTCAAATCTTGATCCAAGAGCACCTAGGAAACTTATAACTGCCAACTGTTCACGTTGGGTTTGCATTTGTGTCACATATGTTGTAATAGGGAGCAATGAATTTAATTCCTTGTACATCTTCTTAAAATTAGCAAAAAATTATGTAAGTGGGCATCCATCTCCACGAACCTTGTAAAAGTCCTAAGAGACCCGATAGATACGAGCAAAATTATTTTGCCTCGAGTATAACACCGCCAAGTACTCCACAATTCTTTGACGGTATCAATATGAGTAACCAAATCAACAATCTGACTGTCCATGGAATTAAACATCTGATAGAGGATCCTGGCATCAATGTCTTCCATGCCTCATTGGAAATGTTTACTGTCAGTAAGTGATCGCCCTGTTCTCTGCTAATCAGGGCTAACCTCACAATCTTCCTCCACTACGGATAATTAGTAATGCCTTCTAGTTTTTTATCAGTAAGACAAGTTGATGAAGATAGTACTTTTGAAACATTTGTTGACGGTCGAGAGTCAGATGAAGATATACCAGAATTTTGGCTCACAGTAGGCTCGGGTGTTGCTGACATCTTGCTCGGAATATCTTGTATTAAATTTTCCCAAGCAACAAACTACGACAAAGGATCACAACTAAACAGTAACCACATAACGTAACCCAAGCAAATATATACAGTGCATCGAGCACCTCATATATCCAATCGCAAAGTAAATCCCATGAGATAAAGAAACATCAAAAGTCTGTTATTAAATCACCAAAACTTCCCACGACCCAAGTACTCCTCACATGCATATATCAAAGCAAAGAATATAACAAAACACCATAAAAGAACTCACTATTGCAACCGGGAGTAAAAAAAACTTGTTGCAGAGGCTCATATTTCTAGTCCAGCAAGCAGTGCCGTCACTATTCACGATGAACAGTGCCACAGTTTTTTTTTTGAAGGGGAAAAAATGAAAAGAAGAAGAAGGATGAAGAATTAAAAAGAGACTCAGGAAAAAAACTTAAAAAACCATGGCTATGATATCATGTAAAGTGGAGAGTTTATTCCATAATCATATGTCAAGTACAAATAAGAGTTGAGCCTTTTATAGACTAAGGCTCATGCTATATAAGGAAAGTAAATCAATCCTTCAATGACTATCACATATCACTCCACACATTACTCCTACAATCATGTTCCTAGAATCATGCTCCTAGAATCCTCTAGAATCCCTAACAATGTCGATTGAAAGCAAATGATAATGGATTTTAATAAAGTGTGCAACTGAGTGATGAGTGCTCGGATCTAATATGTGTCATATTATTCCATTCCTTTTAGAATACTTAATATTTAATTAACCCTGGATAATGTCACAAAAATATGTTTAAATGTTACCCGAGTGTCCTTTGGTATTTAATGATGAAGGGATTTATGAATGAGCATATATATATATATATATATATATATATATATATATTATATTATATATATATATATCAATTCAACAATGCCTTTTATCTCAAACTAGTTGGGGTAGGCTGAAAATGAATCCTTGTGTGTTTGTGTCTATATGTATGTATGTATGTATGTATGTACTTATATGTATGTGTGTGTGTATATATATATATATATATATGAGAATGATCTATAACATATATTTGATATGGATCTTTATAGGGCATACACCATCTATATCATTGAAAAAAGGAATGACCAAGATTAGAAACTAAAAATCGACATCCGCTACTATTAGTAGCGGACGTCGATCAAAATAAAGGTTTAGCTTTATTCTAGGGTTTATTAACTCCTTTTTAACTGGGTTTAGGGTTTATTAACCTTATTAATCTCTAGTTAATAAACCTAAACCCTAGTTAATAAATCCTAAATCTTGATTTATAAACCCTAAACCCTAGAATAAAGCCAAACTCTTATTCTGATCGACGTTCGCTACTATTAGTAGCGGATGATATGTGTTTTTTTTATCGTCCGCTACTAATAATAGCGGACGTCGATTTTCATTTTCTAATTCTGACTGTTCTTTCTTGTTTTCAATGATATGGATGATGTATGCCCCATAAGGATTCATAGCAAATACATGCTATGGATCATTACCCATATATATATATATATATATATATATATATATATATAATGTAGTGTCATTCAAGCGACGTAAAAAAATTGGCTCTTATAGCGGTGTTCGCGCTTAACTTAGCGATCTCAATTTGTGGTTGTCCAGGCAGAAAAAGATGCTAAGAGGAAAGCAAGGTCAAAAGAGTTAAAGAAATTACGAAAAGCAAGAGAAAATAAGGCTCAGGTACTTCTTCTTCACTTTGATCCTGATCAGAGTCGGCCTTGGCCCAGGGCGAGCGGGGCGACTGCCCAGGGCCCAAAGTTGAAGGGGGCCCAAAATTAATTACAAGTTTATGTATATATGTGTAAATATGTGTATATATGTGTAAAACACTAGTGGTCCAGTGGTAGAATTGTTCCTTGCCACGGTATAGACTTGGGGTCGATTCCTAGTAGGTGCATTTTGATTTTGCCCCATATTTAAAGTGTACATGAAACTCCAACATTGCTCTACTCTACACATAATTTATAAATTTTCAATGCTTAAATTCTAAGGGCATAGGTTTAATTTCACACAATGACCTTAAATGTGGCACATATTAACTACAAAGGCAATCTTACTGTCGACGCCGGGAGGAATCGCTCTCTTTTGTGATTGTTACCCTTTCCAATTTTAGCCTTTTTATTAGATGATTTTTTGGAAAAGGTCGGCATAAATGTCGACGGGGTTTTGAAAGATCGTTTTTTATGATGAGCCAATTAACCAGAGTCGCCAGTTAGTATATTTGAAATGGATGTACCAACTCATCCGAGTTTCGTTTTCGTAAATCGCTGGCTCATATGTGACTCCGAATTAATTGGTCTGCGAACCGAGATTCATAGAGTTCGGGGGCTTGCTTAAGCGAGGGGAAGGTGGTGTTAGGCACCCCCCGACTTCCGTGAAACATGGTTACCGCAATCTTGATACTTTTTCTATCCTTTAATTCTTGAATGTGTGCGTGTATGTGCGTGTGTGTGTGCCTATGTGAATGTCGTGGTGAGTTTGCATGAAGAAACCATTTGGGTTTTGATGAAAAGTCGTACTTTCTTTTGAGAATGCTTTAGAATGTCATTCGGCTTTATACGAGAAAGCTTTATGAGAAAGGTTTGTTTTAATTGTCAAAAACTTATGAGATTTTCATTAGGTGTCGTTTTGGCAAAAACAAGAGTTTTCTAAACCTTCGTCAAAATAGGAATCGAGATCTATACGTTGCTTTCGTAAATAGCATGATGGACAACTTCTAGGATCTCTTTAACCCTATCCACAAAGATTTAATAAAACGTTACTTACTTTTATTAAATCATTTTTGTGATGTTTGAAAACGATTTTCCTTTAGCCTTCTCGTTAAATAGGAATCGACATTCATTAGCATTTCCAATTTTAAACCTCGTGGTGCTAATAACCTAATTTGATTGATTTTATAGAAATCTTCATCGTTTAACTTGAAATCAATTTTTGTGTCACAAATCAAACCAAACATTAAAATGCGTGGGGGCTATTCATGGGCATGTAAGCCATCAAAATAACCCCGAACGCCCACAATCGCATACTTCACTATTACGGGGCCTTAAACCCGATTTTCGACTTGATATCGCTTTAAGGCCCGACAATTACATATTTACAATAAAGGGTAGATCGGCCCTATTACATACACCCAAAAATGTCCACCATCGGATTTGGGGACACGGGTGTGTGGTTCCTGCGTCGCGTTCCTAGGCTCACATCCAGAATTACTACATCACTATAACGAGCTAAAAATCATCAAATGGATATCATCGGGCCATTAGGAAGAATTTCGTTCCATTTGGAACCCTCACTAATAGTTCTCAATCCATGGACCCACAACAATATACAAGATAAACTACATTTCACATAACCCAATTGACAAGAAGATTAACAAAATGATATAACAAAAATGCTATAAAAGAAGGTTTTTTCACCTTGCAAATGACACCACGATGTGTATAAAATTCGTATATTGAATAGTGTAGGAGTTGTATGTTATACAATCTAATCAAAAGAGTTTAATTCCTCTTTTTTTTCTCTCTTTTCTCTCCTTTCCCGAACTATTTTTCTGCTGTTTTTTCCTTCTTTTCTATCCCAAAATGCTACTCTCTGTCTGCTGGATGAAGAACTGGATTGATAAAGCTATCCAGAGGTAGCCGCAGATTGATCTGCGGCTGGCCTCGGTTCCTCCGCGCCCGCCGCGCACTTCAGCCGTCCACCGCGCACTCAATTATTTTAATCGTTTGGCCGCAGATCAATCCGCGGTTGGGTGGGCTGATTTTCTCGATTTTCGAATCGCACCTTGATTCTCGTGTCGTATCGCTGATTTTCGCTGAAAGGCCTGTATTTTGCAGTCCGGGAACTGCTGGGAAACGTGCCATATCATTCAGGAATGCTCGTTGTCGTGTTGGCTTTGATCGCAATTCGTTGTGGTGGCTTTGAGTGTTCGCACTTACGTCCACCTTCGTCTCGTAGGCTGGGTTAATTGACGATTTTTTCCTCCTGCCAGGGTTAGTATATGAAGTGCAAAATTTGGGTGTCTACAGCTGCCCCTCTTTATCATGTTTATGAAATGTTAAATGAAATGAACATGATAAAGAAGTAGACACACGATGCATGAATGACAGTGCATAAGAATGACAGTACATACATGATGCAACACATATAGCTTAAGATGCAACACAAGATGTAAGGCATGCAAAACATTCGTAACGGTGTCAATGCATCATGCAATCGTAAATTTATTTTGGGCATTGACCTCAATCGGACTCAATTGTTGATCGCATCATCGTTGTCTCACAACCGTCGGGTCTCGTATCCGATCGGTCGTCTCGTTTGCATCGGATCTCGTATCCAGTTGCTTGTCTCGTGATCACCGGGTCTCGTATCCGGTTGATCGTCCTGTGAGTGCCGGGTCTCGTATCTGGTCGCTCTCTCGTAACCACCGGGTCTCGTATCCGGTCGATTATCCTGTGAGTGTCGGGTCTCGTATCCGGTCGCTCGTCTCATAACCGCCGGGTCTCGTATCCAGTCGATTGTCCTGTGAGTGCCGAGTCTCGTATCCGGTCGCTCGTCTCGTGACCGCCGGGTCTCGTATCCGGTCGATTGTCCTGTGAGTGTCGAGTCTCGTATCCGGTCGCTCGTCTCATAACCGCCGGGTCTCGTATCCGGTCGTTCGCCTCGTAATCGCCGGGTCTCGTATCCGGTCGATTGTCCTGTGAGTGCCGGGTCTCGTATCCGATCGCTCGTCTCGTAACTGCCGGGTCTCGTATCCGGTCGATTGTCCTGTGAGTGCCGGGTCTCGTATCCAGTCGCTCGTCTCGTGATCACCGGGTCTCGTATCCGGTTGATCGTCTTGTGAGTGTCGGGTCTCGTATTCGGTCGCTCGTCTCGTAACCGCCGGGTCTCGTATCCGGTCGCTCGTCTCGTAATCACTGGGTCTCGTCTCCGGTTGATTGTTTGGATCTCAGCCCTTCCCAGGGGTTTGGTTGTTTGGATCTCAGCCCTTCCCAGGGGTTTGGTTATTTGGATCTCAGCCCTTCCCAAGTTGTTAGTTGTTTGGATCTCAGCCCTTCCCAGGGTGTTAGTTGTTTGGATCTCAGCCCTTCCCAGGGTGTTGGTTGTTTGGATCTCAGCCCTTCCCAGGGTTTTGGTTGTTTGGATCTCAGCCCTTCCCAGGGGTTTGGTTGTTTGGATCTCAGCCCTTCCCAAGGTGTTAGTTGTTTGGATCTCAGCCCTTCCCAGGGTGTTATTTGTTTGGATCTCAGCCCTTCCCAGTGTGTTGGTTGTTTGGATCTCAGCCCTTCCCAGGGTGTTGGTTGTTTGGATCTCAGCCCTTCCCAGGGTGTTAGTTGTTTGGATCTCAGCCCGTCCCAGGGTGTTAGTTGTTTGGATCTCAGCCCTTCCCAGGGTTTTGGTTATTTGGATCTCAGCCCTTCCCAGGGTGTTGGTTGTTTGGATCTCAGCCCTTCCCAGGGTGTTAGTTGTTTGGATCTCAGCCCTTCCCAGGGTGTTAGTTGTTTGGATCTCAGCCCTTCCCAAGGTGTTAACTGTTTGGATCTCAGCCCTTCCCAGGGTGTTTGCTGTTTAGATCTCAGCCCTTCCCAGGGTGTTAGTTGTTTGGATCTCAGCCCTTCCTAGGGTGTTTGTTGTTTGGATCTCAGCCCTTCCCAGGGTGTTTGGTTGTTTGGATCTCAGTACAGTTCTTGGAGTTAAAATAAGGTACTATGACAGTACCTGAGTATGCTGCGAAATTCAACGAGTTGGCGAGGTTTGCGCCATATCAGGTCAGTACGGATGAGCGGAAGGCCAGAAGGTTTGAGCAGGGATTGAAGCCCTGGTTGTATAGCCGAGTTTCAATGTTTCAACTGAACTCGTTTGCGGCGGTGCTGGAGAAGGCCATTATCGCGGAAGGAGGCAGTGATGCTCTGTCAAAGTATAATCAGGAACAAAGGAAAAAGAAGAATGAAAATGAAAACAAGGCAAGTGGTAGTCACGGGGGAAGTGGCCAGAAAAGAAAATGGAATGATAGTAACTCTGCGGGAAGTCAACAGGGTAATCAGAAGAAGAAGATAGAAGTGTGCAGCAACTGTGGAAAGAGTCATATGGGTGCTTGTTTGAAAGGTAAGAGGGTGTGCTTTAACTGCGGGCAGGAGGGGCATATCGCGCCGAATTGTCCTAATCCGAAGAAAGGAGTATGTTTCATCTGCGGGTCGAAGGATCACTTTGCCCGAGACTGTCCTAAGAAAGCAACGACAGGTGGAGCCAGTTCAGGAAAGGGAAACAGCGGTGGTGGAGGAAATCTGACTATCACAGGACCCACGCAACCCAACCGACCTACCGCTCGAACCTTCAACATGACGGTGCAGGATGCTGTGCAGTCAAAGGATGTGGTGTCAGGTATCATTCCAGTCAATAATGTTAATGCTTATATATTGTTTGACTCGGGTGCTACTTGCTCATTTATATCCGATGATTTTGCTAAGAAATTAGGATTACCTCAGGAAGAATTAGATTACCCCATGAATATAGAAATTACGAATAGGGAAGTGATTCCTGTTAGGTTTATTCACAAAAACTGTCAGGTAGATATTAAGGGTCATGTGATGATTGTCAACTTAATTCCAATTCGTCTTGGAGAGTTTGACGTCATTCTGGGAATGGATTGGTTGTTCAACCATGGGGCAGTTATTGACTGTCAAAAGAAGTGTGTGAATGTTATGACTCCGTCAAAGGTAGTGTTTTATGGCAGCAAGTCGCCTAGACAAACGAGTTGTCTGATGATGATGCAAGCTAGAAAGATGTTGAGACAAGGATGTGTAGGATATCTAGCCTACATAGTCGATACCCAAAAGATGAGTGCAAAACTAGAGGAGATACCGGTAGTTAGGGATTTCGCAGACGTGTTTCCTGACGATTTACCAGGGTTACCGCCAGATAGAGAAATCGAGTTTGTGATTGATTTAGCACCAGGAACGGCCCCTATATCGAAAGCCCCATATAGAATGGCCCCGGTAGAAATGAAGGAGTTGATGGTGCAATTGCAAGAGTTGCTGGATAAAAAGTATATTCAATCGAGCGTTTCGCCGTGGGGAGCGCCAGTATTGTTTGTCAAGAAGAAGGATGGGTCGATGCGTCTTTGCATTGATTATAGAGAGTTGAACAAGGTCACGATCGAAAACAAGTATCCGTTGCCAAGAATCGATGACCTGTTTGACCAACTGAAGGGAGCAAGATATTTTTCGAAGATAGATCTGCGAAGTGGGTATCATCAGTTGAAGGTGAGAAAGGAGGACATACCGAAGACGACGTTTCGAACCAGATATGGTCACTATGAGTTTTTGGTTATGTCATTTGGATTAACAAACGCACCTGCAGCGTTTATGGATTTAATGAATAGGGTGTTCAAACCATTTCTGGATAAATTCGTAGTAGTATTCATAGACGATATTTTGGTTTACTCCAAAACTCAGGAAGAACACGTGGAGCACTTGAAGGTGACATTGGAGGCGTTAAGAAAGGAGAAATTGTATGCAAAATTCTCGAAGTGCGAATTTTGGTTGGAACGTGTTCAATTCCTTGGGCATGTTATCGATAAAGACGGGTGTCGACGCCGGTTTTTCTCGCTTATGCTGTGATTTGTTACCCTTTCCAATTTTAGCCTTTTTATTAGATGATTTTGGGGAAAAGGTCGGCATGAATGTCGACGGGGTTTTAAAAGATCGTTTTTATGATGAGCCAATTAACTAGAGTCGCCAGTTGGTATATTTGAAATGGATGTACCAACTCATCCGATTTTTTGTTTTCATAAATCGCTGGCTCATGTGTGACTCCGAATTAATTGGTCTGCGAATTGAGATTCATAGAGTTCGGGGGTTTGTTTAAGTGAGGGGAAGGTGTTAGGCACCCCTCGACTTCCGTGAAACACGGTTACCGCAACCTTGATGCTTTCCTATTCCTTAATTCATGAGTGTGTGTGTGTGGGTGCGCGTGTGTGTGTGTGTCTATGTGAATGATGTGGTGAGTTTGTATAAAAGAATCATTTGGATTTTTAGGGAAAGTCGTGCTTTTATTTGATAATACTTCGGAATGTCTTTTCGGTATACACGAGAAAGCTTTGTTCTTTATTAGAAAGGTTTTGATTTTAATTGTCAAAACTGTAAGGTTTTCATTAAGTGTCATTTTGGCAAAACAAGAGTTTTAAACCTTCGTCGAAATAGGAATCGAAGATTTTATATGTTGCTTTCGTAAATAGAATGATGGGCAACCTCTAGATTCTCTTTAACCCTATTCAAAACGGTTTAATAAAAAACCATAAAATCATAAAATCGTTTTTGTTCGATGTTTTAGAAAACGATTTCTTTAGCTTTCTCTTTGAATCGGAATCGACATTTATTAGCATTCTCAATTTTAAGCCTTGTGATGCTAACAACCTAATTTGATTGATTTTATGAAGATCTTCATCATTTAGTTTTGAAATCAATTTTGTATGTCGTAAATCAAATAAAGCAATAAAAATGCGCGGGGGCTATTCATGGGCATGTAAGCCATCAAAATAACCCCGAACGCCTACAATCACAAATTTCACTATTTCGGGGCCTTAAACACGATTCTCGCTTTGGCGTCGTTTTAGGCCCGAGATTACATATTTACAAAGAGACTACATCGTTCCTGCTACATACATCAAGATATGTCCATCATCGGATTTGGACCACGGGGTCGCTTTCCTAGGCTCACAACCAAATTTCCACACACCCACAATCGGATATTACGAGAAATAAACTATACGGATAATCTAACAATACCAAAATATCCCAAACTAGCGATCCAAAGGAATCACGCTCAATATAATACCGTAAAAAAAACAAACAAGAAATCAATAAATAAATATCATCGGGTTATTAGGAAGAATTTTGTTCCGATGGAACCCTCACTAATAATCCCTAATTTATTATTCCATAATCATATGAAAACTTCATTTGATTTGACCAAAATCTGTGATAGAAAGTGCAAAATTTAGGATATTTTTACCTTGCAAATGAGATCAAAATGGATCTAAATTTGTGTATTTGGAATAGAAGAAAACGTATTATGTGATACAATCAAATCACAAAGAATAATATTCCTCTCTTTTTTTTCTCACTTTCACTCCTATTTTTGTTGCAAATCTATGCTATTTCTTCCTCAATTTTCGTGTTCTTGCTGCTGCAGAATTCTTCTTCCTTGGATCTGCTGAATTCCTTCTCTCTCTCGCTCCCTGTATGCTGAAATGAGTTTGTTTATAGGCTGGCTGGCCGCCTGCCTTCCACCCAGCACGCCAGCCACTTTGATTATTTAATTCTTCTCGGTTCCCGCACCGCACCTCGATTCTTGCGTCGCGCTGTCAAGTTTTTATCCCGAAATGCTTGTATTTTTGCAGTCCGAAAATTACTGCGGGACGTGACACATTATTCGGAAATGCTCATTTCAGATGGCTTTATCGTCACGTTGATTTTGACTGCAACTTGTCGCGGCGGCGTCAAGTCCTCGCATTTGTGCCCATTCTTTTGCTCCTGCAGGCGGTTCAATTGACGATTTTGCCCTCCTGTCACGGTTAGTATAGGGAATGCAAAATTTGGGTGTCTACAGCTGCCCCTCTTTATCATGTTTATGCAATGTTTAAATGAAATGAACATGATAAAGAAATAGACACCGGGTGCATGAATGACAGTTGTCTAAGGATGACTGTATATATCTGATGCAACATATGTAGCTTACAATGCAACACAAGATATAATGCATGCAAAGACATCCACAAGAGTGTCGATGCCTCAACCCCCTGACCGTATTTGTTAGTCGTTGGGTTCACTCTTTCAATCTATCGTCTCGCTCGGGGTCGGTTTTTTTTGTCCCCGGTCACACATCGCGTAACCCCCGGTTATCGTCACCGGTTGGTTATCTTGTCGGAGCCGGTTTTCGTCGCCGGACATCCATCTCGTGATCGCCGGTTATCGTTGCCGGTCGATCGTCTCGTCGGGGCCGGGTATCGTCGCCGGTCACCCATCGCGTAACCCCCGGTTATCGTCGCCGGTTGGTTATCTTGTCGGAGCCGATTTTCGTCGCCGGACATCCATCTCGTGATCGCCGGTTATCGTCGCCGGTCGATCGTCTTGTCGGGGCCGGGTATCGTCGCCGGTCACCCATCGCGTAACCCCCGGTTATCGTCGCCGGTTGGTTATCTTGTCGGAGCCGGTTTTCGTCGCCGGACATCCATCTCGTGATCGCCGGTTATCGTCGCCGGTCGATCATCTTGTCGGGGCCGGGTATCGTCGCCGGTCACCCAACGCGTAACCCCCGGTTATCGTCGCCGGTTGGTTATCTTGTCGGAGCCGGGTATCGTCGCCGGTCACCCATCGCGTAACCCCCGGTTATCGTCGCCGGTTGGTTATCTTGTCGGAGCCGGTTTTCGTCGCCGGACATCCATCTCGTGATCGCCGGTTATCGTCGCCGGTCGATCGTCTTGTCGGGGCCGGGTATCGTCGCCGGTCACCCATCGTGTAACCCCCGGTTATCGTCGCCGGTTGGTTATCTTGTCGGAGCCGGTTTTCGTCGCCGAACATCCATCTCGTGATCGCCGGTTATCGTCGCCGGTCGATCGTTTTGTCGGGGCCGGGTATCGTCGCCGGTCACCCATCGCGTAACCCCCGGTTATCGTCGCCGGTTGGTTATCTTGTCGGAGCCGGTTTTCGTCGCCGGACATCCATCTCGTGATCGCCGATTATCGTCGCCGGTCGATCATCTTGTCGGGGCCGGGTATCGTCGCCGATCACCCATCGCGTAGACTTTTCACTCAACACGTCAAATGGCTGCAAGGGAGCAAGGTGGGACCCATCAGGGCTAGCCGCAGATGGATCTGCGGCCAGCCGCAGATACATCTGCGGCCATGATCGGGCTTTATAACCAGCGCGCCTCCTCCAGATCTGTCACTTTCAACTTCCAACTCACATAGATTCTCTCGATTGTTTTCTTGTTCGCAAAGGCCTTTTGTCGATTTTTCGACTTTCCTGTAAAAACTGCTCCGGTAGGATCGATCTACGCGCTACAGGTAACACTTTGACCGGTCACTTTTCAATTTCGTCAATGTTTTGCTATACATTTGACTATTTGCATGTTTAGAGATAAAATATATGCTTTACAATGCTATGCAATGCACTATCATATATACATGCTATGCATTAACTGTGTGAGTCCTATTTTATGTTCCTGAGGTGGTCCCACGTATATGTTTGCTCCTTTTTGAAAGAAAATCATGCATTTATGGCACTTTACATGCTTTATTTACACTTATGAATGCAATTTAGATCTGTTTGAGGCTTTGATTGATGGAAAATATGTTTGGCTTATGCCTGGGATGTCCATTTTACAAACGGAACTCTGCCGATTTTTTTTATTTTATTTTTTTTTTTTTGGATCTACCATAAACATGCATCATATTGCATTAATTATATGATGATGGTAGGAATTTAGAATATTCGCGACATAATTCAAAAGGGAACTTACCTTCCTCCTTGCCTGTTCTGTTCCAGCTATGGATCCCGATGCTCATAGTAGCTCCTCCGTGTCACGGACCTCGAGTGTTCGCCGCCGTAGGGCTGCACCCGCTCCTGTTCCTCCTCGGACCCGTCAGGCTCGTCGCTTGGCGGAGGCTGTCATTCGTCCCGATCATCCGGACGTTGAGGAGGCTGTTCCTCCGGAGGTCGCGGCAGAGGGGCCATCCTCCAGCACACCGGCTCCATCTACTCATCAGGCTTCTTCTGGCGCCCCTGTGCAGATACCCGATCTTTTGGGTCGGGATCTTAGTCGTCACCCCTCAGCATCTCTCGTGGCTAACGAGGTATATTCAGTTCTATTTTGATTTTATTCTCAAATTTTCAATTCTCCTTTTATCCGGACTGACCCCTTGGTGATTGCCCCAGGTACCCGAGTTTACCCAGCCGAGGGGCAACTGGTTCAACATCTACTCCCTCTACACGGCTCTGCACAGCGACTACCGGGCGATGGTGGATTCTTGGGGCCTCCGTCACTTCTTCACTATCATCCCCCGGTAGTGCCCCTGGGGTTACATGAGGGCCTTATCCGAGCGCTGGTTCCACCAGACGCAGTCTATTCACCTTCTTGACTGCGAGGTTGTGCTGACCCCATGGGACTGGAGGTACATTACGGGCATAGAGTTTACCGGGTCCCGCGTTCCTCTAGATCTCGACATCACTCCGGCGGAGGTCCGGGCTTTATTGGGCTTTGCTGCTGAGGACCGGGTCTTTAAGGCCCGCAGTATTCGATCTGGTGCCTTGGCTGTTGATGCAGTCGGGGGTCTCTACGCGCTGCCCATTCCAGCGGATCAGGGTACCCGGGACATTCTGCTCCGACGCTTGTTCCTGACGATCATGAGGGGTTGTTTCCTAGGGAACAACTCCTCCACCATTCATTTCAGCGTCGTGGGAGCGGTCAGAGACGTGGACCGCATCAGTGACTATGACTGGGGGTCATTCACCTTTGCCTATTTCCTCCACGGTATGCGTCTACGCTCGGAGGGCCAGACAGATGCTTGGCTCGGATTTTATCACTTCTTGCTGGTGAGGTTTCTCTTTCCCTCCTCTTATTGGACTTTTCTTCATTTATTTCCCCCTTTCTGCATTTATAGGTTACTTATGCTTTTCACTGTTTCTGCTCGCAGTTCTGGGCCTACGAGCGTCTCCCATGTCTGAGGCCTGTCACCACTCTTGGCTTGGGTACCTATCCCCGGGGTCAACGATGGCATCATAGCACGCTGGAGGAGGTCCCGGTATCTGGCAGTTTTGCACACTATCGCATCCAGCTGGAGCTGATCACGGCTGCAGGGGTCGTCTGGAGGCCTTATCTTTCTGAGCATCTAGATGTGGGGTTTATAGATGGGCATCCTACCGGCCCGGAGTTTGCACTTTCCACCCGTCGCCTCACTTTGCAGAGTGTTGGAGGATGGGTTATGTACCTGGGGGAGCGCGCCTTCAGATGCGTTACCGGAGAGATCCGCATCCCGCACTCCCCTCCTTTCGCTACCTCCTGGCCGCTGGATTCTCAGCCTTCAGAGATCATGATTGCGGGGGAGGACGACCGGATGCTTTCGACGGGTCCCAGTACGAGTGATGCCTTCCGTACCTGGTGGGTGCCCCGTACCATCGGTCCTCAGACTCGGGCCACTTTCTTTCTGGGAGATATGGTTCCAGGCTCGGTGACGATGACCGATTGGGCTGCATGTGTTCGGACCCTTACCCACGCTGAGCAGATCGCCACATTGACCCGTCAGGTAGATCAGTTGTCGCTGTTTGTTCGGGTGTTGGGCCGGACCCCGGAGGAGGCTTACGCCTATGATCCAGACGGTGCGGGTTATGATGCAGGCCCGAGTTCATCTGATGCCACAACGCATCCCTACATTCCTGACATGAACTTTGGTCCTCCGAGCTCGACGACCCCAGGGGATCACTTCGAGGATCCTGCTTTCATAGATGATACTGATTTTATTTAGATCAGGATAGGATGGGGCTTTTTGTACCTGTACCTGTTTATATTTCTTTTTCATTTACGCACTATGTACTGAACTCATTTATTTATTTATGCACAGTTCTTTTTCATCTTTATGAAATTCACCTGCTTTATTATTAACTGTATGATGCATGCTTTTTATTTATGGATAGAGAATGACCCCTGTATAGTCTTTTTTGATACTATTTTTCCACAGATGTCGTCCTCAGATGTCGTGGTTCGTTTGGATTCCACTCCTCCCACAGGGTTGGTGGGCAGTCTCTTCCGCTGGTTGGACAGTTTACTGCCGGCAGATAGGATTACCGCAGATGGTCTTTTGGGACATTCTTGGTCCTTATTGACCTTTCAGGTGCCAGCGGGCTTTGTGGATGGTCTTCTGAGCTATTGGGCCCCTGCCCGTCAGGTGTTTAGGTTAGGGACAGTAGAGCTGACCCCCACCCTCGAGGAGTATGCTCGCTTCACCGGCTTGCCCCTGGATAGACCTTGTGCTAGGGTCACAGTTGGTTCCATGCGCCGTCAATTCTTGACTTTCACCGGTTTGCGAAGGGCTGTCCTGTTGCCGGTGATCACATCAGACCATATGGTTCCCCTTCAGTTCTTCATTGAACGATTTGGCTCACCTGACGGTTTTCGACTTTTCTTCGGTGATTTTTTCGTGTCCGAGGAGCGCTGGGGCGCCTTGAGAGTGGACGTCCTGATGGCCTGTGTCATCTCAGTTTTGTATTTGCCTGCAGGACCCGATCATTTGGACATGCGGATTGTTACGGCCGTTAGGGCCCTTCAGGAGGATCACACCATTCTTCCTATGATATTGGCGGATACCTATATGTCAGCCACATATTGCCAGTCTTTCCGAGGCAGAGCCTTCAGAGGGAGCTCGACTTTGCTGTACGTGTGGTTCATGAGCCATCTCGGCCCCATCGGCCACTTCCGCCGCCAAGGGTTTTGCTTCAGTCACAACATAGCTGCGCAGTTTTCGTTTCGTCCCGTGAGCTGTACTGATGTGGCTTCCTGGATATCCTTTTTGTCTGTCATTGAGGATCCCTTTCATCTATTGGTCTATTCGGGCTATTGCTCCTTCATGAGCTTCTTGACTCATGTGCCTGCCTTGGATTTCATCCCCATTGCTGGTTTGAGGGGCGTGACGACCTATCATCCCCTGGCGGTTATGGGGCAGTTTGATCAGACACAGGATTTACACCCCTTCACGGGTGCAGCCGCATACCGATTCCTTATATCATCCTGTACAGAGAGGGATCTATTACAGGTATCCGAGCTTTGGGATTGCAGGATCCTTGCCGCATATAGTGAGAACTGTCACATCCAGACATTTGCTTACGTGCAGTGGTTGCGCGGAGACTTGGATTCGGCTAGTTTGAGTCAGACTGGGGCCTTTGATGACTCTGGAGTGATTCTCCCAGAAGATACCACAGACCATCCCATCTCGGCCGATTCTGCCCCGAGTCGGGTTACTGAGGATTCCCGACTCCGCCTGGCCCTGATTACTACTGAAGCTGAGAGGGATGCCGCCCTTGTCGAGAGAGATGAGGCCATTCGGGCTAGAGACGCTGCCATTGCTGACAGAGAGGCCATTGTATTTCAAACCAGGGCAGTGGTAGATGCTCATTTTGGGACTGTCAGCCGAGCTACTGCTTTACTGGATCGTATTGATATGATGGGGCAGCAGATTGCAGGAGATGCTGATGCTTCAGATCTATCCACCACCCTGTCCATCCTACTTCAGCTGGTTTCAGATTTGTAGATTATTTTATTTCCTGCATAGACTATGTTGGCTTCATCAGTTATTGAAAGAGAAATCTTGTAATAAAACGACTTATATATATAGACATGCATTTAAATTTAGTCATTTTCCCCTTTTGTCGTATCATTGCCTTCCATTGGATCCTCATTTTATCCAATTGACCACGATTTTGACATTTCGCCTTTTTTCTTTTCTCAAGACTTGATGGAGATTTGACAGATATTGCCGCACACCTTTTGATTTCATCGGATTGAATCTCAGATTTTGGATAACTGTTTGGTTGGATTAGGGTATGTCCTTTCGGGATGAAGCTGGTTAGGCAGTTTGGTTTCGGGAAGGTTTTAAGGGTGTAGGAAGGTTTTATCTGGCTATCGAAATTTGGTTTTGGTTAGGGAAAGGATTATTTTTTTTTTTTTAAGGATCGGACCGCGCCATGATGGCTGCCTACGTACCCCCACAAGTTGGGAGATCAGGTCCTACGTAGTTCGCTCTCAAAGGAAAGAAGGAACTGATGATTTAAGCGTAGAACCGCTTCACCGAGTCAGAATTGAGGGGTTGTGGAAATACCTCACCATCCATTTCTTGCAATATGAGGGCTCCTCCGGATAGCACTTTCTTGATCACAAATGGTCCTTCCCAATTCGGGGCAAACTTCCCCTTGGCTTCGTTTTGACAAGGCATGACTCTTTTCAACACCAAATCATTTTCCTTGAACTTTCGAAGTCTTATCTTCTTATCATACGATCGAGAGATCCTCTGTTGATACAGTTGACCATGCCAAACGGCAGCCACTCTCCTTTCATCAATTAGGGCCAATTGGTCATATCGACTTTGCATCCAATCCTCTTCGCCTATCTGAGCGTCGATCACTATTCTGAGGGACGCCATCTCAACCTCAACTGGTAGAACAGCCTCCATTCCATACACCAAAGCGTAAGGGGTTGCCCCTGTAGAAGTACGCGTTGATGTTCGGTATGCCAGCAGTGTGAGGGGTAACAGATCCGGCCATCCCCGATGGTTAGCAGACATTTTCGCCATGATCTTCTTGATGTTCTTATTTGCAGCCTCCACTGCCCCATTCATCTTAGGACGGTAAATGACGGAATTGAGATGCTTGATCTTGAACTGATCACACAGTTCCTTCATGAGGGCGTTGTTTAAATTCTTGGCATTGTCGGAGACCACAACCTCAGGTTGCCCATATCGGCAAATGACATTATTCCTGATGAAGTTGACAATGACCTCCTGAGTTACTTTGGGGAAAGAAGCTGCCTCTACCCACTTGGTGAAGTAATCGATCATGACGAAAATGAATCGGTGCCCGTTGCTCGCTTTGGGCTCTATTGGTCCGATTACATCCATTCCCCACATTGAAAATGGCCACGGGGAGGTCATACAGTGCAGTTCATTGGGAGGTGTATGGATCACATTACCGTGCGCCTGGCATTGGTAACACTGTTTGACATGATCATCGCAATCGGCTTTCAGCGTTAACCAATAATGCCCTGTCCTCAAGATCTTTTTGGCCAACATCGGTCCACTCATGTGTGGCCCACACACCCCGCCATGGATTTCATTCATAATCCTTTGGGATTGCGTCTCATCTACGCATTGCAACAGGCCCAACCCGGCATCCCTTTTGTAAAGTGAATCCCCACTCAGGTAAACTTTCATCGCCATCTTTTGAATTCTCATCCTCTCAGTTCGACTTGCCTGGTCGGGAATGGATCTATCTCTCAGATATTCCCTTATGTCGTGATACCAAGGCTGCCTCGTCAACACCACCTCGTTTGATAACACTGCCACATGTTCCTCATATGCCGGGGCATTCTGTACGGTGATCTCAATCTGTGGATTGTCCCTACTCTTGATCACGTGGATTAAGGAAGCCAGAGTCGCCAATGCATCGGCAAAGTCATTCCGTCCCCGAGGAATATGGCGGAAGGCGATATCCTCGAATTCTTGCATCAGCTGGGTGACACAACGATGGTATGGAAGTAACCGAAGCTCCTTAGTGTTGTATATCCCGATTGCCTGTCTGATTACCAATTCTGAATCCCCGAACACCGCTAGTCTCTTCACTCCCATGTCACGGGCCAATCGGAGTCCCAAGATACACCCCTCGTATTCAGCGGTGTTGTTTGAATTGCTGAAACGAAGTTTAGTGGCCACGGGGTATTGTTCTCCGGTGATAGAGACTAGGACCGCTCCGGCTCCTTCCCCCTCGGCATTCATGGCACCATCAAAATACAGCTTCCAGAATTGTCCCTCGTCATCACATTTTTCGCGCGATACCCAAAATATATCCTCGCCCGGAAGAGGAGTTTCTAACGGCTCCATCCCTCCTGTCGGGGTTTCTGCCAACTGATCTGCAATTCCCTGCCCTTTCATGGCCTTCTGGGTCACGTACACCATGTCAAACTGTTGTAAGATTAACTGCCATCTTGATAATCGACAATTCAGCATGGGCCTTTCGAAAATATATTTCAGGGGATCCATTCTTGATATCAGGTACGTCGTATGCCCATGGAGGTAGTGCTGTAATCTCCCTGCAGCCCAGGCTAGAGCACAACAGGTCTTCTCGATGGGAGTGTAATTCTGCTCACATTGGCTAAATCTTTTGCTGAGGTAATAGATGGCCTGTTCTTTGCCTGCCTCATTCTTTTGTCCCAACATACATCCCATCGCGATGGCGTTGACGGATATATACATAAACAAAGGGATCCCATCCTTCGGGGGTACCAGCACTGGTGCCTCCGTCAGTTGTTTCTTAATGATCTGAAAAGCCCTCTGACATTGCTCATTCCATTCTTGGGAAGCACCCTTTCTTAACAATTTGAAAATCGGCTCACATGTAGTCGTCAAGTGGGATATAAAACGGCTGATAAAGTTTATCCTTCCGAGGAATCCTCTTATCTCCTTTTCTGTGTGAGGCGCCGGCATATCCACAATGGCCTTAATCTTTGCTGGATCCAACTCAATGCCCCGATCACTAACCAGGAATCCCAAGAGCTTGCCCGACTGCACTCCGAAAGCACACTTGGCTGGATTGAGTTTCAAATTATACTTTCTGAGCCGATCGAATAGCTTTTTGAGATGGGTTACATGATCGGATTCTACCTTCGATTTCACAATAATGTCGTCCACGTAGACTTCTATCTCCTGGTGCATCATATCGTGAAACAAGGCCATCATGGCTCTCTGATAAGTAGCCCCGCGTTTGTGAGGCCAAAAGCCAATCGCCTATAGCAGAAAGTGCCCCAAGGGGTGATGAATGCGGTCTTTTCCCGATCTTCCTCTGCCACCATTATCTGATGATATCCCGCGAAGCAATCCACAAAAGAATACATTTCGTACTGGGCTGTGTTATCTATCAGGATATGTATGAACGGCACTGGGAAGTTATCCTTGAGACTGGCCCTGTTTAGATCTCTGTAGTCTACACATACCCTCACCTTTCCTCCAGGCTTAGCTACTGGGACTACATTGGACAGCCACTCCGGGTAAGTGGACACCATGATGATTCCCGCCCTGAACTGCTTGATGATCTCTTCCTTTACTTTTAAGCTCCACTCTGGTTTCAACTTCCTTAATTTTTGTTTGACAGGCCTGAAACCCTCCCTAATGGGTAATCGGTGTACCACAATGTCGGTGGACAATCCGATCATATCTTCATGAGACCAGGCAAAGACATCCTCATATTGTTTTAGCAACTCAGTCATTTTGGTCTTTTGGCTGGGGGTAAGGTCCGTCCCTATCTTGAGTTCCTTTGGCTTGTCAGGGGTTCCAATATCAATGGTGACGGTTTGGTCCAAATTGGGTTTGGGTTTATCTTCGACCCATCCTTTGATCTCGTCAGGCGCGTCGTCGTAATCTGTCTCGTCTTGTTCAATGCCCATTAAATCGAAATCCAGCTCAATGTCAAAATCATAATCATAATTCAAATTTGAAAGACCATTTGTTAGGCAAGGATTATCCAAATTGGTACACCTGACATGAACAAAAATACTTGTCATATATAAATCATTTTCCACGACGATCGCATTTTCAAATAACACGAAGAAACGACATAATTATGCAAAAATAAAACAATAACAAAAATAAACTTCTTCATTCCCTTGCCCTCTGGGGTCAAATACCCTGACGTCTAGTTTTACCCTTGTTTGGATATTACTGGTTTCTGGGTCCAATTATCGATGGTCAGGTCAGATGAAATGCGCTGGATAAAAGAGGGCCTCACATCGGACACCTCCCCGATGATTACGGATACGTCGCCTGAGTCCTCCTTCCTATCCTCTCCAGGAATAATCAGCCCTGCCCAATCGATGACAGGCACAACTTGTTGGGCTCCCAGTGGTGCGATAATATTCGTCCCCTCCCTACTGCTTGTCGATTGTCCGGGGATATAGCATTTGGTTTCAAACTCTTTCGCGACCTCCTACAGGAAACTTTCCCTCCGGGCCGACTCATTACGTGCGGGGGTTAACTCTTCATTCCCTGCCCCAATCACAGGCCCGCTGATCCCCCGCTCATTGTCGACTTTGGTCACTGGACTGCCAGCTAGTCGAATCGGAGTCGCACCCCGACGGTGTCTCCGTGCTGCGCCCCCATGGTATCCCAACCCTGCTTTGCCTATCTGCTGTGGTAGGTGGATGGGCTCAGTGATTCCCTGATTGCTTTTCCCTAGTCCCTGTCCAGGCTGGAAGTTCATTTTTATCATTTCCTTCGCCACAAAGGTAAGTTCCGGAGAGACCCTAGGTTTCACAGCTGGAGCTCCCAGGCATCTATAATGGGGAGTGCTAATCTCTAGTGCTTGAAAGCTGGCAGGTGCTGCCGACTCATCCACATTGATCACTGGTAGGCCACTCCTGGGAGGAGAAGGGTCATCACATTCGGCCGAGATTGTTACCAGATTGCCATCGATGATCAGCTTGATTTGTTGGTGGAGCGTGGAAGGAACTGCCCCGGCCATGTGTATCCACGGCCTCCCTAACAGCAGGTTGTAGCTTGCCGTAATATCTAGGACTTGGAAGGAGATATCAAAAGTACAGGGCCCTATCTCCACTGGCAATTCTATCTCTCCGATGGTATCCCTCCGAGATCCGTCAAAAGCCCGGACCACCACATGACTGGCCCGTAGGCGCTTGGGACTGATGTTCATTTTCTTTAGCGTACTGAGAGGACATATATTCAATGCCGATCCCCCATCGATCAGCACCCCATTCATGACATATCCTGAGGAGATTACCGCAATGTGTAGCGGTTTTCGGTGCCCCCTTCCTTCCTTGGGAATGTCCTCATCCGTAAAGGATATTGCATCGCCTTCCAATAGGTGGCCCACCAGCTGGCCGAAACCCTCCTCACTAATTTCCTTGGGCACGTATGCCTTCTCCAGAACCTTCGTCAGGGTTTTGCAATGCTCACTGGATGATAACACCAAGTCCATGACTGATGTTAGGGTTGACTCCTCATTTAAAATCTGGATCCCCCTTGTTTCTGGGTGATCCATCCTTTTCAAAAATTCTATGGCCCTTTCCTCGGAAACCTCTTCATTTTTTCTCTTTTGGCTCTCCAGGACTCGCCCGGGAAGATATAAGGGGTTCCCCTTTGCCGTCACGGAAGCACAACTGGCCGCTTCCTCTGGCATTCCCCCATAATTCCAGGGTACAGTCTTTAGACTACTGATAGGGATTTGCGGCCTTGCCGTAAGGATGATGGGCCTCGGAGCCGTCAACTTGACAGGTCCTTCCGTGCCATTCGTACTTATCCCTATCAACCTGATGGGCGCTACCCTTGCACTCCCATGATCATGTATCACGTTGATCATTTCCTCAATTTTTTGCACATAGTTCAACCTGGGCGGCCCCCCAGCCTCATTTGCCTCTGTCGCATTGACTCCCCCTCCATCGTGTCTTGGTAGGGGATTTGCCTTAACATTCGGGGAGTCTGGCGATTCCACCACAATTTCTCCACTGTCAATCAGGTTCTGGATTCGATGCTTCAACGTCCAACAGTCTTGTGTATCATGGCCCGGGGAACCCGAGTGGTAGGCGCATCGTTTGCTTGGGTCAAACCTCCTTCCCTTCGGGTCACTTGGGGGTGCCAAACCAACTATCTTCTTTTGGGCTACTAATACCGCTAATACCCGTTCAAGCGGCTCCCCGAGCGGGGTGAATATTCGGTTTTGCGAGGCCTCATATCTTCTTCGCCCCTCTGCCCTTTGATCTGTGAAGTTTGGCTGTCGGGATAGCCCTACCCTCTGTACCTGAACCGGAAGATGACTTTCTGTTTTTCTGGATGACCCCTGTAGGATGAGGGAAACATCCTCTTCCTTCTTCTTTTGGACCCTCCGGGAAGTGCTGTCATAGTTTCCGTTCTGTATTTGCTCGGCAGCAGTTTCTAAAGCAGTAAAATCCCGGATTTTGCCCGACTTCAATCCCATATCTACCATCTCTCCATGTTTAATCATTTCAGCAAAGGGTCTTCCAATCCCCGAAATGACTCATTCATAATACGGTGCCTCTTGAATGTCTACAAAAGTCATCACCATCTCCGATTCGCTCATCGGGGGGTTCACCTGCGCGGCCATGCCCCTCCATCGTTGCGCATATTCCCTGAAGGATTCCCTAGGTTGTTTCTTAACCTTTGTCATTTGGTACCTGTCAGGGGCCATCTGGGCCTGAAAGCTGTATTGGTTTAAGAAGGTATGGGCCAATTCCTCCCAGCTGTGGATTCAGGCATTGTCAAGGCGGGCATACCAGATCCTTGCCTCCCTTGTTAAGCTTTTCTGGAATAGCTGCATCCTCAACCCCTCGTCCTCGGCATAGGACCCGAGTTCCCCAATGTATATTTTCAAGTGTGTGTAGGGGTCCCCCTTTCCATTGTATTTCTCGAACTCAGGAATTTTAAATTTCTCCGGATATCTGGTTCCGGGGAAGACACAAAGATCTGAGTAATTCACCCTGCCTAGGGACCCTATGCCTTTCATGGATTGGATAGTTTCCTCCATTTGTTTCATTTTCTTTCGCAGGTCATCCGCATCTCCCTCTTCTGGGATAGTAATCACTGTTTTGTTAAGTACGGGAATGGCCTTCGGGGCGACTGGTTCGCCCTTAGGTTGGGGTGGGTCGTCTTTAGACGGATCCTGTCGGGGTAGCAATTGTTCCTTCAGCATGATGGCCATTTCTAACATCTACTTCTTGAAATCATCAAATTCTTCCCTAGATATGGAGCCAGGATTAGTAGGTGGGAGTTCAGCCATTTCAGATGTAGAGTTTTGGGCCCTTTTAGACTGCGAACGGGTTTGAGGAGCAATCCTGCAGGCAACTTTCGAAGTTTAGTCTTGGGCAATGAAAGGATGCGGATGCATGCTAAAGTTGTAAATTTTTGGTGTTTTGGGTTTTTTAATCTTTTTCTGCAAAATAACACGTTAGCGGTTCTTTATTGAAATAATGTATGCTAGATACGATTTATTATGCTTCCCGTGTCGTTCCCTGCAAAACACAGAGGTTAGTATTTTCTTTTGACATAAAGGGGAAGCATATATGAATATGTTGCAATGGGATTATGACATTTATACGTATAACCGTAAAAAGGGCATGAAGAGACTTTCCCTGCGTTGGGTTAATCTGAGGCTGACCTATCCTAGGGTTACTCTCACGGGCTTTTCGGCATGAAGGTTCCCAAATCTTCGCAATCTACTCGTTTGAGTCCTTTCGATTGGAGCGGATTTGAGTGGTGCGTTTCCTGAGCCATCTCCGGGGAGCAGCCCCTTCGAGTCCAGTAATAAGCAACCGACGGGTTCGCCTCAGGAGGAGGTACAATCTCAACATACATTCACATTCATCATCCTCACCGTATGCAAATGATTACTTTAAAGTAAATCAACCCCATTCAAACATTCATTCATTGGATAACAACACACATTTGCACAACAATAAGCAAAACACGTCAAAAATATCGCACGTATACACACATTCTTGCATTAAGGATAGGAAAGCATCAAGATTTTAATGCGGCTTAAGCCCTCTAACGTCCCCAGCGGAGTCGCCAGCTGTCGACGCCGGTTTTTCTCGCTTATGCTGTGATTTGTTACTCTTTCCAATTTTAGCGTTTTTATTAGATGATTTTGGGGAAAAGGTCGGCATGAATGTCGACGGGGTTTTAAAAGATCGTTTTTATGATGAGCCAATTAACCAGAGTCACCAGTTGGTATATTTGAAATGGATGTACCAACTCATCCGATTTTTTGTTTTCATAAATCGCTGGCTCATGTGTGACTCCGAATTAATTGGTCTGCGAATTGAGATTCATAGAGTTCGGGGGTTTGTTTAAGTGAGGGGAAGGTGTTAGGCACCCCTCGACTTCCGTGAAACACGGTTACCGCAACCTTGATGCTTTCCTATTCCTTAATTCATGAATGTGTGTGTGTGGGTGCGCGTGTGTGTGTGTGTCTATGTGAATGATGTGGTGAGTTTGTATAAAAGAATCATTTGGATTTTTAGGGAAAGTCGTGCTTTAATTTGATAATACTTCGGAATGTCTTTTCGGTATACACGAGAAAGCTTTGTTCTTTATTAGAAAGGTTTTGATTTTAATTGTCAAAACTGTAAGGTTTTCATTAAGTGTCATTTTGGCAAAACAAGAGTTTTAAACCTTCGTCGAAATAGGAATCGAGATTTATATGTTGCTTTCGTAAATAGAATGATGGGCAACCTCTAGATTCTCTTTAACCCTATGCACAACGGTTTAATAAAACACCATTTATTCATAAAATCGTTTTTGTTCGATGTTTTAGAAAACGATTTCTTTAGCTTTCTCATTGAATCGGAATCGACATTTATTAGCATTCTCAATTTTAAGCCTTGTGATGCTAACAACCTAATTTGATTGATTTTATGAAGATCTTCATCATTTAGTTTTGAAATCAATTTTGTATGTCGTAAATCAAATAAAGCAATAAAAATGCGCGGGGGCTATTCATGGGCATGTAAGCCATAAAAATAACCCCGAACGCCTACAATCACAAATTTCACTATTTCGGGGCCTTAAACACGATTCTTGCTTTGGCGTCGTTTTAGGCCCGAGATTACATATTTACAAAGAGACTACATCGTTCCCGCTACATACATCAAGATATGTCCATCATCGGATTTGGACCACGGGGTCGCTTTCCCAGGCTCACAACCAAATTTCCACACACCCACAATCGGATATTACGAGAAATAAACTATACGGATAATCTAACAATACCAAAATATCCCAAACTAGCGATCCAAAGGAATCACGCTCAATATAATACCGTAAAAAAAACAAACAAGAAATCAATAAATAAATATCATCGGGTTATTAGGAAGAATTTTGTTCCGATGGAACCCTCACTAATAATCCCTAATTTATTATTCCATAATCATATGAAAACTTCATTTGATTTGACCAAAAGATGTGATAGAAATTGCAAAATTTAGGATATTTTTACCTTGCAAATGAGATCAAAATGGATCTAAATTTGTGTATTTGAATAGAAGAAAAATATTATGTGATACAATCAAATCACAAGAATAATATTCCTCTCTTTTTTCTCACTTTCACTCCTATTTTTGTTGCAAATCTATGCTATTTCTTCCTCAATTTTCGTGTTCTTGCTGCTGCAGAATTCTTCTTCCTTGGATCTGCTGAATTCCTTCTCTCTCTCGCTCCCTGTATGCTGAAATGAGTTGTTATAGGCTGGTTGGCCGCCTGCCTTCCACCCAGCACGCCAGCCACTTTGATTATTTAATTCTTCTCGGTTCCCGCACCGCACCTCAATTCTTGCGTCGCGCTGTCAGTTTTATCCGAAATGCTTGTATTTTTCAGTCCGAAAATTACTGCGAGACGTGATACATTATTCGGAAATGCTCATTTCAGATGGCTTTATCGTCACGTTGATTTTGACTGCAACTTGTCGCGGCGGCGTCAAGTCCTCGCATTTGTGCCTATTCTTTTGCTCCCGCAGGCGGTTCAATTGACGATTTTGCCCTCCTGTCACGGTTAGTATAGGGAATGCAAAATTTGGGTGTCTACAACGGGATTTCGGTGGATCCAGCTAAAGTTGAAGCTGTAATGAACTGGGATCAGCCGAAGACACCGTCAGAAGTGAGGAGTTTTCTTGGTTTGGCAGGATACTGCAGGCGTTTTATTCAAGATTTCTCTAGGATTGCCACTCCGTTGACGAATTTAACAAGAAAATCAGTCAAGTTTGTTTGGACGGAGAAGTGCGAAGAGAGTTTTCAAGAACTCAAGAAGAGACTAAGTTCGGCACCTGTGTTGTCTTTACCAGATGATACAGGAAATTTTGTGGTGTACAGTGACGCATCGCATAAAGGACTTGGTTGTGTGCTGATGCAGAATGGTAAGGTTATTGCATATGCATCGCGCCAACTAAAAGACTATGAAAAAGGGTATCCGACCCATGATTTAGAGTTAGCAGCCGTGGTGTTTGCTCTGAAAATCTGGAGGCATTATCTCTATGGGGAGAAGTATGAAATATATACAGACCATAAAAGTCTGAAGTATATTTTTACACAGAAGGATTTGAATATGTGGCAGAGGAGATGGATAGAATTGATCAAAGACTATGACTGCGAAATTCTATATCATCCAGGGAAGGCTAATGTGGTTGCCGATGCTTTGAGTAGAAAAGGTCGGGAAAAACTATTTTTGTTAACTGCTCAGGAGAAGCTTGTAGCGGAAATGGCTAAATTGGAGATAGTGGTGAAGGGTCTGGCAGAGCCTAATGAAAAATTGTTCCAGATGGAAACTCAATCAACTCTAGTAGAAAAGGTGAAGGAAGCGCAACTTCATGATGAGGAATGTGATAAGATACGGCAAAGAGTGCTTAAGGGAGAAGAGCTTAAATATAAAATCGATACCGAAGGGTTGCTGAGATTTGAAGGCAGAATCTGGGTACCGTCAGTGCCAGAGATCAGAGAAGAGATTTTGAACGAAGCTCACAGTTCAAGATTTTCGATTCACCCGGGTAGCACAAAAATGTACCAGGATCTTCGACAATATTTTTGGTGGCCAAACATAAAAAGAGAGGTAGCTGAGTTTGTTGCGAAGTGTCTCACTTGTCAGAGAGTTAAAGCGGAGCATCAACGACTAAGCGGTTTGCTACAGCCCTTGGAAATACCAGAATGGAAGTGGGAGCATATCACAATGGATTTTGTGGTAGGGCTTCCAACTACTCAGAAAGGGTATGACGCAATATGGGTCATAGTTGACAGATTAACGAAATCAGCACATTTCTTGCCTATCAAAATCAGATTTACTTTGGATCAGCTGGCAAAATTATACGTAAAGGAGATTATTTCAAGGCACGGTGTTCTGGTGTCAATAGTGTCAGACAGAGATCCACGTTTCACCTCAAAATTTTGGCGAAGTCTGCAAGCTTGTTTGGGAACGCAGTTGAGAATGAGTACAGCCTATCATCCTCAAACCGATGGCCAAAGTGAGAGAACAATTCAAACGTTGGAGGATATGCTTCGAGCATGCGTCATGGATTTTAAAGGCAACTAAGATGATCATTTACCCCTGATCGAGTTTGCTTACAAGAATAGTCATCACGCTAGTATCGGTATGCCGCCTTACGAAGCATTGTACGGAAGGAAATGCAGAACTCCATAATGCTGGGATGAGGTTGGCGAACGACGACTATTGGGACCCGAGCTGGTACAACAAACTGCTGAAATTGTCAAGGTGATAAGAGCTAGACTGATAGCCGCTCAAGACAGACAGAAGAAGTATGCTGACCAACACCGACAAAATCGCGAATTTGAAGTCGGAAGCTTTGTGTTTCTCAAAGTATCTCCTGGAAGGGAAAAATTAGATTTGGTAAAAAGGGTAAGCTGAGCCCGCGATTCATTGGACCCTTTGAAGTGTTGAAACGGGTGGGAGAGGTAGCTTATGCGGTAGCTCTACCTCCTGAGTTAGGCCACATTCACAACGTTTTCCACATATCGGTGCTACGACCGTACAAGCCAGATTATAAACATGTAATAGAGTATGAACCAATACAATTCGAGAAAGATTTATCTTATGAAGAAATACCTGTACAGATAGTAGACAGAAAAGAGCAAGTATTTAGAAATAAAGTGATACCTTCTGTTAAGGTAATCTGGAGGAATAACAGTGCTGAGGAAGCAACGTGGGAACTCGAAGAGATGATGATGCAAAACTATCCTCAATTATTTGTTTAGTTTTTGTATCACGATTCTGGGGACAGAATCTTTATAAGGAGGGGAGAATGTGACGGACGATTTAATTGCGTTGTGATTCTGGGGACAGAATCCCTTTAAGGAGGGAAAGATGTAACAAATACAAATTTTTGTGATTGAATAAAAATATTTATTGAATTATATAAATATTTTTTATTAATTTATTGAGCTAAATAAATAATTTATTGAGTTATTGTGGAATAGCTCATAATGAGTTTAATTGTGTTAATTATCATTTGAATATGATTTGTTATGTTTATTCTAATTTAATTTAATAATTAAATTAGATGATGAGAAGGTTTATTCGAATAAATGATTTATTTGAATAATATAATTTATTTGTTGATATTATTATTGATTAAATAAATTTATTAATTTAGTTAGTAAGGTTTAATTGAATTTATTTAATAATAAGTTCAATTAAATTAGAAGTGTGACATTTTAAACTATATATTATAATGGTTTATTAAAATAAATGAGAAAATGTTTAATTAAGTTTTACCAAACAAGGCCCTATGATCTTTGTTTGGAAATAATAGATTATTTTATTTGTGTTTTACCAAACAAGGCCTTAAGACCTTTAGTTAGAAAAATGGATTATTTTTAAATCAGTTTACCAAACAAGCTTTATGGCTTTTGAATTTTATAACTGATGGATTAAATTAGAGTATACGTTTTTATTCTTTTAAATTGTCAGTTTTATTTTCTTTATCAGTTTATGTTTTTTTAAAAGTCACGTCAGTTGTAAAAAGAAAGAAAGAAAGAAAGAACATCAGAGTTTGAGAGAAAAGAGAGAGCAGAACTTGAGAATTTTATGAAAAGAAGAGAGGAATTGTGAGAATAGTTTGGGAATTGAAGGTAGAATTTCTAAAACCAAGGAGTTTAATCAAGCAATAGAAGGTATAATTCTTTTCCTCTTTGTTTTATTTTACTGTATATGGTTTCTAGTTTTCTGTATGTGAACTCAATTGCTTAAAAGATGAAATATGGAATATAAATGTTAGAAAGCATGCGTTAGATGATTGTGTGTTGATTATAGATTAATTTGAATGATTAGTCCATAAAAGCATGTTTAGAATAGAGTTTTTGAGTTTTACAGAGCTAATTTCATGAATTGTATATATATGAAAATTGATGCTTAAATTAGTTGTTATTTGGTAAAATTATCATTTGATTATGAATATATGATGAAAAACATGAATTATGCAAGAAGAATGGTTTTAATTGGTTGAAAAAAAATGAATTTACAGAGTTTAATTTCATGAGAATGGTTAAACTTGAATACTTGGTTTTAACAGTGAATTTTTGGTTTTAAATTGATTGATTATGTGTTTTATAATGCTTAGATTAGTTAGAAACATGTTGGGTAATTGTTTTCTAGCATATATGATGTCTGGGTATATTTAGTTTGAGTACTGGAAGATAAAATTCGGAAAATTTTGGCCAAATTTGGCCTAAGTTTTCACTGGTTCGCGAGCTGGAGAAGACGACAGTTGAGTCTCTCGCCCCGGCGAGAGAACTGAACTGTTTTCGTTGCCTCGGCGACAAAATTATTAAGCATCACGTCGCCCCGGCGACAGCCTCGCCCCGGCGACGGTTTGTTAAGTTTTTTTCTCGCCCCGGCGAGAAACACTGCTGTAGAATTTTTTTTTTTATTATTTTTTTTCTATTAGTGGAAGTTATGACACATAATTAAACTTATATTAATGTGTTAATAGACTAAAGAATTACCAAGATGGTTGTTAAACTAGTGTTTGTTGATTATAGTATAATAAATGAGATGCTATAATAAAATGAGGCGGAGAGCAAGCCTAGATTGCTTTTAGACTTGTGACTAATTATGTTACCATTTTATAATTACATGTATAGGTTGTTTAAGGATCGAGAATTTCTTAAATTTGTAATCTACGCTTAAGGCAAGTTTCTTATCCTTATTTCTTATTGAGCAACTTATTACTTTTACGTTGAGCAAATTGTTCTTTTTTTTTTTTTTAACTTGTTAATTCATTCAATGCAAGTTTAATTATATTGAGCGAGCTTATGGCCTTAGCTTATTGATATTCAAGCAAGGTTACTATCATGTTACGTACTTAAGCTTCATTCCAATCATTATTTGTTGTTCAAACTTCGAGTATAGTTTCTATTGAACAAACTCTAGTAATGAACTAGACTAGCAAACCCTTATTGATTCAGCTAGTCCTTAGTTGATGAGCGTTTCAAAGACTTAAAATATTTCCTATACTTGTTCCAAGCCAAGTTCCTTTTGGTACGGATTCAGACGATAAACTGAGATGAACAACCCTTATATACGGGATTACTTACGCGACAGCGTTAAAATGTTTGTGCACGATACATTGTACGAAGGACTGATCCCCCTGAGTACGAGATGTTGGTCCATAGTCTATATGACTGTTAAAGGTTACAGTAGAAATACTTGTAAACCTAGGACATAGTTCGAGGTCTTGTGACCCTCAGAAATAATTTCTAAATCTTGAATTCTATTTTCCTTGGAATCAAGCATTTTAATGAGCTTTTAGACTTTGACTATCTATTGACTGAGATTCAGAAACTTATTATTCCTCAGTTGAAATCCATTCCATTTAGATATTATTGCTATCGTACTTGTGAGCAATTGTTTGCTCACTCTTGCACTAAACATTGCAGCTAAGTCAGAGAAGCAGGACGAGCCGTCCACGAGCAAAGGCAAGGGTAAGATGCCAAAGTAGCAAGAGATTTATTATCCACATAATGTTTATTTGTATTAAAGACTTGTTTAATTTTATGTTTTTTTTTCCACATTGATGTATTAAGGTTAAGATAACCTGGGATTTTGATTATTTAATAGTTTGATGATGTACCCTTTTTGGGAAGATGTTTATTAAAGTTTATTTAATTATTTTTATTATGGGTAGTTAGATGTGAATGAATGAGATAGTGAACACCAAATCAGTGGGAATTAAGTACCTGGATTTGGGGGTGTCACACCTTTGGTGCTGTATATTCCCATAGCCTGCCGGATGACCAATTCGGAGTCTCCAACTACTATCATCCTTTTGATTCCCATTCCCAAGGCTAATTTCAGTCCTAGGATGAATCCCTCGTATTCGACCGTATTGTTGGAGTGGCAGAACTATAATTTCATGGCTATCAACCTCTGCCATTTGGATGGATGGAGTATGGACTTTACGGCCTCTTAGCTGGGTCGTAGGGGAAATCTCGCAAAACAAACAAGGGTCGTAGTTTACTACTGTGCCAGTTACAAGTTGGCAGATGCATGTCAACACTGATGCATGATTATTATTTTTTCTCTTTTTCTCTTTTTTTTGTTTTTTTTTGGTGGTCGAATATGCCCCTACTCTGGGTTCTTTGTGATCATTATGCCACGCTTTCACGGTTCTCTAATCTTATCCTGCAAAACAAGGTCAGTGTTTGATGACAGGATAGTATTTAGAAATTTTAGAAAACCCTGGTACGTGGTATGGATGGCCTTCCCGCAAAACCATGTCAGTATTCTCTTTATATGTGCAGGTGATGTAATCATATGATACAGGATATATTTATTATGATGATGACGGTATGACAGTTGTATGCCATTTACATGACATTTATTTATTTGACTGAACGATAAAAGGGCATGAAGAAGCTTCCCTTTCGTTAGGTTTATCAGAGGCTGACCTACCCTAGGGTTACTCTCGCGGGCTTTTCGGCATGAAGGTCCCCAAATCTTCGCAATCTACTCGTCTGAATCCTTTCGATTGGAGCGGATCTGGGTGGTGCGTTTCCTGAGCCATCTCCGGGGAGCAGCCCCTTCGAGTCCAGTAATAAGCAACCGACGGGTTCGCTTAAAGAGGAGGTACACTCTCAACATACATTCACATTCATCGTCCTCACCGTATGCATATGATTACTTTGAAGTAAAGCAATTCCATTCAACCATTCATTCATTGGTAAAACACATTCACACAACAACAGGTTAAAGTATCGCATGCACACACATTCATGAATTTTAAAGGATAGGACAGCATCAAGATCTGAACGCGGCTTAAGCCCTCTAATGTCCCCAGCAGAGTCGCCAGCTGTCGACGCCGGGATCGTCGCTTACGCGGTTGTTGGCCCTTTCCGATTTTAGCCTTTTTATTAGATGATTTTTTGGAAAAGGTCGGCATAAATGTCGACGGGGTTTTGAAATATCGTTTTTTATGATGGGCCAATTAACTAGAGTCGCCAGTTGGTATATTTGAATTGGATGTACCAACTCATCTACATCCGAGTTTCGTTTTCGTAAATCGCTGGCTCATATGTGACTCCGAATTAATTGGTCTGCGAACCGAGATTTATAGAGTTCGGGGGCTTGCTTAAGCGAGGGGAAGGTGTTAGGCACCCCCGGACTTCCGTGAAACACGGTTACCGCAATCTTGATGCTTTTCCTATCCTTTAATTCTTGAATGTGTGTGTATATGTGCGCGTATGTGTGAGCCTATGTGAATGTCGTGGTGAGTTTGCATGAAGAAACCATTTGGGTTTTGATGAAAAGTCGTACTTTCTTTTAAGAATGCTTTAGAATGTCATTCGGCTTTATACGAGAAAGCTTTATGAGAAAGGTTTGATTTTAATTGTCAAAAACTTATGAGATTTTCATTAGGTGTCGTTTTAGCAAAAACAAGAGTTTTCTAAACCTTCGTCAAAATAGGAATCGAGACCTATACGTTGCTTTCGTAAATAGCATGATGGGCAACTTCTAGGATCTCTTTAACCCTATGCACAAAGATTTAATAAAACGTTACTTACTTTTATAAAATCATTTTTGTGATGTTTGAAAACGATTTTCATTTAGCCTTCTCGTTAAATAGGAATCGACATTCATTAGCATTTCCAATTTTAAACCTCGTGGTGCTAATAACCTAATTTGATTGATTTTATGGAAATCTTCATCGTTTAACTTGAAATCAATTTTTGTGTCACAAATCAAACCAAACATTAAAATGCGTGGGGGCTATTCATGGGCATGTAAGCCATCAAAATAACCCCGAACGCCCACAATCGCATACTTCACTATTACGGGGCCTTAAACCCGATTTTCGACTTGATATCGCTTTAAGGCCCGACAATTACATATTTACAATAAAGGGTAGATCGACCCTATTACATACACCCAAAAATATCCACCATCGGATTTGGACCACGGGGTCGCGTTCCTAGGCTCACATCCAAAATTACTACATCACTATAACGAGCTAAAAATCATCAAATGGATATCATCGGGCCATTAGGAAGAATTTCGTTTCATTTGGAACCCTCACTAATAGTCCTCAATCCATGGATCCACAACAATATACAAGAAAAACTACATCTCACATAACCCAATTGACAAGAAGATTAACAAAATGATATAACAAAAATGCTATAAAAGAAGGTTTTTTCACCTTGTAAATGACACCACGATGTGTATAAAATTCGTATATTGAATAGTGTAGGAGTTGTATGTTATAAAATCTAACCAAAAGAGTTTAATTCCTCTCTTTTTTCTTTCTTTTCTTTCCTTTCCCGAACTATTTTTCTGCTGTTTTTTCCTTCTTTTCTCTCCCAAAATGCTACTCTCTGTCTGATGGATGAAGAACTGGACTGATAAAGCCATCCAGAGGCAGCCGGAGATTGATCTGCGGCTGGTCGTAGATTGATCTGAGGCTGGCCTCGGTTTCTCCACGCCCGCCGCGCACTTCAGCCGTCCGCCGCGCACTCAATTATTTTAATCGTTTGGCCGCAGATCAATCCGCGGCTGGGCAGGCTGATTTTCTCGATTTTCAAACCGCACCTTAATTCTTGTGTGGTATCGCTGATTTTCGCTGAAAGGCCTGTATTTTGCAGTCCAGGAACCGCTGGAAAACGTGCCATATCATTCAGGAATGCTCGTTGTCGTGTCGGCTTTGATCGCAAGTTGTTGTGGTAGCTTTGAGTGTTCGCACTTACGTCCACCTTCGTCTCGTAGGCTGGGTTAATTGACGATTTTGCCCTCCTGCCAGGGTTAGTATACGAAGTGCAAAATTTGGGTGTCTACAGTTGCCCCTCTTTATCATGTTTATGAAATGTTAAATGAAATGAACATGATAAAGAAGTAGACACACGATGCATGAATGACAGTGCATAAGATTGACAGTACATACATGATGCAACACATATAGCTTAAGATGCAACACAAGATGTAAGGCATGCAAAACATTCGTAACGGTGTCAATGCATCATGCAATCGTAAATTTATTGTGAGCATTGACCTCAATCGGACTTAATTGTTGATCGCATCGTCGTTGTCTCACAACCTGCGGGTCTCGTATCCGATCGGTCGTCTTGTTTGCATCGGATCTCGTATCCGGTTGCTTGTCTCGTAATCACTGGGTCTCGTATCCGGTTGATCGTCCTGTGAGTGCCGGGTCTCGTATCTGGTCGCTCGTCTCGTAACCGCTGGGTCTCGTATCCGGTCGATTGTCCTGTGAGTGCCGGGTCTCGTATCTGGTCGCTTGTCTCATAACCGTCGGGTCTCGTATCCGGTCGATTGTCCTGTGAGTGCCGGGTCTCGTATCCGGTAGCTCGTCTCGTGACCGCCGGGTCTCGTATCCGATCGATTGTCCTGTGAGTGTCGGGTCTCCTATCTGGTCGCTCATCTCGTAACCGCCGGGTCTCGTATCCAGTCGATTGTCCTGTGAGTGCCGGGTCTCGTATCCGGTCGCTCGCCTCGTAACCATCGGGTCTCGTATTCGGTCGATTGTCTTGTGAGTGCCGGGTCTCGTATCCGGTCACTCGTCTCGTGATCACCGGGTCTCGTATCCGGTTGATCGTCTTGTGAGTGCCGGGTCTCGTATCCGGTCACTCGTCTCGTAACCGCCGGGTCTCGTATCCGGTCGATTGTCCTGTGAGTGCCGGGTCTCGTATCCGGTCGCTCGTCTCATAATCACCGGGTCTCGTCTCCGGTTGATTGTTTGGATCTCAGCCCTTCCCAGGGGTTTGGTTGTTTGGATCTCAGCCCTTACCAGGGGTTTGGTTGTTTGGATCTTAGCCCTTCCCAAGGTGTTAGTTGTTAATTTGGATCTCAGCCCTTCCCAGGGTGTTGGTTGTTTGGATCTCAGCCCTTCCCAGGGTGTTGGTTGTTTGGATCTCAGATCTTCCCAGGGTGTTGGTTGTTTGGATCTCAGCCCTTCCCAGGGTGTTGGTTGTTTGGATCTCAGCCCTTCCCAGGGTGTTAGTTGTTTGGATCTCAGCCCTTTCCAGGGTGTTGGTTGTTTGGATCTCAGCCCTTCCCAAGGTGTTGGTTGTTTGGATCTCAGCCCTTCCCAGGGTGTTCGCTGTTTGGATCTCAGCCCTTCCCAGGGTGTTAGTTGTTTGGATCTCAGCCCTTCCCAGGGTGTTTGTTGTTTGGATCTCAGCCCTTCCCAGGGTGTTTGGTTGTTTGGATCTCAGCCCTTCCCAGGGTGTTTGTTGTTTGGATCTCAGCCCTTCCCAGGGTGTTTGGTTGTTTGGATCTCAGCCCTTCCCAGGGTGTTAGTTGTTTGGATCTCAGCCCTTCCCAGGGTGCTCACCATCTTGTTGTGGTTTGCTTGGATGCCTTCCCAGGTTCACTCACCACCTTGTTGTGGTTTGCTTGGATGCCTTCCTAGGTTTGCTCACCACCTTGTTATGGTTTGCTGGGATGCCTTCCCAGGTTCACTCACCACCTTGTTGTGGTTTGCTTGGATGCCTTCCCAGGTTTGCTCACCACCTTGTTGTGGTTTGCTTGGATGCCTTCCCAGGTTTGCTCACCACCTTATTCACTACAACAAAAAAGCTTATCAGCGACCAATACTATCAGCGACCGCTATTTTCGGTCGCTACTAATCACAATAGCGACCGCAGTTAGCGACCGCACATTGACTTGGTCGCTACGTATTATCAGCGACCGCTTGCGGTCGCTGATATAATTTTGCCACCAAAAAAATTGGCGCAAATGTTGGCGAGAACGTGATTTGCGACTGACTGTTAATAGCGACCGTTTGCGGTCGCTAAAACTGCCACGCCAATTAAAACTAGCGACCGCACGCGGTCGCTATTGGCGGTCGCTGATGAATTTTAATTCCAATCAGTAGTTCAGTCTCAACTCAGTCGAACGAAAGAAGAAAAAAAGAAAGAAGAAGAAGAAGAAGAGAGAGAGAACAGAGAATCGAGGTAGAGGCACCGACGCCGGCGCCGGCACAACCCACCGCAATAAGGTAATTCTTCTGGGTTTTTGGGTTTTAGGGTTTTAATCTTTATATCACCATTTAGGGTTTTGTTATTATCTTTTGACATTGAGCTATTATAAAGTTATGATACATGTTCTTTGTGAGATTTTCATGTTTATTCTGTCTAAAAGGTCGAGGGTTCATGAATTGGATAATTGTTACTAGTTGATTTTGCATACTGGAATTGTTTAATTTAGTATTTGTTTTGTTTAATTTGTTGTTTTCATCTGGGAATTTGGGGCTTTTGCAACTTGTTATTATCCTTTGACATTGAGCTAATAGATATAATGAGGCTGAATGTGCTTGATTCGATCTACATTTATAAGAAATCTCCATTTACCATAATGAGGCTGAATGTGCTTGTTATTATCTGTTGCTGTTTGGCTGAATGTGGGTGATAGTTATATCTGTTGATAGAAAAGTTTTAAATAGCATGGTGCTAGTTCCCTTAGTAACCATAGTTGTATATGTTAGCAAATATTTTAGCACTTGGGGATGTTTTCAGGCCACTGTAGAATGCTGTGGTGGTCTAGATACAGTTCATGTTTCGTTGTAGAACTATTTTATTGGAACAGGGGATGTTTGGAAATCTATCACTTTACCAAAATTATTAGGCATTAGAATATGTTCTGTTACAACTCAGAAATGCCAATTTGAATTAATAAATAATTCTCTTCTTGCTCCATCAAGTTAATAAAATACACCCCATTTTTCATTGATTTGTGTATTTAATTTCATAATAAAATTAAATGAAATTAAATAAATTAAATAAATTAAAATAAATAATACGTAATAAATCAAAATAAAATTAAATAAATAATAATATAACGAACTAAGTAGTATTTACTTAGTTTGTCATTACTAAATAAAATAATACAAAATATAATAAAATTAAATGAAATTAAACAAATTAAATAAATTAAAATAAATAATACGTAATAAATCAAAATAAAATTAAATAAATAATATAATATAACGAACTAAGTAGTATTTACTTAGTTTGTCATTACTAAATAAAATAATACAAAATATAATAAAATTAAATGAAATTAAACAAATTAAATAAATTAAAATAAATAATACATAATAAATCAAAATAAAATTAAATAAATAATATAATGTAACGAACTAAGTAGTATTTTACTTAGTTTGTCATTACTAAATAAAATAATACAAAATAAAATAAAATTAAATGAAATTAAACAAATTAAATAAATTAAAATAAATAATACATAATAAATCAAAATAAAATTAAATAAATAATATAATGTAACGAACTAAGTAGTATTTACTTAGTTTGTCATTACTAAATAAAATAATACAAAATAAAATAAAGTTAAATGAAATTAAACAAATTAAATAAATTAAAATAAATAATCCAAAATAAATCAAAATAAAATTAAATAAATAATATAATATAACGAACTAAGTGGTATTTACTTAGTTTGTCATTACTAAATAAAATAATAAAAAATAAAATAAAGTTAAATGAAATTAAACAAATTAAATAAATTAAAATAAATGATCCAAAATAAATCAAAATAAAATAAAATAAATAATATAATATAACGAACTAATATAACGAACTAAGTACTATTTACTTAGTTTGTCATTACTAAATAAAATTATACAAAATAAAATAAAATTAAATGAAATTAAACAAATTAAATAAATTAAAATAAATAATCCAAAATAAATCAAACAACTGCAACTAGACAAGAGTAGTAAAGCAAAACAAAATACACAAATCAGATTAAAAATGACAGATTTATAGGGATATATAGAATATTCGTTTTTTCTAATGAAAAGCAATTTATTGGTTTTATGGTACTTCTTACTACTTTTGCATTCATTCGTTATACATTAATATATTTCTATTGGGTTGTGTCTTGGGTGCCTACAAATGGCTATATATGCATGCCCTCGTTCATGTGGATAGTCCATATGATAGGGGAGACTCTGGCGAAATTTTAATAGAGTCTAACCATGCTATACATTAATAAGCTCATGTTGTCTACAGTAGGTACCGTGATATCATGGACCTCTATTCAGACCGTTGTTGGATGAGACGACGAAAGTCAAGTGCCCAGATAGGTGTTACCGCTGAATTTAGAAATGGTTGTCAAGTGTTTTTGGATTATGCGTTTACTCACCCAGAATGTGTGAATGGTCAGAACAAGATAAGATGCCCTTGTTTAAAGTGTAAGAATGTCAATTATATGGACAGAGACATGGTAAACTATCATTTACTTGTGTCTGGGTTCATGAAAAATTACGAAGAATGCTGGTGGGCACATGGGCAGAGAAGAGATAGTGGTATCGCACAAGTACACAATCCGGGCAGCAGTACCCATCGTATGAATGAAATAGTTCATGATATTGCATGGCCGAATTTTGATTGGGAACAAGAGAGAGAGCAACCTATGAATTCTGATGCCAAAGCCTTCTTTAAGTTACTAGACAATGGTAGCGAGCCGTTGTGGCATGGTTGCACCAAACACACTACGTTGTCTGCAGTTGCGACATTACTTAACATCAAGGCTGATCACAACATGAGCCATGAGTGTTTTGAGTCACTCTTGAAGGCCATTAAGAGTGTGTTGCCTGACGGTGAGAAATTGCCCGATAACTACTACTATTGTAAGAAAATGGTGAAGAAGTTGGGTCTTGGATACCAAAAGATCGATGCATGTCCAAATGATTGCATGTTGTTTTATAAGGAAAATGAACATAAGACAAAATGCACTTTTTGCGGTCATGATCGGTTCAAGCCTATTAAAGAGGGTGTGACTACAAAAAAGACAAAAATACCTTTGAATATTTTAAGATATTTTCCAATTACACATCGGCTTAAGAGATTGTACATGTCTTCAAGAACAACTGAACATATGACTTGGCATGCGAAATCTCCAGCTAAAGATGGAGAACTTAACCATCCCGCAGATGGGTAGGCTTGGAAAGATTTCAACTTATCACATCCTGGGTTTGCATCAGAACCTAGAAATGTGAGACTTGGATTGTCCACTGATGGTTTTAACCCGTTCGGCCACTCAGCTGTTCCGTACTCCTGCTGGCCTGTGATTGTAACTCCGTACAACTTGCCTCCTTGGATGTGTATGAAGCAGCCATACTTGTTTCTTTCACTCGTGATTCCTGGTCCCAAGAGTCCTGGAAAGAACCTAGATATTTACTTGAGACCTCTTATAGATGAGTTAAAAGTATTGTGGGAGGATGGAGTACAGACTTGGGATGTTTCCACGAAAACAAATTTCAACCTTAGGGCAGCGGTTATCTGGACTATAAGTGACTTCCCTGCTTATGGTATGTTATCTGGCTGGAGTACACACGGGAAGTTGGCTTGTCCATATTGTATGGAGAATACAAAGTCTTTCAATCTATCAAATGGTCGAAAGCCATGTTGGTTTGACTGTCATCGTCATTTCTTGCCGGTAGATCACCCGTTTCGAAGAAATAGAGAAAACTTCAGGAAAGGGAAAGTAGACAATGATATGCCTGCACCGCGATTGTCGGGAACGGATATGCGAGATCGTGTGATGAGATTGCCGGTTATCCCATTTGGTAAGATTGTTGCCTCTGACATCATCGATGGGTTTGGCGTATTTCATAATTGGGTTCGGAGAAGCATCTTTTGGGAATTACCTTATTGGTCTACAAATTTAATTCGTCATAATCTAGATGTGATGCATATTGAGAAGAATGTGTTCGACAATGTCTTTAACACCGTGATGAGTGTTCCGGGCAAGATGAAAGATAATGATAAGGCACGGTTGGACATGAAAGATATTTGTAAGCGTCCTGGATTAGAACTATATGAATCTCGTAATGGTCGGATGGTCAAACCCCATGCAAGGTACACATTGTCCAAAAAACAAGTTGAAGATGTGTGCACATGGATTAAGTCTCTGAAACTACCAGATGGATATGCCTCAAACATTGCAAGGTGTGTCACAGGTGGCAAATTGCAAGGGATGAAGAGTCATGACTGTCATGTGTTCATGGAGAGACTAATGCCTATAGCATTTCAGGACTTGCTTGATAAACCAATATGGGATGCTTTGACTGAACTTAGTCGTTTCTTCAGAGACATATGTTCAAAAACGTTAAATGAAAAGGACATGTCTGTACTTGAGAAGAACATCATTGAGATCACTTGTAAGCTTGAAAAAATATTCCCACCTGGTTTTTTTGACTCCATGGAGCATTTGCAAATCCATCTACCCTATGAAGCTCGTGTTGGTGGTCCAGTTCAATATAGATGGATGTACCCTTTTGAGAGGGTGATGGGAAACCTTAAGAGGAAGGTGAAGAATAGAGCTTACGTCGAGGGGTCGATATGTGAGGCATACAGTTTTGATGAGATATCTACGTTTGTCTCAGACTGTTTTCCCGACGAAGTTTTGACAAAGGCCAATCGAGTCCCGAGACATGATGATGGGGGAAATGTTGATCTAAATGGCCGGCTTTCTGTATTTGGTCTACCGGGTCGCGCTTATGGAAAAGGGAATCGCATATTCCTCTCTGAGCAAGAATTACATGCTGCACATACTTACATTCTTCTCAATTGCGAGGAGATTGACGAATTTGTAAGGTATACATGTAAAATGATTCTGAATCATTGGACCTATATCTTAACCTGCAATTAATCTTATACATTCAAATATGTTAATGTTTATAAAATTATTTAGATCATATGATGACGAGTTAAAAGCGAATCAGCCCGACATCACTGATAAAGATATTCAACTCAGTCGTGATCAAAAATTTGCACTTTGGCTAAAGGACAAAGTAAGTTAATTTAATTTATAAGCACGTATGGCTAAATATTAATTTATGAATTCATTTAACTTAATAGAATTTTTGTAGGCTCTTAATGAGGGAACCATTCCTCCAAATATACAAGTCCTAGCTATGGGCCCAGACCGGGACCAAGTCAGCCGCAATGGTTACAAAATAAATGGTTGTGAATTTCATACAAATACATATGCTCGCGGTAAAAGAACAACTAACACTGGAGTGTGTGTTCAACGAGATTGTTACAACGAGCTGGGTCGTGCCTTTTATGGGGAGTTGGAGGAAATCATTGAGCTGTCGTACAAGGGTACTTATGGGGGTCAAATTAACTTGTTCAAATGTCGTTGGTTTGATTCAGAAAAAGGGATACGTGTCGATCGACATGGAATCATCGATATTGACCTCCATAGGACCACGTACATCAACGCACCATTTGTGTTGCCAACTCAAACAGTACAAGTATACTACACTCCTAGTCCTGTTAGGAAAAGAGATAGACCGCCTGCAGATTGGCAAGTTGTAATTCATACTCCCGCGCGCAGTCGTGTCCAATTAGTAGACGGAGAGTTCTACCAAGAGGAGATGCTTCATAGACCTCCTATAATAAATGTCGAGGACAACAATGAAGTAATCCAGTTAGAGGGTGGAGATGAACCCGATGAATTGGATCTCGAGTCAGTACATGTGTCAGATGACATTGATACTGAGGAAGAATTATTGACTGACACTGACACTGAATCTGAAGAAAATGATGGTTATGAATCTCCAATACGTCAGCAAAATAATTCTGACTCAGATAGCGATTCTCATTAAAATGTATGTTTAGTTTGACTTGTATTACATACACTTGCATATATACATGTTGTCTATATCCTTGTCATGTTTATGTACCTTTCATTTGTATTTGTTGTAGTTAACTATTTAATACAATTACAGCATAACTTATAATAACATCCTAAAATTTTGGTGAAACAGATGTCTTCTGAACCAGCGCCACGAAAGCGCGGCTTGGGTCGGGGCCCTAATCATGTGCCGAAGGCCCCAGCTAATCCGGATGACCGGATTCTCATACAGATTCGTCCTCCTCCGGACAGCACGTACGTTAAGCATTTTATATATATACTTTCCATAAATATATACTAATGTCAATTGCTTTTCATATTCTACTAAAATTACTTATCTTTATTTCATATTGTTGTATATTGTAGTGATTTTCAAGATAGTAAGATTGTGAAGTGTATTTCACAATTATGCTTACAAAACTGGCCCACGCCAGTGATTACGTGGGCGAGTACACCTCTCGCCCACAAGGATGCAGTTTGGGCTGAATTCCAGGTATATATTTTTTTTAAAATTCTGACATATAATATAGTTAATGAAATAATAGTGTTTAGTATATTAATTATGGTAATATCACCGTTTTAATATTAGTATTGTTATTTTATTTGTAGAAAAGGTATAGATGGGACGACGCACAAGCATCAGTTATTCAGACACTTTTCTGGCAAAAGTGCGCAGTCCGTACCAAAGATAATCTCAACAAGGAACGACAAAAAGCCATACACAATGCAGAGATAGACCATCCTGGCCAGGGTGAGCAGTATATGCATGAGCATAGCCCCTGGTGGTGCGCGCAGCCCGTATGGACGGAGATGTGTGACCAGTGGAGAGCTGAGACCTGGGTTAAGCGACGCAAGACTGCCGCCTCAAACAGATCCTCAGGTGCACATGAAGACGGAAAGGCGAAAGGCAAAAGGCACGTATAGGGGCGGTAGTATATCACAGGTGCAGCATATTGCTGCCAAGGTACGTATAAATAGCAAACTTGTTGGCTTAATGAATAGTATTTTTATGTTTACAGTCAGGTTTCTGTAAAATATCATATGTTTACATATTAATATGATTTTATATTTTGTAGGAGGCTCAGTCTCAGGGTCAGCCTATCAATTGGCTGGATGTGTACGTGGCCACCCGCGATGGTCTGCCTGAGGCTGTCCAGATAGCGGTAATAAGTGTTTAGAACATTGATATGTTGTATATATAATTTTTACGACCTTTTGCTACCATTTTATATTTGTTTTTAACTATTTAATTGTTAACCTGCTGATAGGACACTTATAAGAGCTTAATGAACGAGCGTTATCCTGAGGGCACTCCGCGTCCGCCGATTGATCAAGAATTGTGGGAGAGGGCGTCAGTCGTTAAGAAGAACTACGTCAAAGGCCAAGGACAACGACGACGCTCGACCATCAGTGGCACAGGCAGCTCTGCTACCCAGTCTACACAGTCATCGGGTAGTCCAGCCTACCATACCCCTGCTGACTGCGTGAGAGCGATTTGTCGAGATCGTGATCTTCTTCGTATACTGGGCGGGCATCTGCAGTCTCTGAGTCCTGATGAGTTAGCGGATGCAGTGGCGGCAGCAGCACAGCATCAGGATGACGATGAGGTAATTACTATTGTTTACCTTTCTTTCACTTTGCTTTGCATAAGTAATACATGTTCAACACATGTAAAATGTTGTATTCTTTTGTTAATTACAGGATCCTACTAACTTGGGCGATGATGCATGAGGACCTAGGCTTGTTTTCTTCGTATTTAAAGTTTTATACTCTTAAATTCATTCTTTGGACAATTGTATGATACTTAAAGATGACATTTGTATATATTTCTTTAGTTCATATTGCTTTATTAATGTTTATAGTGTTGGTTTATGGCATTGTGGATGGACGGATGTTATATATATTGTTGTGCATGCATATGCTGGGATATAAATCTTGGATGGATGTTTATATATACTGTTGTGTGTTGGGATATAAAACAGGTACAGTTTTTTTGGGAAATCCATAAAACACTGCAATTTTTTTTTAAAATTCAACATCAGCGACCGCATGCGGTCGCTAATACATTTGTGCGGTCCCTGATATAAAGTCATTATTAGCGACCGCGTCGGTCGCTATTACCGGTCGCTGCCACGTGTGCCACGTCACTCATGAGAACTGACTCAGGATGACTCAGCTTAGCGACGGCGGCGGTCGCTATTAACGGTCGCAGATATGTCGGTCGCTGATAGTGGTCGCTGATGTGCACACCAGCGACCAGATTATCTGCGACACTTATCAGCGACCGGGGTCGGTCGCAGATACATATCAGCGACCGCTAGCGGTCGCTGATAGGCGGTCGCTGATAAGCTTTTTTGTTGTAGTGATTGTGGTTTGCTTGGATGCCTTCCCAGGTTTTCTCACCACCTTCTTGTGGTTTGCTTGGATGCCTTCCCAGGTTCACTTCTTGTTTGGATACCAGCCCTTCCCAGGGGTCACTGATTGTTTGGATACCAGCCCTTCCCAGGGTTCTTTGATTGGTTGGATACCAGCCCTTCCCAGGGGTCATCTGTTGGTTGGATACGAGCCCTTCCCAGGGGTCATTGATTGGTTGGATACCAGCCCTTCCCAGGAGTCATTGATTGGTTGGATACCAGCCCTTCTTAGGGATCATTGATTGGTTGGATACCAGCCCTTCCCAGGGGTCATTGATTGGATTTGAGTGATTTTTTTGAAATGGGGTGTGTGATCGGCTTCATGTCCTGGATCTCCTACCAACATCGTCCACGTACGTACCATGCCGCAAAAGCCATCACAGTCTGATCATTCGTGAAGTTGAAAGCGACGTGCTTGTACTTTCCTAAAGATTTTCATTTTGATCGTACTTGTAAGCATGAAAAAGATGTTATGCATGATCTGGCAGATATGTTATGGACAAATGCATGTGCACAACATATGTTTAGATAGAAATGACCCCTGTTTAGTCAAATGATACGATTCGACAGTCGTCGCTGTTTGTCAACATTTGATTGGATCACGCCTCGTCGTGAAGTGTAGTTTATAGACTTCAACCCTGGTCTGGTACTCTGTCTGTTCTTGGTCGTCTTCATTTCATCGAGTTGAGGCAGTCTGTTTCGCTCTCTGTGATAATCGACAGCTATGTTGGCTCCTTAGCCTTTTGATCATTTCTGATGGCCGATATGCTGTTGTCCCGCATTATATCATCCTTGTATATGCTCATGCACGTGGATCATTTGGATGTCGAGGCAGTGATAGTCAAGATTGGGGAGAGGCCCAATGAGAAGTTCTGTGCAGCCTCAGCTTCCTTCCATTTCACGATTCTTAACTGCCCCTGCCTTGGCGCGTGTTGTTACCAAGAATTTCTATCGAAAACTCGCGATGCTGACTGTGCTGAGTTATCCACAGCTCTACAAGATCCTGCATATCAGATGACTAAAAAATGCCAAAACTTGAAGGCTCGGGCCGTTAGTGTTAGTTCAACACAAAGATATTATAATCTCGACAAAAGAGTAAATGCAATTAAAGCACATGAAATTGAATATCTGTTGATCGCACAATCTAGCGAGTTGCGAACCGTGAATGTACTAGATTGGAAGTTATTTTCAATCCCTCGTGAGTTGATGATTTTCTATTTAACGAGTTATGAAATCGTAAGAAAACCTTCAAGCATTCATGGTCATTGTACGTGAGTAAGGTCGAATTCAAAAGAACTACCTTCCCTCGTCAAAAGTATTCTGTCTCCATTCTCGACAACGTCCTTAACAGGATTGACGTCATATGACAAATGCACTGTGCGATGCAGCATTCAGTAGGGGTTTCTCTTTCATGACCTTTTGTTTAAGGCCGAGAGTTTTTTCATATTATCTTTTCTCTTTATTAGTCCACTTCACTTGTCTCGTTTTCTTAGGCTATTCAAAGTTACCCATTTAACGAGTTTTGGACCAATGACTCCCAAACTAGACGGTTTTGGGGCATTAGGTGTACAGACACCCCTTCGGGTTTATTTACTCGAGTAACAAAGGCCACGGTTCGAGACAAGCTGGTGGTCTGCACCATTCATTCTTTGCTTGACCTTGCGCAAGATTCATTTTCTTAGGCTTGAGTTACCCATGTAGCGAGTGTTAGGCCGGTGACTCCCAAACCAGACGGCTTTAGGGCACCAGATGCAGAGACACCACTTAGGCTTAATTACTCGAGTAGCCCATGCCACGATTCGAATCTGCTCGGGCCTCCTCTACTGTACTGCTCGTTTTCTTAGGCTCTGAGTTACCCATGTAACGAGTGTTGGGCCAGCGACTCCCAAATCAGATGGCTTTAGGGTACAAGGTGTAGAGACACCCCTCGGGCTTAATTACTCGAATAACCCAGGCCACGATTCGAGACAATAGCTTGATAATCATTTATCGTCTGACTTCTTGATATTAGCTTGATAATTATTGACTGTCTGACTACGTGTTAATTTCCATCAACATCGTCATAGTTTTATACCCCACAACTGAAAGTTTGTGCAAATGCAAAGTGAAGGCTGTCACATGAGGTCGATTCTGTCGCAAACGTAGCTTTGAATTAAGGCTTTGTACCCCATCTAAAGGTTGAATAGCCTTCTTCGTCTAATCATACTCACGATCGTGCTCCACGGTTGCTTGTCAGAATTAATCCGATTCCTATCAAGCCAAATAAAATCCCCTTTCACACGGATCATCGTATCCCGGGAAAACTATGCTTGACAAATGCCAGATGATCGTACCGTTGAAGATTGAATTGACATGAGGTAGCATTTGATGATGATGGTGCATGTTGATGGGATTGTTGCATGGGTGCCAATTTGCACGTCATCATTTCCTGGGTAGTTGACAAATGCCCCAGTGTTAAGTTGCTTTTCTTGTGATCTCCCTTGTACTGGTCGCATCGGTATCTCGCTGGGCTGACAAAAGATCCGGTCCTTTAACTTGTTGAAAGGTTTGGGGGATTTTTGATTTTTGAGATTTTTTTTTATTTTTTTTAAAGAGTGGTTTCACAGAGTCAGAATTAACGGGCTGGGGAACGCCTTCCCGTCCATTCCTTGTAAGATGAGGGCTCCCCCAGAGAGGATTTTTTTATCGTGACGGTTCCTTTTGATTTAGAGCGAAACCCCATAGCTTCGTCTTGGCAGGGCGCGCTCCTTTTGAGGACTAAATCGTTTATTTTGAATTTCCGGGATCGTACCCTCTTGTCGTATGCCTGGGAGATGCGTAAGAGGCTGCCCCTGCAAATGTGCGAACTGAGGTTCGATAGGAAAACAGGGTGAGCGACAATAAATCCGGCCATCCCCGATGATTGGCGGACATTCTTTCCATGATCGTCTTTGTGTTTTATTTGCAGCCCCCACTGCCCCATTTATTTTGTGCCGGTAAATGACTGAATCAAAATGTTTGATCTTGAATTTGTCATATATCTCCTCCTTGAGGGCATCGTTCAGATTTCTATAGTCGATGCGGCCCCTTACTTCTCCTCCAGGCTGTGGTACTGGGATTCTGTCCGAAAGCCATTCAGGGTAAATAGACACCGTGATGATTCCTGCTTTAAACCGCTTGACAATCTCGTCCTTTATTTTCAACCTCCATTCAGGCTTCAACGTTCTCAACTTTTGCTTAATTGGTCGGAACCCTCCTTGATGGGCAGTCGATGTCCTATAACGTCTGTGGACAATCCAATCACGTCGCCACGGGACCAAGCGAACATATCTCTATACAGGCTCAACAACTCGGCTATTTTTTTTTAATGTCGAATTTGCCCCTACTCCGGGTTCTTTGTGATCATTAGGGGTTCTGATGTTTGATGGCGATGGTTTGGTCTAAGTCGGGTTTGGGTTTATCTTTGACCCCTCATTTGATCTCGTCAGGCGTATTGTCGATATCTGTCTCGTCCTGCTCAATCCCCATCAGATCGAAATCTAGCTCTATACCAAAATCGTGATCTTCCCTCAAATTTGGCCTATCGCTTGTCAGGCTAGAATGCCTCAAATCGGGGTACCTGCTGCACGGTCCAACTGGCCACGGTGAGGTCAAGCAATGGAGCTCATTAGGAGGTGCATGGATCGCATTGGCATGAATCTGGCATTGATGGCATTTCCTGATATGAGCATCGCAGTCAGTTTTCATGGTTAGCCAGTAGTGACCCATCGCCATGTACTTCGTTCATTTGTGTGTGGACTTCTTCGGCTTCCAGATATCTCAGCAGTCCCGTAGCTAGGTCCCGTTTATGCCCTTTGGTGCTGTATATTCCCATGGCCTGCCGGATGACCAATTCGGAGTCTCCAACTATTATCATCCTTTTGATTCCCATTCCCAAGGCTAATCTCAGTCCTAGGATGAATCCCTCGTATTCGGCCGTATTGTTGGAGTGGCAGAACTGTAATTTTTGGCTATCAGCCTCTGCCATTTGGATGGATGGAGTATGGACTTTACGGCCTCTTAGTTGGGTCGTAGGGGCAATCTCGCAAAACAAACAAGGGCCGTAGTTTAGTACTGTGCCAGTTACAAGTTGGCAGATGCATGTCAACACTGATGCATGATTATTATTTTTTCTCTTTTTCTCTTTTTTTTCTTTTTTTTTGGTGGTCGAATATGCCCCTACTCCGGGTTCTTTGTGATCGTTATGCCACGCTTTCACGGTTCTCTAATCTTATCCTGCAAAACAAGGTCAGTGTTTGATGACAGGATAGTATTTAGAAATTTTAGAAAACCTTGGTACGTGGTATGGATGGCCTTCCTACAAAACCATGTCAGTATTCTCTTTATATGTGCAGGTGATGTAATCACATGATACAGGATATATTTATTATGATGATGACGGTATGACAGTTGTATGCCATTTACATGACATTTATTTATTTGACTGAACGATAAAAGGGCATGAAGAAGCTTCCCTTTCGTTAGGTTTATCAGAGGCTGACCTACCCTAGGGTTACTCTCGCGGGCTTTTCAGCATGAAGGTCCCCAAATCTTCGTAATCTACTCGTCTGAATCCTTTCGATTGGAGCGGATTTGGGTGGTGCGTTTCCTGAGCCATCTCCGGGGAGCAGCCCCTTCGAGTCTAGTAATAAGCAACCGATGGGTTCGCCTCAAGAGGAGGTACACTCTCAACATACATTCACATTCATCGTCCTCACCGTATGCATATGATTACTTTGAAGTAAAGCAATTCCATTCAACCATTCATTCATTGGTAAAACACATTCACACAACAACAGGTCAAAGTATCGCATGCACACACATTCATGAATTTTAAAGGATAGGACAACATCAAGATCTGAACGCGGCTTAAGCCCTCTAATGTCCCCTGCAGACACCCAATTTTTGCACTTCCTATACTAACCATGACAGGAGGGCAAATTCGTCCATTGAGCCGGCCTGCGAGAGCGAGGGATGGGCACAAGAACGAGCACTCGACGTCACCGCAACGATTTCCAAATCAAAAAGCGACGTGACAGTAGGGTCGTCCGAAATGTGCATTCCTGAATGATGTGGCACGTCTCCTAATGATTCCCGGACTGCAAAATACAAGCCTGTCGGCGGAAACCGATGATCCGACACGAGAAATGAGGTGTGGCACGAAAATCGAGAAAATTAGCCCACCCAGCCGCGGATTAATCTGCGGCCAAAAGATTAAAATAAGGGTAGTGCGCGAGACGGCTGAAGTGCGCGGCGGGCGCGGGGAAACCGAGGCCAGCCGCAGATCAATCTGCGGCCAGCCGCGGATCTATTTGCGGCCAGCCGCAGATCAATCTGCGGCTGCCCTAATGCAGCCTATTTCAGCTCAGTTTCTTCATCTCATCCAGGGGAGAGAGAGGAAAAAAAGAGGGAGGCGGCAGCAGCTTGAAGGAGAGGGAAAACTGCAGAAAATAGAGAGAAAAGAGAGAAAAAATAGTGAGGATTTGTACCCCTTTTGTGAGATTGTATCACATATAATTTCTACCAATTAATCTACAAAGTTTATACGCATTGTGGTGTCATTTGCAAGGTGAAAATCATTTGATTTATAACATTTTATTTTATCATTTTTGTTAAGCTTTTGTTGTTTGGATTCCATTAAATGTAATCTTTCTTGTATATTATGGTGAATCCATGGATTGAGGACTATTAGTGAGGGTTCCAAATGGAACGAAGTTCTTCCTAATGGCCCGATGATATCCATGTGATGATTTATTTTAACTTGTTATGATGAGATATTGTGCCTAGTTTGTTTAGATTTCCAATTTAGGATATTGTGGTTGTTTAGTAGTTTTGGATGTGAGCCTAGGAACGCGACCCCGTGGTCTAAATCCGATGATGGACGTTTTGGATGCATGTAGGAGGGTCGATATCCCTTCATTGTAAATATGTAATTCTCGGGCCTTAAAACGACGCCAAGGCGAGAATCGGGTTTAAGGCCCCGACATAGTGAAAATATGTGATTGTGGGCGTTTGGGGTTATTTTGATGGCTTACATGCCCATGAATAACCCCCACGCATTTAAATGCTTTTATTTGATTTATGACACAAAAAATTGATTTTCAAAGCTAAACAATGAAGATTTTCATAAAATCAATCAAACTAGGTTGTTAGCATCACGAGGCTTAAAATGAGAAGTGCTAATGAATGTCGATTTCTATTTCAAATGAGAAAGCTAAAGAAAATCATTTTCAAATATCACAAGGAATGATTTTGTCAAATAATTGACGTTTTATTAAACCGTTGTGCATAGGGTTAAAGAGATTCTAGAAGTTGCCCATCGTTTCAGTTACGAAAGCAACGTATAGATCTCGATTCCTATTTTGACGAAGGTTTAGAAAACTCTTGTTTTTTTTGTCAAAACGACACCTAATGAAAATCTCATAATTTTGACAATTAAAATCAAACCTTTCTTATAAAGAATCAAGCTTTCTCGTATAAATCGAAGGACATTCCGAAGCATTCTCAAATCAAAGCATGATTTCCCCTAAAAAATCCAAATGATTCTTTCATAAAAACTCACCACAACATTCACGTAGGCACACACACACGCGCGCGCATATACACACATTTCATGAATTAAAGGATAGGAAAGTATCAAGATTGCGGTAACCGTGTTTAACGGAAGTCGAGGGGTGCCTAACACCTTCCTCTCACTTAAGCAAGCCCCCGAACTCTATGAATCTCGATTCGCAAACCAATTAACTCGGAGTCACATATGAGCCAGCGATTTACGAAAACGAAACTCGGATGAGTTGGTACATCCATTTCAAATATACCAACTGGCGACTCTGGTTAAATTGGCTCATCATAAAAAAAACAATCTTTCAAAACCCCGTCGACACTCAAGCCGACCTTTTCCAAAAAAAAAAACACCTAATAATAACCAAGGCTAAAAAATCGGAAAAGGGCAACAGTCGCAAAACGAAAGCGAGAAATAACCGGCGTCGACAGCTGGCGACTCTGCTGGGGATATTAGAGGGCTTAGGCCGCATTCAAATCTTGATGCTGTCATATCCTTTAAAATTTGCGAATGTGTATGTGCGTGCGACATTTTGACCTGTTTTACTTATTGTTGTGTGAACGTGTGTTCGTGTCGAATGAATGAATGATTGAATTGAATGGAATGACTTTACCTTAAAGTAATCATATGCATACGGTGAGGACGATGAATGTGAATGTTTGTTGAGAGTGTACCTCCTCCTGAGGTGAACCTGTCGGTTGCTTATTACTGGACTCGAAGGGGCTGCTCCCCGGAGATGGCTCAGGAAACGCACCACCCAAATCCACTCCAATCGAAAGGGCTCAGACGAGTAGATTGCGAAGATTTAGGGACCTTCATGCCGAAAAGCCCGCGAGAGTAACCCTAGGGTAGGTCAGCCTCTGATAAACCTGACGAAAGGGAAGCTTCTTCATGCCTTTTTATCATCCAGTCAAATAAATAAATGTCATGTGAATGGCATACAATTGTCATACAATCATCATCGTAATAAATATGTCTTGTATCATGTGATTACATTACCTGCACACATAAAGAGAATACTGACATGGTTTTGCAGGAGGACAATCCAGGCCACGTACCAGGGTTTTCTAAAACTTCTAAATACTATCCTGTCATCAAACACTGACCTTGTTTTCCAGGATAAGATGAGAGAACCATGAAAACGTGGCCCAAACGATCACGAAGAACCCGGAGACCCAAATAAGAGGCTATAAAGTCCATATTCCATCCATCTAAATGGCAGGAGGCGGTAGCCATAAAATCGCAATGCCGCCACTCCAACCATACGGCCGAAGACGAGGGATGCATCCTAGGACTGAGATTAGCCTTAGGGATGGGAATCCAGAAAAGAGAATCCAAAGATGGGCAGTGGAATCCTTCCTAAGCGGAGACGATTTGCATAAATGGGACACAGCTACGGGACTGCTGAGATATTTGGAAGCCGAAGAAGCCCGCAGATTAATGAACGAAGTGCATGGCGATATGTGCGGAGCCCAAATGAGCAGACCATTTTTGGCAAAGAAAATCATGTGAACGGGTCATTGATGGCTAACCATGAAAAACTGATTGCGATACTCATGTCAGGAAAGGCCATCAATGCCAGATCAATGCCAATGCAATCCATGCACCTCCTAATGAGCTCCATTGCTTGACCTCACCGTGGCCAGTTGGACCGTGCAACAGGTACCCCGATTTGAGGCATGCTAGCCTGACAAGCAATAGGCCAAATGTGAAGGAGGATCACGATTTTGGTATAAAGCTAGATTGCGATCTGATGGGGATTGAGCAGGACGAGACAGATGCCGACAATATGCCTGATGTGATCAAAGGATGGGTCGAAGGTAAACTCAAACCCGACCTAGACCAAACCATCGCCATCAAACATCAGAACCCCCAACGATCACAAAGAACCCGGAGTAGGGGCATATTCCGACAAAAAAAAAAAAAAAGAATCAAAAAATCTCAAGAGTCAAAAAATCTCAAAAATCAAAAAATCTCAAAAATCAAAAAATCAAAAAATCCCCCAAACCTTTCAAACAAGTCAAAGGACCGGATCTGTTGTCACCCCAGCAAGATACTGATGCAACCAGTACGAGGGAGATCACAAGAAAAGCCACTTAACACTGGGGCATTTGTCAACTACCCAGGAAATGATGACGTGCAAATTTGGCACTCATGCAACAATCCCGTCAACATGCACCATCATCATCAAATGCTACCTCAGGTCAATTCAATATTCAACAATATGATCATCTGGCATATGTCAAGCATAGTTCCCCGGGATACGATGACCCGCGTGAAAGGGGATTTTATTTGACTTGATAGGAATCGGATTATTTCTGACAAGCAACCGTGGATCACGATCGTGAGTATGATTAGACGAAGAAGGCTATTCAACCTTTTGATCGGGTACAAAGCCTTCATTTAAAGCAACGTTTGCGACAGAATCGACCTCATGTGTCAGTCTTCACTTTGCATTTGCACAAACTTTCAGCTATGGGGTATAAAACAATGACGAAGTTGATGGAAATTAACACGTAGTCAGACAGTCAATAATTATCAGTATCAAGAAGTCAGACGATAAATGATCATCAAGCTAATGTCTCGAATCGTGGCCTGAGTTATTCGAGTAATTAAGCCCGAGGGGTATGATCATCTGGCATGTGTCAAGCATAGTTCCCCGGGATACGATGACCCGCATGAAAGGGGATTTTATTTGACTTGATAAGAATCGGATTATTTCTGACAAGCAACCGTGGATCACGATCGTGAGTATGATTAGACGAAGAAGGCTATTCAACCTTTTGATCGGGTACAAAGCCTTCATTTAAAGCAACGTTTGCGACAGAATCGACCTCATGTGTCAGTCTTCACTTTGCATTTGCACAAACTTTCAGCTATGGGGTATAAAACAATGACAAAGTTGATGGAAATTAACACGTAGTCAGACAGTCAATAATTATCAGTATCAAGAAGTCAGACGATAAATGATCATCAAGCTAATGTCTCGAATCGTGGCCTGAGTTATTCGAGTAATTAAGCCCGAGGGGTGTCTCTACACCTGGTGCCCTAAAGCCATCTGGTTTGGGAGTCGTTGGCCCAACACTCGTTACATGGGTAACTCAGAGCCTAAGAAAACGAGCATTACAGTAAAAGAGGCCCAAGCAGATTCGAATCGTGGCTTGGGTTACTCGAGTAATTAAGCCTAAGGGGTGTCTCTGCATCTGGTGCCCTAAAGCCGTCTGGTTTGGGAGTCACCGGCTTAACACTTGCTACATGGGTAACTCAAGCCTAAGAAAACGAATCTTGCGCAAGGTCAAGCAAAGAATGAACGGGGCAAACCACCAGCTTGTCTCGAACCGTGGCCTTTGTTACTCGAGTAAATAAATCCGAAGGGGTGTCTGTACACCTAATGCCCCAAAACCGTCTGGTTCGGGAGTCATTGGTCCAAAACTCGTTAAATGGGTAACTTTGAAAAGCCTAAGAAAACGATGACAAGTGAAGTGGACTAAAAAAAAAAAAAAAAAAAAAAAAACTCGGCCTTAAACAAAGAGTTATGGAAGAGAAACCCCTACTGAGTGCTGCATCGCACAGTGCATTTGTCATATGATGTCGATCCTGCTAAGAACGTTGTCGAGAATGGAGACAGAATACCTTTGACGAGGGAAGGTAGTTCTTTCGAATTCGACCTTACTCACATACAATGACCATGAATGCTTGAAGATGTTCTTACGATTTCATAACTCATTAAATAGAAGATCAATCAATTCACGAGAAAAAAAAGAAAAAAAAAAGAAACTTCCAATCTCAATTTCATGTGCTTTAACTGCATTTTTGTCGAAATTATAATATCTTTGTGTTGAACTAACACTAACGGCCCGAACCTTCAAGTTTTGGCATTGGTTAGTCATCTGATATGCAGGATCTTGCAGAGCTGTGGATAACTCAGCACGGTCAACATCGCGAGTTTTCGATAGAAATTCTTGGTAACAACACGCGCCAAGTCTGGGGCAATTAAGAATCGTGAAATGGAAGGAAGCTGAGGCTGCACAGAGCTTCTCGTCATTGGGCCTCTCCCCAATCCTGACTATTACTGCCTCGACATCCAAATGATCCACATGTATGAGCATATACAAGGATGATATAATGCGGGACGACAACATATCGACCATCAGAAATGAGCAAAAGGCCAAGGAGCCCAACATAGCTGTCGATCATCATAGAGAGCGAAACAGACTGCCTCAACTCGAGGAGATGAAGACGACCAAGAACAGGCAGAGTACAAAACCAATGTTGAAGTCTAGAAACTACACTTCACGACGAGGCGTGATCCAATCAAATGTTGGCAAACAACGACGACTGTCGGATCGTATCATTTGACTGAACAGGGGTCATTTCTATCTAAAACATATGTTGTGCACATGCATCTGTCCATACCATATCTGCCAGATCATGCGTAACATCTTTTTCATGCATGCAGGTACGATCAAAATGAAAATCTTCAGGAAAATACAAGCACGTCGCCTTCAACCTCACAAATGATCAGACCGTGATGGCTTTTGCGGCATGGTACGTGGACAATGTTGGTGGGAGATCCAGGACAGAAGCCGATCACGTATCCCACTTCAAGAAATCCCTCAAAAATCAAATCAACGATCCCTGGGAAGGGCTGGTATCCACAAAAAAGAAAAAAAGACAAAAAACAACAAACCCTGGGAAGGGCTGAGATCCACGCGAACCACAACAAGAAGGTGAGCAACCCTGGGAAGGGCTGATATCCACAAAAAGAAAAAAGACAAAAAAACAACAAACCCTGGGAAGGGCTGAGATCCACGCGAACCACAGCAAGATGGTGAGCAACCCTGGGAAGGGCTGATATCCACAAAAAGAAAAAAGACAAAAAACAACAAACCCTGGGAAGGGCTGAGATCCACGCGAACCACAACAAGATGGTGAGCAACCTTGGGAAGGGCTGATATCCACAAAAAGAAAAAAGACAAAAAACAACAAACCCCGGGAAGGCTGAGATCCAAGCGAACCACGACAAGATGGCGAGCAACCCTGGGAAGGGCTGATATCCACAAAAAGAAAAAAGACAAAAAAACAACAAACCCTGGGAAGGGCTGAGATCCATGCGAACCACAACAAGATGGTGAGCAACCCTGGGAAGGGCTGATATCCACAAAAAGAAAAAAGATAAAAAACAATAAACCCTAGGAAGGGCTGAGATCCATGCGAACCACAACAAGATGGTGAGCAACCCTGGGAAGGGCTGATATCCACAAAAAGAAAAAAGACAAAAAACAACAAACCCTGGGAAGGGCTGAGATCCAAGCGAACCACGACAAGATGGCGAGAAACCCTGGGAAGGGCTGATATCCACAAAAAGAAAAAAGACAAAAAACAACAAACCCTGGGAAGGGTTGAGATCCACGCGAACCACAGCAAGATGGTGAGCAACCCTGGGAAGGGCTGATATCCACAAAAAAAAAAAGACAAAAAACAACAAACCCTGGGAAGGGCTGAGATCCAAGCAAAACGCGGCAGAGTGGTGAGCAAACCTGGGAACGCATCCAAGCAAACCGCGACAGAGCGGTGAGCAAATCTGGGAAGGCATCCAAGCAGACCGCGACAGAGCGGTGAGCAAACCTGGAAAGGCATCCAGTGCAAACCGCGACAGAGTGGTGAGCAAACCTGGGAAGGCATCCGAACAAACCGCGACAGAGTGGTGAGCAAACCTGGGAAGGCATCCAACCAAAACCACTAACACCCTGGGAAGGGCTGATATCCAAACACTAACACCCTGGGAAGGGCTGGTATCCAATCAATCAAGCCACCCTGGGAAGGGCTGATATCCACAAAAAAGACAAAAAACAACAAACCCTGGGAAGGGCTGAGATCCACACGAACCACAACAAGATGGTGAGCAACCCTGGGAAGGGCTGATATCCACAAAAAGAAAAAAGACAAAAAACAACAAACCCTGGGAAGGGCTGAGATCCAAGCAAACCGCGACAGAGTGGTGAGCAAACCTGGGAAGGCATCCAAGCAAACCGCGACAGAGTGGTGAGCAAACCTGGGAAGGCATCCAAACAAACCGCGATAGAGTGGTGAGCAAACCTGGGAAGGCATCCACGTGAACCACAACAAGATGGTGAGCAACCCTGGGAAGGGCTGATATCCACAAAAAGAAAAAAGACAAAAACCAACAAACCCTGGGAAGGGCTGAGATCCACGCGAACCACAACAAGATGGCGAGCAACCCTGGGAAGGGCTGACATCCACAAAAAGAAAAAAGACAAACCCTGGGAAGGGCTGAGATCCACGCGGACCACAACAAGAAGGTGAGCAACCCTGGGAAGGGCTGATATCCACAAAAAAAAAAAGACAAAAAAACAACAAACCCTGGGAAGGGCTGAGATCCACGCGAACCACAACAAGATGGTGAGCAACCCTGGGAAGGGATGATATCCACAAAAAGAAAAAAAAGACAAAAAACAACAAACCCTGGGAAGGGCTGAGATCCAAGCAAACCGCGACAGAGTGGTGAGCAAACCTGGGAAGGCATCCAAGCAAACCGCGACAGAGCGGTGAGCAAACCTGGGAAGGCATCCAAGCAAACCGCGATAGAGCGGTGAGCAAACCTGGAAAAGCATCCAGTGCAAACCGCGACAGAGTGGTGAGCAAACCTGGGAAGGCATCCGAGCAAACCGCGACAGAGTGGTGAGCAAACCCGGGAAGGCATCCAACCAAAACCACTAACACCCTGGGAAGGGCTGATATCCAAACACTAACACCCTGGGAAGGGCTGAGATCCAAGATAACCAACCGGCGACGATAACCGGAGGTTACGAGATGGGTGTCCGGCGACGAAAACTGGCCCCGACAAGACAATCGACCGGCGACGATAACCGGCGATTACGAGGTGGATGTCCGGCGACGAAAACCGACTCCGACAAGACAATCGACCGACGACGATAACCGGCGATTACGAAATGGATGTCCGGCGACGAAAACCGGCTCCGACAAGACAATCGACCAGCGACGATAACCGGCAATTACGAGATAGGTGACCGGCGACGATACCCGGCCCCGACGAGATGATGAGCGACCGGATATGAGACCCGGCACTCACAGGACAATCGACCGGATACGAGACCCAGCGATTACGAGACGAGTGACAGGTCAGGGATTGATGCATTGACACTCTTACAAATGTTTTGCAGACATTACATCTTGCGTTGCATCATAAGTTGTATGTGTTGTATCATGCATGCACTGTCATTCTTATGCACTGTCATTCATGCATCATGTATCTACTTCTTTATCATGTTCATTTTATTTTAACATTTCATAAACATGATAAAGAGGGGCAGCTGTAGACACCCAATTTTTGCACTTCCTATACTAACCATGACAGGAGGGCAAATTCGTCCATTGAGCCGGCCTACGAGAGCGAGGGATGGGCACAAGAACGAGCACTCGACGTGACAGTAGGGCCGTCCGAAATGAGCATTCCCGAATGAGGTGGCACGTCTCCCAGCGGTTCCCGGACTGCAAAATGCAAGCCTATCGGCGGAAACCGATGATCCGACACGAGAAATGAGGTATGGCACGAAAATCGAGAAAATTAGCCCACCCAGCCGCGGATTAATCTGCGGCCAAAAGATTAAAATAAGGGTAGTGCGCGAGACGGCTGAAGTGCGCGGCGGGCGCGGGGAAACCGAGGCCAGCCGTAGATCAATCTGCGACCAGCCGCGGATCAATCTGCGGCCAGCCGCGGATCAATCTGCGGCCAGCCGCAGATCAATCTGCGGCTGCCCTAATGCAGCCTATTTCAGCTCAGTTTCTTCATTTCATCCAGGGGAGAGAGAGGAAAAAAAGAGGGAGGCGGTAGCAGCTTGAAGGAGAGGGAAAACTGCAGAAAAGAGAGAGAAAATAGTGAGGATTTGTACCCCTTTTGTGAGATTGTATCACATATAATTTCTACCAATTAATCTACAAAGTTTATACGCATTGTGGTGTCATTTGCAAGGTGAAAATCCTTTGATTTATAGCATTTTGTTTTATCATTTTTGTTAAGCTTTTGTTGTTTGGATTCCATTAAATGTAATCTTTCTTGTATATTATGGTGAATCCATGGATTGAGGACTATTAGTGAGGGTTCCAAATGGAACGAAGTTCTTCCTAATGGCCCGATGATATCCATGTGATGATTTATTTTAACTTGTTATGATGAGATATTGTGCCTAGTTTGTTTAGATTTCCAATTTAGGATATTGTGGTTGTTTAGTAGTTTTGGATTTGAGCCTAGGAACGCGACCCCGTGGTCTAAATCCGATGATGGACGTTTTGGATGTATGTAGGAGGGTCGATATCCCTTCATTGTAAATATGTAATTCTCGGGCCTTAAAACGACGCCAAGGCGAGAATCGGGTTTAAGGCCCCGACATAGTGAAAATATGTGATTGTGGGCGTTTGGGGTTATTTTGATGGCTTACATGCCCATGAATAACCCCCACGCATTTAAATGCTTTTATTTGATTTATGACACAAAAAATTGATTTTCAAAGCTAAACAATGAAGATTTTCATAAAATCAATCAAACTAGGTTGTTAGCATCACGAGGCTTAAAATGAGAAGTGCTAATGAATGTCGATTTCTATTTCAAATGAGAAAGCTAAAGAAAATCATTTTCAAATATCACAAGGAATGATTTTGTCAAATAATTGACGTTTTATTAAACCGTTGTGCATAGGTTTAAAGAGATTCTAGAAGTTGCCCATCGTTTGAGTTACGAAAGCAACGTATAGATCTCGATTCCTATTTTGACGAAGGTTTAGAAAACTCTTGTTTTTTTGTCAAAACGACACCTAATGAAAATCTCATAATTTTGACAATTAAAATCAAACCTTTCTTATAAAGAATCAAGCTTTCTCGTATAAATCGAAGGACATTCCGAAGCATTCTGAAATCAAAGCATGATTTCCCCTAAAAAAATCCAAATGATTCTTTCATACAAACTCACCACAACATTCACGTAGGCACACACACACACACGCGCGCACATATACACACATTTCATGAATTAAAGGATAGGAAAGTATCAAGATTGCGGTAACCGTGTTTAACGGAAGTCGAGGGGTGCCTAACACCTTCCTCTCACTTAAGCAAGCCCCCGAACTCTATGAATCTCGATTCGCAGACCAATTAACTCGGAGTCACATATGAGCCAGCGATTTACGAAAACGAAACTCGGATGAGTTGGTACATCCATTTCAAATATACCAACTGGCGACTCTGGTTAAATTGGCTTATCATAAAAAAAACAATCTTTCAAAACCCCGTCGACACTCAAGCCAACCTTTTCCAAAAAAAAAACACCTAATAATAACCAAGGCTAAAAAATCGGAAAAGGGCAACAGTCGCAAAACGGAAGCGAGAAATAACCGGCGTCGACATCCCCAGCAGAGTCACCAGCTGTCGACTCCGGGATCGTCGCTTACGCGGTTGTTGGCCCTTTCCGATTTTAGCCTTTTTATTAAATGATTTTTTGGAAAAAGTCGGCATAAATGTCGACGGGGTTTTGAAAGATCGTTTTTTATGATGAGCCAATTAACTAGAGTCACCAGTTGGTATATTTGAAATGGATGTACCAACTCATCCGAGTTTCATTTTCGTAAATCGCTGGCTCATATGTGACTCCGAATTAATTGGTCTGTGAACCGAGATTCATAGAGTTCGGGGGCTTGCTTAAGCGAGGGGAAGGTATTAGGCACCCCCCGACTTCCGTGAAACATGGTTACCGCAATCTTGATACTTTTCCTATCCTTTAATTCTTGAATGTGTGTGTGTATGTGCGCGTGTGTGTGTGCCTATGTGAATGTCGTGGTGAGTTTGCATGAAGAAACCATTTGGGTTTTGATGAAAAGTCGTACTTTCTTTTGAGAATGCTTTAGAATGTCATTCGGCTTTATACGAGAAAGCTTTATGAGAAAGGTTTGATTTTAATTGTCAAAAATTTATGAGATTTTCATTAGGTGTCATTTTGGCAAAAACAAGAGTTTTCTAAACCTTCGTCAAAATAGGAATCGAGATCTATACGTTGCTTTCGTAAATAGCATGATGGGCAACTTCTAGGATTTCTTTAACCCTATGCACAAAGATTTAATAAAACGTTACTTACTTTTATAAAATCATTTTTGTGATGTTTGAAAACGATTTTCCTTTAGCCTTCTCGTTAAATAGGAATCGACATTCATTAGCATTTCCAATTTTAAACCTCGTGGTGCTAATAACCTAATTTGATTGATTTTATAAAAAATCTTCATCGTTTAACTTGAAATCAATTTTTGTGTCACAAATCAAACCAAACATTAAAATGCGTGGGGGCTATTCATGGGCATGTAAGCCATCAAAATAACCCCGAACGCCCACAATCGCATACTTCACTATTACGGGGCCTTAAACCCGATTTTCGACTTGATATCGCTTTAAGGCCCGACAATTACATATTTACAATAAAGGGTAGATCGGCCCTATTACATACACCCAAAAATGTCCACCATCGGATTTGGACCACGGGGTCGCGTTCCTAGGCTCACATCCAGAATTACTACATCACTATAACGAGCTAAAAATCATCAAATGGATATCATCGGGCCATTAGGAAGAATTTCGTTCCATTTGGAACCCTCACTAATAGTTCTCAATCCATGGACCCACAACAATATACAAGAAAAACTACATTTCACATAACCCAATTGACAAGAAGATTAACAAAATGATATAACAAAAATGCTATAAAAGAAGGTTTTTTCACCTTGCAAATGACACCACGATGTGTATAAAATTCGTATATTGAATAGTGTAGGAGTTGTATGTTATACAATCTAATCAAAAGAGTTTAATTCCTCTCTTTATTCTCTCTTTTCTCTCCTTTCCCGAACAATTTTTCTGCTGTTTTTTCCTTCTTTTCTCTCCCAAAATGCTACTCTCTGTCTGCTGGATGAAGAACTGGATTGATCTGCGGCTGGCCGCAGATTGATTTGCCGCTGGCCTCGGTTTCTCCGCGCCCACCGCGCACTTCAGCCGTCCGCCGCACACTCAATTATTTAAATCGTTTGGCCGCAGATCAATCTGCAGCTGGGTGAGCTGATTTTCTTGATTTTCGAACCGCACCTTGATTCTCGTATCGTATCGCTGATTTTCGCTGAAAGGCCTATATTTTACAGTCCAAAAACCGCTGGGAAATGTGCCATATCATTCAGGAATGCTCGTTGTCGTGTCGGCTTTGATCGCAAGTCGTTGTGGTGGCTTTGAGTGTTCGCACTTACGTCCACCTTCGTCTCGTAGGCTGGGTTAATTGACGATTTTGCCCTCCTGCCGGGGTTAGTATACGAAGTGCAAAATTTGGGTGTCTACAGCAACCTTGCTTGAATATCAATAAGCTAAGGTCATAAGCTTGCTCAATATAAATAAACTTGCATTGAATAAATTAACAAGTTAAAAGGAAAGATTAACTTGCCATAAAAAATTTTCAGATTTAAGGGAGGAAAACTTGCTCAACGTAAAAGTAATAGATTGAGATAAGGAACTTGCCTCAAGCGTAGATTATAAATTAAATATGTCACGATCCTTAAATAACCTATACATTTAATTATAAGATGGTAACAAAATTAGTCACAAGACTAAAAGCATTCTAGGCTTGCTTTCTATCCCATTTTATTATAATATCTCATTTAGCAAACCATAATCAACAAGTTTCAATTATCTTGGAATTTCATTAATTACTTAATACTTTATTATAGGTCTTAACACAGAGCAAAAATCATAAAATAAATTAATAATATATATATATATATATATATATATATATATATATATTTTATACTGTTCCACCGCCGGGGCGGGAAAATGCATAACAAAAATCTCGTCGGGGCAAAGAAAATCAGTGCATTTCTCTCGCCGAGGCGAGAGACTCGGCATACTTCTTCTCCAACTCACGAACCAGTGAAAACTTAGGCCAAATTTGGCCAAATTTTCCGAATTCTACCATCCAATACACCAATTAAATATACCCAGACATCATATATAATACAAAACATTTACCCAACATGTTTACTAAACATTTTAATCATTCTAATACATAAACAACCAATTTAAACCCAAGAATTTCACTGTTAAATAATTTATTCAAGTTTTGGCCATTTTCATGAAATTAAGCTCTGTAAACTCATCTTTCAACCAATTTAATCCATTCTACTTGCATTCTTTTCGTTTTTTTCATCATATTATCATAATCAAACATCAATTATCGATTAATAATCAAATTAAACAAAAAATTTCATACATATATACCATACATGAAATAAAACTCTGTGAAAACCAAAACTCAATTCTAAACATACATTCATAAATTAACACCTTCAATTTAACTTATAATCATCATATAATCATCATAAAATATATTTACTTCCAATTACACCAAGAAATTCATATATTAAGCTAATAAATTTTATACAGAGAACTAAAACAATTAAATACAGGAAAGAATTTAAAAAGGATTATACCTTCAATTGTTTAGAAAATTGATTAGTCTCCTTTGATGTTAAAAATCTTCTCTCCAATTCCAAACTCTTCTCTCAATCTCTCTCTTCTTCTTTCAAGACTCTGCTCTCACCTTTTTCTTTTTTCTTTTTTACAACTGACGTATCTTTAAAATATAAACTGATAACTTAATAAACAAATAATAACGTATAATCTAAATTTAATCCATCAGTTAAAAAAATTTCAAAAGCCTCTAAGGCTTGTTTGGTTAAATTAAAATAAAATAATCCATTATTTCCAATTAAAGGTCATAAGGCCTTGTTTGGAAAAACTAAATTAAAACTCCTTCCATTTATTTTAATAAATCATTATAACATATAGTTTTAAATGTCATACTTCTAATTTAATTGAACTTATTATTAAATAAATTCAATTAAACCTTACTAGCTTAAATAATAAATTTATTTAACCAATAACAATAACACCAAATGAATTATATTATTCAAATAAATTATTTATTCAAATAAACCTTTTCATCATCTAATTTAATTATTAAATTAAATTAGAATAGACATAACAAATCACATTCAAATAACATTTAACATTATTAAACTTAACATATGCCCATTCCACAAAAACTTAATAAATTATTTATTTAGCTCAATAAATTAATAAAAATATTTATATAATTCAATAAATATTTTTATTCAATCACAAAAATTGCATTCGTTACATCTTTCCCTCCTTAAAAGGATTCTGTCCCTAGAATCACAACGCAATTAAATCGTCCGTTACATTCTCCCCTCCTTACAAAGATTTTGTCCCCAGAATCGTGATATAAAGATTAAACAAACAATTGAGGATAATTCTGCATCATTTTCTCTTCGAGTTCCCACGTTGCTTCTTCAGCACTGTGGTTCCTCCAGATTACCTTAACAGAAGGTATCACTTTATTTCTGAGAACCTGCTCTTTCCTGTCTACTATCTGTACAGGTATCTCTTCATAGGATAAATCTTTCTCAAACTGTATTGGTTCATACTCTATTACATGTTTATAATCAGACTTATACGGTCGTAGCACCGATATGTGAAAGACATTATGAATGTGGTCTAACTCGGGAGGTAAAGCTACCTCATAAGCCACCTCGCCTACTCGTTTCAGTACCTCGAAGGGCCCAATAAATCGCGAACTGAGCTTACCCTTTTTACCAAATCTAATCTTCCCCTTCCAGTGAGATACTTTGGGGAACACAAAACTCCCGACGTCAAATGCACGATCTTGACGATGTTGATCCGCATATTTCTTCTGCCTGTCTTGAGCCGCTAACAATCTGGCTCTTATCACTTTGACAATTTTAGCAGTTTGTTGTACCAGCTCGGGTCCCAATAGGCGACGTTCACCAACCTCGTCCCAACATAACGGAGTTCTGCACTTCCTTCCATACAATGCTTCGTATGGTGGCATTCCAATACTCGCGTGATGACTATTGTTATAGGAAAACTCAACCAGAGGTAAATGATCATCCCAGTTGCCTTTAAAATCCATAACGCACGCTCGAAGCATATCCTCCAACGTTTGAATTGTTCTTTCGCTCTGGCCATCGATTTGAGGATGGTAGGCTGTACTCATTCTCAATTGCGTTCCCAAACAAGCTTGTAGACTCTTCCAAAATTTTGAGGTGAAACGTGGATCTCTGTCTGACACTATTGACACTGGAACATCGTGCCTTGAGATAATCTCCTTTACGTATAATTTCGCCAGCTGATCCAAAGTAAATCAGATTTTGATAGGCAAGAAATGTGCTGATTTCGTCAATCTGTCAACTATGACCCATATTGCGTCATATCCCTTCTGAGTAGTTGGAAGCCCTACCACAAAATCCATTGTGATATGCTCCCTCAGATAATGGTGGCGGAGGAAGATCGGGAAAAGACCGCGTTCATCACCCCCTGGGGCACTTTCTGCTATAGGCGATTGGCTTTCGGTCTCACAAATACAGGGGCTACTTATCAAAGAGCCATGATGGCCCTGTTCCACGACATGATGCACAAAGAAATAGAGGTCTACGTGGATGACATTATTGTGAAATCAAGGGAAGAATCTGATCATATAACCCATCTCAAAAAGCTGTTCGACCGGCTCAGAAAATATAATTTGAAGCTCAATCCAGCAAAGTGTGCTTTCGGAGTGCAGTCGGGCAAGCTTTTGGGATCTTGGTTAGTGATCGGGGCATTGAGTTGGATCCGGCAAAGATTAAGGCCATTGCGGATATGCCAGCACCTCGCACAGAGAAGGAGATAAGGGGCTTCCTAGGAAGAATAAACTTCATCAGCCGTTTTATATCCCACTTGACAACTACATGCGAGCCAATTTTCAAACTGTTAAGGAAAGGTGATTCCCAAGAATGGAATGAACAATGTCAGAGGGCTTTTCAGGCCATTAAAAAGCAGCTGACAGAGGCACCAGTGCTGGTACCCCCGAAGGATGGGATCCCTCTGTTTATGTATATATCGGTCAATGCCATCGCGATAGGATGTATGCTGGGACAAAAAAATGAGGCAGGTAAAGAGCAGGCCATCTATTACCTCAGCAAGAGATTTAGCCAATGTGAACAAAATTACACTCCCATCGAGAAGACCTGTTGTGCTCTAGCCTGGGCTGCAGGTAGATTACAGCACTACCTCCATGGGCATACCACGTACCTGATATCGAGGATGGATCCCTTGAAATATATCTTTGAAAGACCCATGCTGAACTGTCGACTGTCAAGATGGCAATTAATCTTACAACAGTTCGACATGGTATACGTAACTCAGAAAGCCATGAAAGGGCAGGTGATTGCAGATCAGTTGGCAGAAACCCCATCAGGAGGGATGGAACCATTAGAAACTCCCCTACCGGGCGAAGATATATTTTGGGTCTTACACACGAAATGTGATGACGAGGGGCAGTTCTGGAAGCTGTATTTTGATGGTGCCATGAATGCCGAGGGGGCAGGAGCCGGAGCGGTCCTGGTCTCTATCACCGGAGAGCAATACCCTGTGGCCACTAAACTGAAATTCGGCAATTCAAACAACACCGCTGAATACGAGGGATGTATCTTGGGACTCCGCCTTGCCCGCGACATGGGAGTGAAGAGACTGTCGGTGTTCGAGGATTCAGAGTTGGTAATCAGACAGGCGATTGGGGAGTATAGCACGAAGGAGCTCCGGTTACTTCCATACCATCGTTGTGTTGTCCAATTGATGCAAGAGTTCTAGGATATCGCTTTCCGACATATTCCCCGGGGACGGAACGATTTTGCCGATGCGTTGGCAACTCTGGCTTCCTTAATCCATATAATCAAAAGAAAAGATGTTCCGCAGATTGAGATAGCAGTGCAGAGTGGCCCGGCGTACGAGGAACATGTCGCAGTATTATCAGACGAGGTGGTTGTACCAGGGCAGGCTTGGTATCACAACATAAGGAAGTATTTAAGGGATAGATCCATTCCCGACCAGGCGAGCCGAAATGAGAGGATGAGAATTCAAAAGATGGCAATGAAGTTTTACCTGAGTGGGGATTCACTTTACAAGAGGGATGCTGGTTTGGGACTGTTGCAATGCGTAGATGAAACATAGGCCCAAAGGATCATGAATGAAGTACATGGTGGCGTGTGTGGGCCACACATGAGTGGACCGATGCTGGCCAAAAAGATCTTGCGAATGGGGCATTATTGGTAACGCTGAAAGCCGACTGCGACGTTCATGTCAAAAGGTGTTATCAATACCAGGCGCACGGTAACGTGATCCATATGCCTCCTAATGAATTGCACTGTATGACCTCCTCATGGCCATTTTCAATGTGGGGAATGGATGTAATCGGACCGATAGAGCCCAAAGCAAGCAACGGGCACCGATTCATTTTCGTCATGATTGATTACTTCACCAAATGGGTAGAAGCGTCTTCCTTCCCCAAGGTAACTCAGGAGATCATCGTCGGTTTCATCAGGAATAATGTTATTTGTCGGTACGGACAGCCTGAGGTCTTGGTCTTCGACAATGCCAAGAATTTGAACAACGCCCTCATGAAGGGATTGTGCGACCAGTTTAAGATCAAACATCTCAATTGTGTTATTTACCGTCCCAAGATGAATGGGGCAGTGGAGGCTGCAAACAAGAACATCAAGAAGATCATGGCGAAAATGTCTGCTAATCATCGGGGATGGCCGGATCTGCTACCCCTCACCCTGCTGGCATACCGAACATCAACGCGTACTTCTACCGGGGCAACCCCCTACACTTTGGTGTATGGAATGGAGGCTGTTCTGCCAGTTGAGGTTGAGATGGCATCCCTCAGAATAATAATCGATGCTCAGATAAGCGAGGAGGATTGGATGCAAGATCATTACGACCAATTGGCCCTAATTGATGAAAGGAGGGTGGCTGTTGTTTGGCACGGTCAGTTATATCAACAAAGGATCTCTCGATCATACGACAAAAGGATAAGACCTCGGAAGTTCAAGGAAAATGATTTGGTGCTGAAAAGAGTCATGCCTTGTCAAGACGAAGCCAAAGGAAAGTTTGCCCCGAACTGGGAAGGACCTTTTGTGATTAAGAAAGTGCTATCCGGTGGAGCCCTCATATTGCAAGAAATGGATGGTGAGGTATTTCCACAACCCCTCAATGCCGATTCGGTGAAGCGGTTCTACGCTTGAATCATCAGTTCTCCTTTTTATGAGGAGCGAACTACGTAGGACCTGCTCTCCCAACTTGTGGGGGTACGTTGGCAGCCATCACGGCACGGTCCAATCCATAAAAATAATAATAATAATCCTTTCCTTAAACAGAACCACTTCCCGACAGCCAGATAAACCTTCCTACACCCTCAAACCCGTTTCGAAGCCAGCCACCTAACCGGTTTCATCCCAAGTGACCCAACCTTGATCCAACCATACAGTTATCCCAAAATCTAAGACCCAATCCAACGAAATCGACAGGGGCACGATAATATCTGTCAGATCTCCATCAAGACTTGAGAAGAGAAAGAAAGCAAAATGTCAAAATCATTGTCAACTCGATAAAATGAGGATCCAATGAAAGGCAATGATACGACGAAAAGGGAAAATGACTAAATTTAAATGCATGTTTATATATATAAGTTGTTTTATTACAAGATTTCTCTTTCAATAACCGATGAAACTAACAGAGTCTATGCAGGAAAGAAAATAATCTACAAATCTGAAACTAGCTGGAGCAGGATGGATAAATTGGTGGATAGATCTGAAGCATCAGCACCCCCTGCAATCTGCTGCCCCATCATGTCGATGCGGTCTAATAAAGTAGTGGCTCGGCTGACAGTCCCAGAATGAGCATCTATAACTGCCCTGGTCTGAAATACAATGGCGTCTCTGTCAGCAATGGCAGCATCTCTGGCCAAAATAGCGGCATCTCTCTCAGCAATGGCGACATCTTTCTCTGCTTTAGTAGCAATCAAGGCCAGGCGGAGTTGGGTATCCTCAGTAACCCGACTTGGGGCAAAATCAGATGAGATGGAATGATCTGTGGTATCAGCTGGGAAAATCACTTTAGAGTCATCAAAGGCACCATCCTGACTCAGACCGACCGAACCCGAGTCTCCGCGCAGCCACTGCACGTAAGCAAATGTCTGGATGTGGCAGCTATCACTATATTCTGCAAAGATCCTGTGAGACCAAAGATCATATACCCGTAGTAGATCCCTCTCGGTCTCGGGTGATATAAGGAATCGGTAGGCGGCTGCACCCGTGAAAGGGTGAAAATCCTGTATCTGATCAAACTGCCCTGTAACCGCCAAAGGATGATAAGTCGTCACGCCCCTCAAGCCAGCAATAGGGATGAAATCCAGGTTGGGCACGTTAGTCAAGAAACTCATAAAGGAGCAATAACCTGAGTAAATCAGGAGATGAAAAGGGTCCTCAATAACCAACAAAAATTCCACCCAGGAAGCCGCATCAATACAGCTCACGGGGCGAAATGAAAACTGCGTGGCTATGTCATGGCTGAAGCAAAACCCTCGACGACGAAAATGGCCGATGGGACTGAGATGACTCATGAACCACACGTATAGCAAAGTCGAGCTCCCTCTGAATACTCTGCCTCAGAAAGACTGGCAATATGAGGCTGACATGTAGGTATCCGCCAATATCATGGGGAGAATGGTGTGATCCTCCTGAAGGCCTCTAACAGCCGCGACAACCCGCATGTCCAACTGATCGGGTCCTGCAGGCAAGTACAAAACGGAGATGACACAGGCCATCAAAACGCCTAATCTCAAAGCACCCCAGCGCTCCTCGGATACGGAAAAATCACCAAACAATAGGTGAAAACTGTGGGGTGAGCCGAATCGGTCGATCAGGAAATGAAGAGGAACCATATGGTCTGATATGATCACCGGTAACAAGACTGCCCTCCGCAAACCGGTGAAAGTCAAGAATTGACGGCGCATGGAACCAACTGTAACCCTAGCACAAGGGCCATCTAACGGCAAGCCGGTGAAGCGAGCATACTCCTCGAGGGTGGGGGTCAGCTCTACTGTCCCTAACCTAAACACCTGACGGGCAGGGGCCCAATAGCTCAGAAGACCATCCACAAAGCCCGCTGGCACCCGAAAGGTTAATAAGGACCAAGAATGTCCCAAAAGACCATCTGCGATAATCCTATCTGCCGGCAATAAACTGTCCAACCAGCGGAGGAGGCTGCCAACCAACCCTGTGGGAGGAATGGAAGCCAAACGGACCACAGCATCTGAGGACGACATCTGTGGAGAAATAGTATTAAAAGACTGTACAGGGGTCATTCTCTATCCATAAATAAAAGCATGCATCATACAGTTAATAATAAAACATGTGAATTCCATAAAAAGAACTGTGCATGAATGAATAAATGAGTTCAGTACATAGTGCATAAATGGAAAAGAAGTCTAAACAGGTGCAAGTACAAAAGCCCTATCCTATCCTGATCTAGATAAAATCAATGTCATCTATGAAAGCGGGATCCTCGAACTGATCCCCTGGGGTCGTCGAAGTCGGAGGATCAAAGTTCATATTAGGAATGTATGGCTGCGCTGTGGCATCGGATGAGCTCGGGCCTGCATCATAACCTGTACCATCGGGATCATATGCATAAGCGTCCTCTGGAGTCCGGCCTAATACCCGGAGATACAGCGACAACTGCTCCACCTGGCGAGTCAAAGTGGCAATCTGCTCGGCATGAGTGGGGGTCCGAACGCAGGCAGCCCAATCGGTCATCATCACCGAGCCTGGAACCATGTCTCCGAGAAAGAAAGTGGCCTGGGTCTGAGGACCGATAGTACGGGGCACCCACTAGGTCCGGAAAGCCTCGCTCGTGCTAGGACCCGTAGAAAGCATCCGGCCGTCCTCCCCCGCAAGCATGATCTCTGAGGGCTGAGAATCCAGCGGCCATGATGTAGTGAATGGAAGGGAGTGCGGTATGCGGATCTCTCCGGTCACGCATCTGAAAGCGCGATCCCCCAGATACATCACCCAGCCTCCAACACTCTGCAGGGTGAGGCGACGGGTGGAAAGTTCAAACTCCGGGCCGGAAGGATGTCCATCGGTGAACCCCACAGCCAGATGCTCTGAGAGATAGGGAGTCCAGACAACCTCCGCAGCAGTGATCAGCTCCAGCTGAATGCGGCAATGGGCAAAGCTGCCCGACACTGGAACCTCCTCTAGAGTGCTGTGATGCCATTGCCGACCCCGGGGATAAGTGTCCGGGCCAAGAGTAGTGATGGGCCTCAGACAGGGGAGTCGCTCGTAGGCCCAGAACTGCGAACAGAAACAGTGAAAAGTATGAGTAACCGACAAATGCAGAAAAGAGAAATAAGTGAAGGAAAGTCCAGTAAGAAAAGAGGAAAAGAAGCCTCACCAGCAAGAAATGATAGAATCCAAGCCAAGCATCTGTCTGTCCCTCTGAACGTAGACGCAGACCATGGAGGAAGTAGGCAAAGGTGAAGGACCCCCAATCATAGTCGCTGATCCGGTCTACATCTCTGACAGCCCCTACGACGCTGAAGTGGATGGTAGAGGAGTTGTTCCCTAGGAAACAACCCCTCATGATAGTCAGGAACAAGCGCCGTAGTAGGATGTCACGAGTGCCCTGATCCGCTGGAATAGGTTGTGCGTATAGACCCCCAACAACATCGACGGCCAAAGCACCGGACCGAATACTACTGGCCTTAAAGACCCGGTCCTCAGCAGTGAAACCCAACAAAGTTCGGACCTCCGCTGGAGTAATATCGAGGTCCAGAGGGACACGGGACCCGGTGAACTCGATCCCCGTGATGTACCGCTAATCCCAGGGGGTCAGCACGACCTCACAGTCGAGAAGATGAAGAGACTGCGTCTGGTGGAACCAGCGCTCGGACAAAGCCCGCATATAACCCCAGGGGCACTGACGGGGAATGATAGTAAAGAAGTGACGGAAGCCCCAGGAGTCCACCACCGCCCGGTAGTCGCTGTGCAAAGCGGCGTAGAGTGAGTAGATGTTGAACCAGTAACCCCTCGGCTGGGTAAACTCAGGCACCTGTGAAAATCACCAACGGGTCAGTCCAGATAGAACAGAAATTGAGAAATCGAGAACAAATTCAGAGCAGAATCGAATATACCTCATTAGCAACAAGAGATGCCGGGGGGTGACGACTGAGATCCCGACCCAATAGATCGGGTATCTGGACAGAAGCGTCGGATAAGGGGCGATGAGAAGGGGGAGCTGGTGTGCTGGAAGACGGCTCCTCCACCACAACCTCCGGAGGAACAACCTCCTCAACGTCCGGATGATCAGGACGGATGACAGCCTCCGCCAAGCGACGAGCCTGACGGGTCCGAGGAGGAACAGGGGCAGGTGCAGCCCTACGACGGCGAACACCCGAAGTTCGAGAGGCGGAAGAGCTACTGGGCGCATCAGGATCCATAGCTGGAATAGAACGAGCGAGAAAGAAGGTAAGTTCCCTTTTAAAATTATGTCATGAATATTCTAAATTCCTACCCTCATCATATAATTAATGCAGCATGATGCATGTCAAAAAAAAAAAAAATCGGCAGAGTTACGTTTGTAAAATGGACATCCCATGCATATCCAAGCATGTTTTTCAAAGAACCCAAGCCACAACAGATCGAATTTGCATTCATATGTGTAAATAAAGCATGTAAAGTACCATAATGCATGATTTTCTTTCAAAAAGGGAACAAACAGATATGTGGGACCGCCTCATGAACATAAAATAGGACTCACACAGTTAATACATAGCATGTATATATGATAATACATAACATAGCATTGTAAAGCATACACTTTATCTCTAAACATGCAAATAGCCAAATGTATAGCAAAACATTGACAAAATTGAAAAGTGACCGGTCAAAATGTTACCTGTAGCGAGTAGATCGATTTAAGTGGAGCGGTTTTTGCAAGAAGGTTGAAAAAATCGCCAAAAGGGACGTGCAAAGGTGTGAAACCGTGTAGGATACGAAGGAAAGCGAATGAAAGCGACAGATCTGGGAAGCGGCTGGCCGCACTTAAGCCCGATCCTAGCCGCAGATCTATCTGCGGCTGGCTGCAGATCAATCTGCGGCTGGGCCCAGTGATCCCCCTTGGTCCGTTGCAAGTTTAATCGATCCTGAAACCCGTTGACTCATAGATTGGCAATGAAATACAGGATAACCAGCGATCACGAGATGGGTGACCGGCGACGAAACCCGGCCCCGACGAGACAATCGACGGCGACGATAACCGGCGATTACGAGATGGGTGACCGGCGACGAAACCCGGCCCCGACGAGGCGATCGACGGCGACGATAACCGGCGATCACGAGATGGGTGACCGGCGACGAAACCCGGCCCCGACGAGACGATCGACGGCGACGATAACCGGCGATCACGAGATGGGTGACCGGCGACGAAACCCGGCCCCGACGAGACGATCGACGGCGACGATAACCGGCGATCACGAGATGGGTGACCGGTGACGAAACCCGGCCCCGACGAGATAATAGACGGCGACGATAACCGGCGATTACGAGATGGGTGACCGGTGACGAAACCCGGCCCCAACGAGACGATCGACGGCGATCACGAGATGGGTGACCGGCGACGAAACCCGGCCCCGACGAGACGATCGACGGCGACGATAACCGGCGATCACGAGATGGGTGACCGGCGACGAAACCCGGCCCCGACGAGACGATCAACAGCGACGATAACTGGCAATCACGAGATGGGTGACCGGCAACGAAACCCGGCCCCGACGAGACGATCGACGGCGACGATAACCGGCGATCACGAGATGGGTGACCGGCGACGAAACCCGGCCCCGACGAGACGATCGACGACGACGATAACCGGTGATCACGAGATGGGTGACCGGTGACGAAACCCGGCCCCGACAAGACAATCGACGGGGACGATAACCGGCGATTACGAGATGGGTGACCGGCGACAAAACCCGTCCCCGACAAGAAAACCAACCGGCGACGATAACCGGGGGTTACGAGATGGGTGACCGGCGACGAAACCCGGCCCCGAACGAGACGATAGATTGAAAGAGTGAACCCAACGACTAACAAATATGGTCAGGGGGTTGAAGCATCGACACTCTTGCGGATGTTTTTGCATACATTATATCTTGTGTTGCATTGTAAGCTACATCTGTTGCATCATGTATGTACTGTCATCCTTAGACACTGTCAATCATGCATCAGGTGTCTATTTCTTTATCATGTTCATTTCATTTAAACATTGCATAAACATGATAAATAGGGGCAGCTGTAGACACCCAAATTTTGCGTTCCCTATACTAACCGTGACAGGAGGGCAAAATCGTCAATTGAACCTGCCTGCGAGAGCAAAAGACTCAATACAAGTGCGAACACTTGACGCCACCGCGACGATTTGCAGTCAAAATCAACGTGACGACAAAGCCATCCGAAATGAGCGTTCCCGAATAATGTGTCACGTCCCACAGTAATTTCCGGACTGCCAAATACAAGCCTTTCGGATAAAACTGACAGCACGACACGAGAATCGAGGTGCGGTGCGAGAACCGGGGAGAATTAAATAATCAAAGTGCATGGTGTGCTGAGTGGGGGGTGGGCGCCAGCCAGCCTATATCAGCTCATTTCTTCTCAGCATACAGGGAGTTCAGAAAAAATAGGAAGCAGCAGAAGGAATTTGGAGAGAACAGCAGCAGCAGCGCGAGAATAGAAAGAAAAATAGCATAGATCTTGCAATCAAATAGGAAAAAAGAGAGAAAAAAAGAGAGGAATAATATTTTTGTGATTTGATTGTATCACATAATCCTTTTTCTTCTATTCAAATACACAAATTTAGATCCATTTTGATCTCATTTGCAAGGTGAAAATCTCCTCAATTTTGCAATTTCTATCACATCTTTTGGTCAAATCAAATGAAGTTTTCATATGATTATGGAATAATAAATTAGGGAGTATTAGTGAGGGTTCCATCGGAACAAAATTCTTCCTAATAACCCGATGATATTTATTTATTGATTTCTTGTTTGTTTTTACGGTGTTATATTGGCATAGTTTCTTTTAAATCTCTATTTTAGGATGTCTTGGTATTGTTAGATTATCCGTGTTGGTTATTTCTTATAATATCCGATTGTGGGTGTGTGGAAATTTGGTTGTGAGCCTAGGAAAGCGACCCCGTGGTCCAAATCCGATGATGGACATATCTTGATGTATGTAGCGGGTACGATGTAGTCTCTTCGTAAATATGTAATATCGGGCCTTAAAACGACGCTAAGGCGAGAATCGGGTTTAAGGCCCCGTAAATAGTGAAATATGTGATTGTAGGCGTGTGGGTTATTTTGATGGCTTACATGCCCATGAATAACCCTCACGCATTTTAATGTTTTATTTGATTCACAATATTAAAAATTTGATTTCAAAGCCGAATAAATGAAGATTTTCATAAAATCAATCAAAGTAGGATATTAGAATCCCAAGGTTAAAATTTGGAAATACTAATGAATGTTGATTCCTATTCAACGAGAAAGCTAAAGAAAAAAATCGTTTTCAAACATCACAAAATTTGATTTTAGAAACAAATGATGTTTTATTAAACCGTTGTGCATAGGGTTAAAGAGATTCTAGAAATTGCCCATCATTTGAGTTACGAAGGCAACGTATAGATCTCGATTCATATTTTGACGAAGGTTTAAAACTCTTGTTTTGCCAAAACGACACTTAATGAAAATCTCATAGTTTTTGACAATTAAAATCAAAACCTGTCTCATAAAGAATAAGGCTTTCTCGTGTATACCGAAAAGACATTCCAAAGCGTTCTCAAATTAAAACACGATTTTCCCTAAAATCCAAATGATTCTTTTATACAAACTCACCACAACGTTCACATAGGCACACACACACACACACACATGCGCGCACACACACACATTTCATGAATTAAAGGATAGGAAAGCACCAAGATTGCGGTAACCGTGTTTCATGGAAGTCGAGGGGTACCTAACACCTTCCCCTCACTTAAGCAAGCCCCCGAACTCTATGAATCTCGATTCGCAGACCAATTAATTCGGAGTCACATATGAGCCAGCGATTTACAAAAGAACGAAATTCGGATGAGTTGGTACATCCATTTCAAATATACCAACTGGCGACTCTGGTTAATTGGCTCATCATAAAAAAATGATCTTTCAAAACCCCGTCGACATCAAAGCCGACCTTTTCCCAAAAGAATCACCTAAACGAAAAGGCTAAAATCGGAAAGGGCTACAACGATCGCATGAGCGAGAGAATCCCGGCGTCGACAATAAGAATATTATTAAAATAAGCTAAAATGGGTTTTATTGAATCTAGCCAAACATGGCCTTGTGACTCTTTGACTTTCTAACTGCTGAAAACCTCCAACAAAATTCTTAAAAATCAAGAGGAATTGAGAAGAAAATTCTTAAAAATCAAGAGGAAGAAGATTTCGCAAGCCATTCTTATCATCTATTTGGTCTAAAGAAGAAATCGAAGGTATAAAAATTACTCCAAACTTTAATTACTTCTCTTATGAAGTTTTCTTTTGTAATTTGGGGTTTTGTAGTATAAATTGGTTGTTATGCTATTGGGATTGTATAGTTTGTTTTAAGTTGTTGATAATTTATTTTATAGTAATAATCAAATTCATGAAACTTACTAAGAAATAGAAAATTTGAGTTTTAGTAAAATATGTATGTTTTGGCTTGTTTTGGAGGCAAAATTGATGGTTAATTCGTGTGGTAATCTGTAAATTAGTGATGGATTGTTGTTATGCGTTAAAAAACGAAAACAACAGAAGTTGAACGGACCAATTTGGTTGAGAAACGAATCCATAGCGATTGATTGCGCTAAATTTGTAAAAGTTTGTAAAACTAGTATGAATTGTGATTTTTAAGCCTTTAAAATAGTTGTTTAAGTTGTTTAAGATGTTAGAATCACTGTTTACATGTTGGATTTTGTTTTTACAAAGATTATAACATTTGGGTATAGTCAATTTGTTGTTAAAAGAAGAAAATTGGGAATTTTTGGCATTTTTCTGCGTTCTTCGCGAACTACAAAATTTGGAATTCAGGAAGCTCGCCCCGGCGAGCTCATTAAGCAAAATTTCTCGCCCCAGCGAGCTCATTGAACTATGTTTTCTCGCCCCGGCGAAGTCTCGCTCCGGCGAGATTGTTGTTAAGGAAATTCTCGCCCCGGCGAGAGTTTTGTGAAGGAATTCTCGCCCCGACGAGCTCAATGCAGAAAATGTTAATTTATTTTCTTTTTCTTTGTAGTCATGCTATGTTACCCTATGCATGTTTAAACTTAGACTAATGCATTAAATGAATACTAAGATATTGAGTGAATGCTAAGCATATACTCGATGATTATAAAATATAAAGATTGATGAACCTTAACTTAACGTTGAGTTTTAGGAATTCTTAATGATGATATTGCTATAATTAAGCTTACAACTTCTGAAGTGAGATTTATAACCAGAAAACAATCGAGATATTAAAATAAACTTGGATGAGAGTGCATCCTGAAGTGATAATACTATTGTAACTAATCATCGTTACTACTTTATAAACGGAATGTGTAGGTTGTTTTCTAAGTGTTGTTATGTGACTAATAAATGTTGTGCATGATTATATATCGTGTAGGATACGTGAAGTGCAAATAAGTATAGGCTAATTATGGTAATTGGTAATCTACGAACTAGGCAAATCTTTCAGTTCCTATTTGTTATGTGAATTAAATGATTAACTGTTTTAAATCTATGATGTAAAAGCATGATGCATTTTATATATGTTACAAGTATGAGACGACAAAGTCAAATTATGACTACGTTCATTAAATAAAGAATGTTGATTGAGTTATGGAACTAAATCTCTATTTGTTATGTGTTCATCATTATGCATGATATGTTAAGCCAAATGTTTATGATTTGAATAATGAGCATGTTATCTATGTACTATGTGATGCATGCAAACTGTTAGATTTTGCTGAGCTGTCGAGCTCATTCTTGCAAATAACCACTTTTGCAGGTTAAAGATTCAAGGTAACGTTATGTGCTGCTTGAATGGCATGATTCAGATGTTATGCATGAAGAATAATTGTGTTAGCTTAAATTTATGTTTTTGAACCATGATTAAGGTGTTGGGATATTTGTATGTATAACAAATATAACTCATACACGCAAGTGCACGCGATCCACAAGTAATATAAAGTAAGTAAAGTATCGATCCCACGAGGAATTGAATTGCATTTATGATTACAAACACCGATTTTATAATTATTTTGGTCTCTTTAAACAATTGATTTTAGTGATGAGATAATCTAACGATTACTAATGAAACAATTAGAACAAATATGGTTGTAAAAATACAGATTTTATGGGCTTGGGATTATAATATCACTTCATACACACTTAGATTGTCATGCTTCCTATTGTTGCTAATTGATTACTATAGAATGTTGGTCGAAAACACGAAAGTAAAATATGACCATCTCTCGATGCACCATATCCATATCACATTAAATCCACAATTGATAGAATGAATGTGAACACCCTAGATGACTCACGCACTATGTTTCTATGTGAATTACAATCAAAAGGGTTTAAGAACAAGTTTTCAATAGGCCACACATGGTGCTTCGGTATATCTCTATCCTAAGCACGAATCATAATTTCACGAGGAATGTAAAGATTATGAACATATGCTAGCATAATTAGATCTCAATTTATATTTCCTTTCTCAATTCCATATAAATTATCACAGTAATTGGTGATCAAGCAATTAAACATGAAGTACAGATTATGCTAGACATTCATTTTATAACCAACTAGCAAAAATAAGGAAGCATTTCAATTCTTAGTAATGCAAAAGATCCATTATAATCCCAAGAATTTAGTTTAGTTCATAATAACAATTATAGAATTCATCATACATAATTGGTTCATCATCATAATTACAGAATAGAAAAAATTAATCAAAACATGAAATATTAATGCTCCCTGTTTCCGTTCTGTAACTTCTGACGAAATTCCAAGTTGTGTAGATTGTTGATTTCTTGTTCCCAGTCTCCAATTCAGCATCTATATAGCTCCATTCTTCAGTTCCCAAATGCAAATTGTGCTCAGCTGGTTGTTTCCAAGTTTGAAGCTAGAATGCAGTAAACTATTCTAATTTTCGTGTAGGAGGAGAGCTCCCAAATTGAATTCCAAAATTGGTTAATAATGCATGCATGATTTGTCTTATTTTGACTTATTAAGATTCCCACTAATAAAGTTCAAACCCACTGAATCCTCAAAATCAGGCACTACTCCATTTTCTGATAATGCTGCTTCGCTGGATGGAACGTGCTGCATGGCTGGCTGGCGACAGGCTCAAGGCCAAGCAGGGCGCAGCTGCGCCGGCTGCCAGTTTACTGCAGTGCTGCCGTAACATAATTTTCTCGACTCTCGTGTCCTGCACAAGCAACAAACAATCAAATAGATCCCATCCACAAATGCAATAAACCCCGAGTCAAATTTACCAAAAACCATGCAAAAGCCGTATAATGAGAGAGTGAATCAAAACTGAAAGAGAGGGAAAAATGCATGAAAATGCACTAAGTAGCTATTAGATAAGCAACAAATGAAACCAAATAGCATCCAATAAGTAGGTATGAAACCTACTTATCAAATACCCCCAAACTTAAATTGTTGCTTGTCCTCAAGCAATTACAATGAAATAAATGCAAACATGAATGCAATGTAATGATATAAGAATGCACCATGACCCTCATCCATTAGTAATCAATCCAAAAAAATTTGCCTTAGAAGAATCTAGCGTCACATCAAAACTTGGTCCGTGTACCATGAAAGTCATGCAACTCAAATATGTAGTGAACGATAAAGTGTGTGTGTGTGTAGTAATCATCAAACTTGTAGCAACCCAAATGATTTTCATAATATGTTTCTTAGGGGAAATTTATATACACAAACTTTCATAATAAAAGGGTAGATATAGTTAAAACCATACTATGTCCAAGTTGAGTACCGACTTAGAGGTTATTCGGACTATGACGCTTGGTTGTGCAATGCCTAGTTCCCTTAGGCTATTCAATGATACCCATGTAATGAGCTTTCAACCAACGACTCCCAAACCAATTGGTCTTAGGGCGCTAGGTGTAGAGACATCCCCTAGGGTGTACTTACTCAAATATTAAAGGCCACAAAACTAGGCTAACCAAGCATTTATTTATTTATTTTTATTTTTATTTTTATTTTTTTTTATATCAACGAATGCGTTTTACGCTCCATTTCGTTGCACAAATACTCTACTAAGTGCTCCCCCAAACTTGAACACGTGTGGTCTCAGCTAATACTACCCACAATTGCCTCAATCATTAATAACACAACAAATTCCCCCCATAACTCAATTATGCGAATCTTTAGGCTACTTAGTGAGATAACTACTAAAAACGTGCAAACCGGTTCTATCATAATCCACACAAGATAGGAGATACAAAATATCATGACATTCGACCCAAGTCTTAGCAATTAGCAAAAATCAAAAAATTTCATCATAGGCATGTAAGGATGTATACCAATCAAGATAAGAGGATCATGTAACTAAACTACATGATGTGATATGATATGCATGAGAAATTTTGGAATTTTTTTTTTTGATTTTTTTTTGTGCAATAATCTACGAATTAACGAAAATAAGCAAACAAATACCTAAACTAACAATAAAAACAGATAATTGAAAGCATCACAAAAGAAACTAGGCAAGCCTAATACCCCCAAACTTAAAACATGCAATGTACTCATTGGAGATAAAAGGGTAAAGAGTACTCCCCTAAGAAGCGTCCTCAGCGCCGCTAGGCGGCGTGTCGGGCGGAGGATAAGGGATGCCGGAGCCGAATGTGGGAAACTCAACGTGGACCCCCTGCTGACTGAATGCCTCCAACAATGCACCCGCAAAGGAGACGTTGTAATCCCTGAAGCTCGTGTGCAACGCGTCCATGCGGTGCTGCAGGCGGCGCATGTCGCGCTCGTGTCCACTGGCTCCCCTCTGCTGTACTGGCGGGGCAGGCACATCCTCCTTACTGGCCTCCTCCTTATCAGCCATAATAAAACCCAACCCATTCGGCCGGGACTCTCCACCGCGCCATACATTATACTTTCGGATCGTGGCGCTGTCGATGTCCCGCATAGGTAATTGGAGAGTCTCCTCGCCCCATTCCACGTTCGCCACTAGGCATAAGCGTGTGATGATCGAGGCATGTGGAATGGCACCGGGAGTGACAGCCCGCATGAAACAAAGCATGGACTGGTTGATGATATATCCCACGTCAATGCTCCCACCATGCAGAATGCGGTGTAAAAGTACCGCGCGGTCCCGTGTCACGTCCTGATGATGGGTGGTTGGCAAGATACTCGTGCAAATGAAGTCGTACCATGCCTTGGCATATCTGTTCAACTGAGGGCGCAATTGGATACCTGAAAAGCAAACAAGCATGTTAAAATGAAATCACACAAACTAAATAAAAATCACGCAAGAATAAAAATAATAATAGTAATCTCGGGTTGCCTCCCGAGGAGCGATTTGGTTTAAAGTCGGTTAGCTCGACTATCATTGATGCTCAGTCCATTGCTAGGACAACTGAGGATTTTTGGCGATCGAACTCGCCTCCCCAATAGTGCTTCAATCTTTGGCCATTAACCTTGAATGGTTGTTCACTGTCCTTTCCAACAATTTCGATGGCTCCGTGTGGGAATACAGCTGTGATGGTAGAGGGACCCGACCATCGGGATTTGAGCTTTCTCGGGAATAACTTGAGCCTGGAGTTGAATAGCAAGACCTCTTGGCCAGGTTCAAATTTCCTCTCAATGATCTTTCGGTCGTGCCATCTCTTTACCTTCTCCTTGTAGAGTTTAGAATTCTCATAGGCCTGCAATCGGAACTCATCAAGTTCATTTAGCTGTAAAAGTCTCCTTTCTCCTGCTGCAGATGGGTCGAAATTCAACTTTTTAATCGCCCAGTAAGCTTTGTGCTCTAATTCGACCGGTAGATGACAAGCTTTGCTATAAACCATGTGGTAAGGAGACATGCCAAGAGGTGTCTTATATGCAGTTCTATAAGCCCACAAGGCTTCATCTAGCTTTAGAGACCAATCTTTTCTGGAAGGATTAACAATCTTTTCCAGAATTCTTTTTACCTCTCGGTCGGATACTTCGGCTTGACCATTTGTCTATGGATGGTAGGCTGTGGCAATTCTGTGTCTCACTCCATATTTGGCCAGGAGGGCTGTGAACTGTTTGTTGCAAAAATGGCTGCCCTCATCACTGATGATCGCCCGTGGAGTGCCAAACCTAGTAAAAATGCTCTTTTATATGAACCTCAAAACTACCTTAGCATCATTGGTCGGTAACGCCGAAGCTTCTACCCATTTGGACACGTAATTAACCGCTAGAAGGATATAGAGATTGTTGCTGGATGATGGAAATGGTCCCATGAAGTCTATGCTCCATACGTCAAAGATCTCCACCTCTAAGATCACATTTAGTAGCATTTCATTACGGTTGGAGATGTTGCCCACCCATTGGCATCGATCATAATTCTTTATGAATTGGTGGGCATCTTTGAACAAGGTGGGCCAATAAAACCTGGCCTGGAGTACCTTGGTTGTTGTTCTCTGCGTTCCATAATGGCCGCCATATAGAGAAGAATGACATACATGTAATATATTGGTAGTCTCGACATCGGGGATGCATCTTCGGATCACAAGATCCGTGCATTGTTTGAACAATTACGGCTCATCCCACATGTATCTCTTTGTATCATGCAAAAATTTCTTCTTCTGCTGAGAAGTTAGATCTAGTGGTAGCACATGACTCACAAGATAGTTGACAATATCAGCGAACCATGGGATCTCTGATGTGACTGCAAATAGCTGCTCATCAGGGAAGTAATCGTTTATTTCAACCTTCTCTTTGCTCTCCAAATCCGGATTGTCTAATCTGGAAAGATGATCGGCTACCAGATTTTTCGTGCCTTTCTTGTCCTTAATTTCCAAGTCAAATTCTTGGAGCAAAAGGATCCACCTGATTAATCTTGGTTTGGCGTCTTTCTTTGAGATTAAATACCGAATTGCTGCATGATCAGTGTACACCACTACCTTTGTTCCAATGAGATAGGCTCGGAACTTGTCGAATGCATAAACAACCGCGAGTAGTTCCTTCTCGGTGGTGGTGTAATTCATTTGGGCCTATGAAAGTGTTTTGCTGGCATAGTAGACTGCATGTAAAACCTTATCTCTACGCTATCCCAATACCACACCCACAGCGTAGTCACTAGCATCACACATAAGCTCAAATGGAAGAGACCAATCCGGTGCCACTATCACAGGTGCTGTTGTCAACTTCTGTTTCAACAACTCAAAGGCCGTTAAGCAATTATCATCGAATAGAAATGGGACATCTTTTTCCAACAGATTGCACAGGGGTTTTGTGATTTTGGAGAAGTCTTTGATAAATCTCCGGTAGAATCCAGCATGGCCCAAAAAACTTCGAACTCCCTTTACAGAAGTCGGTGGAGGCAATTTCTCGATAGTTTCTAACTTTGCTTTATCCACCTCCAAACCTTTGGCTAAGACTTTGTGACCCAAAATTATTCCTTCATGAACCATGAAATGACATTTCTCCCAATTCAGCACAAGATTTGTTTCCACGCATCTCTTCAATACCATGACTAAATTCTCTAGACAGCTGTCAAAGGAATTTCCAAACACTGAGAAGTCATCCATGAAGACCTCCATGTTGATTTCCACCATGTTCGAAAATATTGCCATCATGCACCGCTGAAATGTGGCAGGAGCATTACATAGACCAAAAGACATTCGCCTGAAAGCAAAAGTTCCATAAGGACAAGTAAAAGTGGTCTTCTCTTGATCCTCTGGAGCGATGGCAATTTGATTATAACCAGAATATCCGTCAAACAAACAGTAGTACTCATGCCCTGCAAGTCTGTCCAACATTTGATCAATGAATGGAAGTGGGAAGTGATCCTTCCTTGTGGCTTTGTTGAGCTTTATGTAGTCCATGCAAACTCTCCACCCCGTGACTGTTCGGGTTGGTATTAGCTCGTTGTTCTCATTTCTTACCACAGTTATTCCTCCCTTCTTGGGTACACACTATACCGGGCTTACCCACGGACTGTCAAAAATGGGATAAATGATCCCGACGTCTAACCATTTCAGAATTTCTGCTTTCACTACTTCTTTCATGATAGGATTCATCCTTCTTTGATGCTCTATGGTAGGCTTGTTGTTGGTTGATTTCGCAATCAATAAAACACGCGCAAGTATACGCGGTCCACAAGTAATATAAGATAAGTAAGTGTCGAACCCACGAGGAATTATGTTAAATAATTACCAAATATCAATCGCATATAAAATCAATCTAATTTAAACAATGACAATATGGTTTGTGCTTGTTGTTGATTATAACTAAAATAAAGACAATTTAGAAAGCAAGGTTTTACTAACACGGATAAAGTTCAAGATAAAAAGGTCTAAGATTACAATATCCCCCAACTCTTCATTTAAACATCATACTCTCTCTTGTTTAGTAAATTAGAACATAAGAATTGCTATCCGAGAAATCACAAGTATATATAAGCCTCTCTCGATGGTCGAATACATATTTCCTATTGTGGTGTATAGATATGTTTCTATTCTATACACTAGCAAGAATCTCATATCAAAAACAATTAATAAGACACATGTCACGTAAAATCCCATTAACCATTCTATCAATTACCAACTTTCACAATAGAAATCATTAAGCATGATTCTCAAATGGATACATGTGGTATTTAGGTATATGTCTATCCTAAATACAATCAAATTATCAATCCTCAAGAGTAATACATAAGACTCACGTCACATAATCTCATACATTATCCATAAAGAATATCTAACTTTCACATGAATTCATAACTAGGTCTCAACTTACACTTCCTCTCTCAATTCCATATAAGTTACCAAGGTAATTACGGGCCAAGCAATTAATCCTTAAGCAAAGGTTATGAACTCCAATTCATGTAATGACTAACTACCAATCAAAGAGAGAGCATTCAATTTAAACTACAAGTTGGGTTCCATTGCAATCTTAGAATGAAGAGTTTAGCTCATATTCAATTTCAACAACATCATAATCTGATTATAGTACATGGTTTGGAATAACAAAATAAGAAATAAGAACTACAACATATGAAGAAACACCCCTTTTGTGGTGAAATTCCCGAATTGGTGTGGTGTAGATCTTCTTGAGTTGCTCTTGCTTCCTATTTCATGCTCCTCGCCTCCTTGAGTTGATGAAAATCAGATGATTATTACCTTTGTTCCTTTGTTCTTCTTCTTTTTCTCTCAAACCCTAGCCTCCAAATTGTGTAGCAAAACTTCAATAATTTATTCTCCACTCCCTGGATGGCTGCTAATCTGATTACTCTCTCTCCTTCCTTTTCCATTGTGCTCCCGAATTTCCTCCACTAAAACTCCACTACCAGCAGAAGTGGCAAACGCCAGCCATATCTCTTGTCCAGACCTGTCGCCCCGGCGACAAAAATACACTGAGAGATGCCGCCCCGGCGACAACGTCGCCCCGGCGCTGAAAGTAAGCCTGGGATTGTCGCCTCGGCGATGGAGCTTACTGCTGGTACTTGACATTTTTCTCCAAAAGTTCCACAATTCCACAATTTTCTACTTAGTGTCGCTTCCTGTACAATAATGAAATAAGTAGTGAAATGGTGCTATAAATGCTTAAAGATAGCCGAGAATTGAGCCTAGAAAACATCTAATTCGTAGGTATAAAACCCACTCATCACTTGTTGTCATCTTCCATCAAGATTTTGTGCATGCAAAATGAGGGGCTGATTCCCTTTATATCTGCAATGGTCCATCCAATAGCCCCTTGGAATTCTCTGAGGATTCTTATTAGCTTGGCTTCCTGCAAAGATGTTAGTGCAGAGGAAATAATGACAGGTAAAGTATCTGAAGTGCCTAGATATGCATACCTGAGGTGACTAGGTAAGGGTTTTAGATCAAGTTTAGGAGGTACGTCTCTAGATGGTTTTAAATGAGATGAGGCATCGTTTGAGCTTTTCAAGGGCTCAATAGGTACCTTGAACTTTGCCATCCTGGGTGTTGCATCTAGAAAATGAACATACTCACAGTTCTCAGGTTCGTCCAAGTTAATGTCTCCTGTTAGTGTCATCTCAAGCAAGTCACTATGTGTGGCCTTAATGAATTCCTCGGTCACTGCCTTTTCAATGATGTCAACTCGGAAACATTCTTCCTCTTCGGTCGAAAATTTCATAGCCTTGAAAACATTAAAGGTGACTTCTTGGTCTTGAACCCTCATTGTCAATTCTCCTTTTTTCACATCAATGAGAGTTCTCCCGGTAGCTAGAAATGGCCTCCCAAGTATGATAGGAATGTCCTTGTCCTCCTCAAAGTCTAGGATTATGAAATCAGCTGGGAAAATGAACTTATCAACCTTAACAAGAACATCTTCCACAATACCTCTCGGATAAGTGACTGAACGATCTGCTAGCTGAAGAGAGACATTTGTTGGCTTGGGTGCTGGTAGTCCCAACTGAGTAAAAACGGACAATGGCATGAGATTAATGCTTGCACCAAGATCACACAAGCATTTTTTGAATGACAGGTCTCCAATGGTACAAGGAATGGTGAAACTGCCCGGATCCTTTAATTTTGGGGGAAGCTTCCTTTGTAAAATCGCACTGCATTCTTCTGTCAAAGCTACAATTTCAAAATCTTACAATTTCTTCTTTCTTGACAGAATACTCTTCATGAACTTGGCATAGCTCGGCATTTGTTCTAAGGCTTCTGCAAATGGTATATTGATCTGAAACTTTTTGAAAACCTCAAGAAACTTAGAAAATTGCTTGTCCATTTTCTGCTTTTGCTGCCTTTGAGGGTACAAAACTGGTGGGTAGTACCTGGTGGGAGGGGGTTGAGTCTTTTCTGTGCTTTTTATGGGTGTGGGTTCAGATTTCTCAATGCTATCCTCTTCTTCAAAAAGTTCAACAGATGCAGTTTCTAGGGAAGGGCGCAGCTGCGCCGTCTCCCTTTGCAACATGGGTGCAGCTGAGCTATCTGCTCGTGTGACAGTGGCGCAGCTGCGCTGTCTGGCAGGGTCTGCTTCCCACTTCTAGTGGTGACAGCTTGGCATTGCTCCTTCCCATTTCTCCTCGGATTGATTTCTGTGTCGCTAGGAAGAGCTCGTTGAGGTCTGCTAGACAACAAACTGAACAATTGACTCATTTGATTTTCTAGATTCTTGAAGCCTAATGTTTAGCCTTGCTCCAACCTATTAGTTTTCACTCATTTCAGCGACCTTCCTATCAGTAGCTGTGACTTGTTGCTGATTGTGGAACCCCGGAGGATTGAGAGGTTTTGGAGCTTGTGAATTATCTTGACGGTTGCTCCATGAGAAGTTCGGGTGATTCCTATTCCCCGGAGCGTAGTTGTTCTGATATTGATTTGCTGGCCGCTGATAGTTGCTCACAAAGTGCACAGATTCAGCATTGATGGCACATTGATCCGAAGAGTGTGAACCTACACAAAGCTCACAAATCATGGAAACTTGCTGCCCTTTTCCTTCATATATGTTGTCAAGCTTTTTGACTATAGCTGAAATCTGGGCTTGAAGTGAAGTGGCCGTGTCAACCTCTAGTATCCCTACCACTTTTGGTTGGCTGGATCTGGAGGGTGGCCATTGATAGTTATTTGCAGCCATGGTCTCCAAAAGTTTATAAGCTTCGTCATAGTTTTTACCCATGAACGCTCCATCTGCAGCTGCATCAATGACTGCCCGTGTTTGAATATTCAACCCATTGTAAAATGTGTTGAGTTGCATCCATTGCGGCAAACCGTGATGTGGACACTTTCTCAATAGTTCCTTGTATCGCTCCCATGTCTCATACAAGGATTCTCCATGATGTTGCTCATATGAGGATATGTTATTTCTCAACTTAGCAGTTTTGGCTGGTGGGAAGAACTTTGCTAAAAATTTCTGTGCCAAATCTTGCCAAGTAGTAATAGATCCCGGTGGGAGTGAGTGTAACCAACTCTTTGCTTTATCCCTCAATGTGAATGGGAATAGTCGCAATCTCACTACATCTTCAGAAATCCCACTGAATTTGAACGTATCACAGATCTCTAAGAAATTTATCAAGTGCTCATTCGGATCATCAACCACCATTCCTCCGAATTGGACAGAATTTTGGATTATATGGATAGTCCCTGGCTTGATTTCGAAGGAATTGGCTGTTATGGCTGGCCTTGAGATACTTGATTGCAAATCATTGATTCTTGGCGTAGCATAATCTCTTAATGCTTTTTGTGCTTCTCCCGCCATTGCTTGTGGTTGCTCTAGATCCTCCAGTGTATTTTCAGCACACTTCCTTGATTGTTGAACGCTTTTCTCAATGTTATCCACAAAAGGCAATAGGCCAGGATTCTTCGACTGAGTATGCATACACTACTCAGGAGTACCTATCACAATATAGAAGAAAATAAAATAGAATTAGGATAAGAACAAATTTGTTTAACTAAAACCAATCTAATTTAAATTGATGATGAAAGTTATAAACGCAATTACAGTTCCCCGGCAACGGCGCCAAAAACTTGTTGGGATATTTGTATGTATAACAAATATAACGCATACACGCAAGTGCACGCGATCCACAAGTAATATAAAGTAAGTAAAGTATCGATCCCACGAGGAATTGAATTGCATTTATGATTACAAACACCGATTTTATAATTATTTCGGTCTCTTTAAACAATTGATTTTAGTGATGAGATAATCTAACGATTACTAATGAAACAATTAGAACAAATTTGGTTGTAAAAATACAGATTTTATGGGCTTGGGATTATAATATCACTTCATACACACTTAGATTGTCATGCTTCCTATTGTTGCTAATTGATTACTATAGAATGTTGGTCGAAAACACGAAAGTAAAATATGACCATCTCTCGATACACCATATCCATATCACATTAAATCCACAATTGATAGAATGAATGTGAACACCCTAGATGACTCACGCACTATATTTCTATGTGAATTACAATCAAAAGGGTTTAAGAACAAGTTTTCAATAGGCCACACATGGTGCTTTGGTATATCTCTATCCTAAGCACGAATCATAATTTCACGAGGAATGTAAAGATTATGAACATATGCTAGCATAATTAGATCTCAATTTATATTTCCTTTCTCAATTCCATATAAATTATCACAGTAATTGGTGATCAAGCAATTAAACATGAAGTACAGATTATGCTAGACATTCATTTTATAACCAACTAGCAAAAATAAGGAAGCATTTCAATTCTTAGTAATGCAAAAGATCCATTATAATCCCAAGAATTAAGTTTAGTTCATAATAACAATAATAGAATTCATCATACATAATTGGTTCATCATCATAATTATAGAATAGGAAAAATTAATCAAAACATGAAATATTAATGCTCCCTGTTTCCGTTCTGTAACTTCTGACGAAATTCCAAGTTGTGTAGATTGTTGATTTCTTGCTCTCAATCTCCAATTCAGCATCTATATAGCTCCATTCTTCAGTTCCCAAATGCAAATTGTGCTCAGCTGGTTGTTTCCAAGTTTGAAGCTAGAATGCAGTAAACTATTCTAATTTTCGTGTAGGAGGAGAGCTCCCAAATTGAATTCCAAAATTGGTTAATAATGCATGCATGATTTATCTTATTTTGACTTATTATGATTCTCACTAATAAAGTTCAAACCTACTGAATCCTCAAAATCAGGCACTACTCCATTTTTTGATAATGTTGCTTCGCTGGATAGAACGTGTTGCATGGCTGGCTGGCGACAAGCGCAGCTGCGCCGGTGCCCTTTGTTAAAGGGGCGCAGCTGCGCCGGGGGCAGGGAATAAACAGGAGGGGCGCAGCTGCGCCGGCCTCAAGGCCAAGCAGGGCGCAGCTGCGCCGGCTGCCAGTTTACTACAGTGCTGCCGTAACATAATTTTCTCGACTCTCGTGTCCTGCACAAGCAACAAACAATCAAATAGCTCCCATCCACAAATGCAATAAACCCCGAGTCAAATTTACCAAAAACCATGCAAAAGCCGTATAATGAGAGTAGTGAATCAAAACCGAAAGAGAGGAAACAATGCATGAAAATGCACTAAGTAGCTATTAGATAAGCAACAAATGAAACCAAATAGCATCCAATAAGTAGGTATGAAACCTACTTATCATAAGGTTCTGGACGATGTATTTGATTATGAATTAAATGTAACAGATGTTGAGTTGTAAAATTTGTATTGACTTATAATTTAATTTTATCCAATGTATAAAGGGTATTGAAGCTAGAAGTAAGTTTATTTTTATTATAACTCTGATGAAGCGAATCATAAAATAAATATGATTCTAGAATACGTAAATGATTTAAGGTTATGATTCGGGGAAAACAAAGAAAAAAAACTGAAAAGTTTAAATTATTCCGCATTTTATTAAGTTTAACACTGAATATTGTTGTAAAGTCAAAATTTATTGACATCGTGCTTATGTTCGCAATTTTGTGTTCTCGAAAATATATTGGGTCAATGTTTGAACCAATAAGTGAAAAAAATCTTATTATTCGTATGTCTATGCTAATTGTTTCAGCTAGACAAAAATAATTTGAAATTATCAAAATGTATTTTGAACGATAGAGTCATCGATGCAATTGAACCTAGTATTAGATGTGATCAAAGGATCATCAGCCCATTATGGTATGATGTAGTATGACAAAGTCTTAAAATGACGGCATCCTCAACGTACTATTAAGACGGTACGATATCATAACGTCATAAAAGAATTTTTTTTTTATGTTAAGTTATGAACAGATATGCCAATTGAGTTGGCTAAAAATATTTTGACTAATGTCTGAATTGTTGTTTGAGGTCTATGCTAACTGATTCGGCTAGACGACTGTTGAAAGGTGTTTATGAAGTTCAAGAGTTCTTTGAGAATTTATGCCAAATCAGATTGTTCTGGTATGGAATTTATATTAAGTCTGAGGTGAACCAACCCTGTAATGGGGGATACGCAATAGCATTAATATGTATGTGCACAATACATAGTACGAAGAGCTGATCACCTGGAGTACGAGAAGAGATGGTCCATAGTCTTTTGACTGTTAAAGATTACAGTAGAAATATATGTTAACCTAGGACAAGGTTCAAGTCTTTACGACTCCTCAACATGATATTGAAAGTTTTTGAATGAATCTTTTTAATTCCTAAGTTATTCATAATGTTTCCCAATTATTAAACAATTGTGGAAGATTCTTATTCTTTTGAAAGGTGGAAAGAAGGATATTCCTTAAGAAGGGATAAGTAGTAGAATGTGATGAGTAAATTAAACAAAATATAATAAATCCAAGAAAAAAATGAATTTCTAAAAAGGGAAGCGATAAATTTAGCTGATGATGAGAATTTTTTTTAGACGAAAAAGATGTGAAGAATGCGATTATCTTAGAAAAATTCTTAGAGAAAGAATTTGGTTGTAGAACCCAATGAATAAGTAGAGATTAATGTAAAGTCCATTTTAAAAGATGGAATGAACGATTATTAGTAAGTCAAAATTTCGAGGACGAAATTCTTAAAAGAAAGTGTGAATGTAATATCCCAGAGTAGAAATGAGTATGCTGTAATTTCGAGAACGAAATTCTTAGGGGTAAATATGATATCCCGAGTTTTCAGAAATTATTTTATAAATATAAAATAAGAATTTAATAAATAAAATTCTTATTATGTGATTTATGGGATAAATTTAATATTTAATAGTAATTTAACTATTAAATAAATGATTTAAATTAATAAAATAAGGAATTTGAGAAGGTTAATTAAGTAATAATAATTAACTAAGGATAAGATAAAAATTAAATGATGAATTAAATTTCATGTACAAGGTAATTAATTCTCTTAATTAAAATTAGAGAATTAATATATGCATTTTTTTAATAAAAATGAGGGAGTTAATTAAACTCTTTATACTAGTATCTTACGTATAAATGTAATATATTATTGTGTTGGCTTAATATATAATATTCTGTCAAATTGATATAGTTAAATAGATTGTCTGAAAATAATTTATGGAGGGAAAGAATGAATTTAATTTAGTTGTACAATATTAGTTATATAAATTAAATTAGTTATTTAAGATAATTAACAGAATAATTAAGTGAATTGTTATTATTCAATAATGGAATCCATGTCCATACAGATATATAGCTTTAATAATTGTGATTGGCATTTTCATATGGACATTACTGGGTGGAAAGAAAAGTGATTGAAAATTTAAAATTTAAGGACAAAAAGTACAACATGGAGACTAATGATGGGGTGCATTATTTCGAACAACCCATCCGAATTTTCTCTCATTATATTACTACGAATATGTATCATATTATACATAAGGTTTTCAAGTACAGAACATTTATAATGTTGTTGTTTGACAAATGATTATAATAATAATTATTATAGTATTATTATTATATACACCTTATGAAATAATTATAAGGAGGAGTGAGGAATAATGAGACCCGTGACCATGCTAATTAGAATAACCAAACCCGTGAGTGAAACAAAGGACGCAATATCTGAACCAAATGATAAGCATAGCTACATGTTCAGACAAAGATGCATGTGGGGGTTATCAAATATGGTGTAAAACAACTCCGTGATTGCTGAAAATCAGCAAAAAGTAGGCCACAATGTTCCCCACGAAAACAAATCAACCCATTTCCACCTATGTCGGCAGGATAATTATAGAGAGAGGAGTGAGAAAAGAATCAAGTCATTTTCCAACAAAGGTCATGGGAAAGTATTCAAACATTTACGTTAAACAAATGTAATGGGAAATGTAATTATTCAAACACTTTGTATTAAACAAATGTCACGGGTGAATGGTGATGCTTCTTTTTTGAAAAGATGATTTACGGAGAATATTTTGAGGAGAGAAAAAGAATCATAGTTTCTCACTTTTTTATTCCCTTTTGATTCTAAAGTCGTTCTCTCTATATATCCATGCTCTTGATCTACATTTTTTTATGCTTCTTGATCTTATGTCATGTCACTACTCTATCCTTCGATTTCTTTGTTTCTCGCCGGAGAAACTATTTTCCCTCAATGAAATGCTGTCGTTCAGAGAGATACATTTGAAGGTTTCTTTTGTACGAGCAAGCAAGTTAGATAATAAAAGGTTAACCATATCCATTGGAGCAAGAGACTGATATGAGTATTAAGTGAAGGGATAGATTTATAGAGAGAAATTTCAAAGTGTGGGCATCTATAATTTAAAGAGAAAAGTCGGCCTTCTATATTTTTAGAGAGAGAAACGGACGGGGAGGAGAGAGAGAACGGCGAGAGAAGAAGAAGGTTCGCTGGTGGTGAGAGGATGCATAGAGGGAAGTAAATATATACACGCACGTAGGCATAGTTGTAGACAGGGCCGGTCCTGGGCTTTGTAAGGCCCAGGGCGAAATTTCTCGAGGGTGCCCAGTGACGGGGTTCGAGGGCAGCGCCCCCGAGCCAAATTTTTTATAATATTTTTGTATTTTTTTTTTTAATTTGATGGGAGTTCGTAGTGTGTTGAAATAAAATACTTTTTTTAATATAAAGGTTTGACAAAAAAAAATTTACAACATAATTAAAACAATATTTCATATCAACAATTGTAAAAGTGTTTTTGAAAAAAAAAAAATTAAAAAAATAGTAAGGTTGCCTTTGTAGTCAATATTGTGCCATTTAAGGTCATTGTGTGAAATTAACCCTATGGTTTGGTCATTTGTCATATTACGCTAATTCTTTTTTTTCCCCTTAGAATTTAAGCATTGAAAAATTACAAATAGAAAACATTTAATGTATGGTTGGTCATTTGTCATATTAGGCTAGTTCTTTTTTTTCCCCTTAGAATTTAAGCATTGAAAAATTACAAATAGAAAACATTTAATGTTTGAGCTTTTTTTGGACCGTTAGTGAAAAAAGAAATGGAAAGCAAAATCAAAATGCACACCGCTAGGACTTGAACCCAGGTCTATACTAGGACAAAGAACTCTCTTACCACTAGTCAACTGAAGTTTTACTTATAAATATACATACATACACATATATACACAAACTTATAATTAATTTTGGGCCCTCTTTAACTTTGGGCCCTGGGCGGTCGCCCTGGTTGCCCTGGCCCAAGGCCGGCCCTGGTTGTAGAGAGAGAGAGAGATGCAGGGGAATAATAAACAACCTTTCTAGCATGGGAAACTTGCATGGGTGCTGCATGGAGTAGGTTGTTAATATAGGCGATGATTTACGGACTAAGGCAAGTTTTTTTCAGAACTTGCTCTTATGTGTAAAATGTCATTATATGTTAATGCGTTGTTACATTATAACATGCTATGAACTGTTAATTTAGGCTGATGTGTTCATTTTAACTGTTCAATTAAACTTCATACTGTGCAGTGAAAAACATGATATATGACTTATGTGTTAATATGTTTACATGTATAATTGTTATACATGGATATATTGTGAAACATGCATGATACATGATTTATGTGTTATGTGTAATTGTTAAACTTGCGGGCAACATTGTTGCTCACCCACGCCACAAACAGATTTTTGCAGCTAGCGAAAAAGGACCTGGATGGTCAGAAGAAGATGACTGCAGGAAAGGCATTTAAACGAGAAACTGAAGTCTATGTTGTGATATTATATTATTTAAATATTGCACTATTATTTACAAGTTGATGTATTGTATACTCTGATTTAGAATGATGTGTACGATTAAAGGTTAGAAAACCTGGGAGTAGATTAAGATGTATTGTAATATATTAGATATTACATTTGTATTGTAAGAATTGTATTGTTTATGTAGTATCGTGACGAACCGGACCCGAGGTCAAGATGACCCAAATTTGGGGTTGTTACAGCTTTTGAGCTTCTAAAGAAGAAATTGTCCACAACACCAGTGATAGTTGCACCAGATTAGTCAAAACCATTCGAGCTAACGTGTGATGCTAGCGACTATGCAATTTGGGCTGTTTTGGGCCAACATAGAGAAAAGGTTTTTCATGCCATTTATTATGCTAGTAAAGCATTGTCGGATGCACAACTCAATCTCAATCATGCATTTGCATTCATGTAGTTAGGTTACTTTATGCATTTTTATTTCTCTTATTTTTGCTTGAGGACAAGCAAAGTCTTAAGTTTGTGGGTATTTGATGAGTGGATTTATACCTACGATTGGATATCTTTTAGGCTCAATTCTTTGTTATCTTTAACTATTTTTAGTATTATTTTACTTGCTATTGCATTGGTTTTGTAGGAAGCGTTTTCGGATGGACATTTGTGGAAAAATTAAACTTTAGTGGCAAATTAGTAAATTCTATAAAAATGGTCCTCGTTGGGGCGCGAAATTCAGGCTTAAATTGGCGCCGGGGCGAGCTCCCTTTTGGTTCGTGCCAGGGCGAGAACCCGCACCGGGGCGAGCTCCCAAGGCCAAATCTGCCGTCGGGGCGAGCTCGTCAGGAATTACCAGCGATTGTGTTTGTCTTGATCTAATATAGTGGGATGGCTTGGGAGGAATTTCAGGAGCTTGATGGTGACTTGTGGAGAGAGAATGGTCGGATTATTGGGCATCCAGGGAGTGAAAATCAGATTATCAAACCTAGCATTCAAAATCATTCAAGCTAATATTGAACCAAGCAAGGAGAAGAACTAGGGAAAAAGAGAAGAACAAGAACATCATCAAGGAGCAAAGGAGTACGAATTCAGAGAAGAAAAGCTAGGGAAGAGGATATTACCAACCAAACAATTCGGGAATCAATCTCAATAGGGTTTTATCATTCTATCTTCTAGTATTTTATTTTTTGCTTTGTAACTCCAAAATCGTGTTATGTAAATTGAAAATGATGTTATTTAGAGCTATCATGAACTAACTTTATTTTCTAAGATTGCAATAGAACCCAACTCATAGTTTGTATTGAATGCTGTCTCTTTGAATGTTAGTTAGTCTCTTGTGAATTGGATATCATAACCTATGCTTATGGATTAATTGTTTGGCCCGTAATTACCATGGTAACCTATATGAAATTGCGAAATGTAGTATAGTGTTGAGACCTAGTTATGATATCATGTGAAAGTTGAAGATTGTTGTGGGTGATTAATAAAGATTTAGTGACGTGTGTCTTGTTAATTATCCTCAACGATAGGTAACTTGATAGCAAGGGCAAATCCAGAAAATTTTCCCAGCAGGGGCAGATTTTCACTACAAGAAAAATGGTCTGCAATGAAGGACAAATCATTCACAAGAAATAGTATATCACTCACGAGAGATTTATTGTGAAGAAAACTTTTCTTTGCGCAATTCCTTGTATAAGAGTCCTCGCTAAAAGTATCATTAGCTAATTTAGTGACTAAATAATTTTTTTTGTGAATGATATATTGTGAAGAATATGTTCCTCACAAATTATATATTGCAAAAGATTATTTTTGTTTGACGAGGAGATGATTTCCTCACAATTAATATTTTGAAATAAGTAGTAAAAATGTCTTCCTTCATAAATAACAATTTCTGAAGAACATATTTACTTTATAAAAGTTAGATTTCCTTCACCAATTACATATTGTCATTTTTTTTAATTTACCGAGAAGAAATTTCTTCGATAATGCTGCTATTAAATAATCAAATCATTGCAAATTAAAAATATTTTAAAAATTATTTATTAATTTATAATCAACATCAAATAAAATATTATATTATATAAATAATCAATTGTATAATCCACAACTAAATATGTAATAATTAAGAAACAAAACGTACAAATTTTGTAATCAAAACAAATGTAGGTGCCCCGAAGGCCATAATACCTAAAATATTTAATCATTAATACAAGTTAAGAGGTAAGAAAAATAAGGTATAAAAACTTTATAGTTTTGTCATGTTAAGTCCTCTCTTCATTGTCATAATTTTCTTCAAGGCAAGGTTGGTCTTGTAAACTTCAGCATGCAAAAGAAAAAAAAACACAAAAACTTAAATTTAAATATTTGAATGAAAAAAATATGACAAAAGATTAAACTGGCAAAAAAAAATAAGAAGCGATTCCACGAGTTAAAGTTATAGTTCCACAGGATCTGTGTCTCACATGAATAGTAAATGTGCCCCACTTATGCAAGAAGAAACTTGTGAAAATATAAAATTTTGCTTTTGCGTGCAAATATCAATGCCCTAATTAAATGGAAAATATTATTAAAACTGTGAGACCCCGAATATTATGAAATAAAAGTTTGTTTTCTTACGATATTTGTTTTGATTAGTAAAGTGTTTAATTGATAAATTGTTATAGTTAAGGGTGTTATATGCAATTTATCAGATAAACAGTATGTCGGGAAATATTCTTTCTGTCGGGGAATATTCGTTCTATCGGGGAATATTATATTCGGTAAAGTACGACGACGTCGAAATAACCAATATTATATTCGGTAACGTACGGCGCGCTGAAATAACCAATCATTGGTGGACCCATAACGACTAATTGTCGGATACTAAAAACAACAATATTTTGTCAACAGTATTACCACCCGCAACTGTTAAAATACTCGGTGATAAAAATATAATAAAACGTGTTATACTACAGAAACACACGGTATTTCACAGTAGCACACGGTTTTGCACGGTATTTCGTATTATTGATTCAATAATTGCTACAATGACTTGCGTAATATTTTATATTACTAACTCAATAATTGTCACGGCACAGTAACTCATTTTATTCAATATGATAAGTGATATGTGGTAGTTATTTGTTCAATTATTGGGGCTTGTCATGAAGCGTTTGTTGTAAGTTTGGCTTTTTATTCCATGGGACCCACCCTTACCATTTGTCAAAGCCATCAGACGAATTTTATTAAAATTCCGTATAAAACAGAAAACTTTTTATATTATTTATAAAGTTGTTTGTTTTATTAGATTATAGATATAAAATATTATATTATATATAAAGTTTTGTTTTATTAGAATATTATATTATAAAAGATTTTAAACGTTTTGAAATTGAAAATTCGTCAGACGAATTTCCTCGCTGGCGTGCTACGACGAAAGTTTTGTCAACCTTGGCGTTCTAAGCTTTTCCTATAAATAGGTGGCTCAGTTAAGAAATGAAAATTACACCAGAATCAGAAAATTCTTCTTCTATAATATTGTGAGTATTTCTCTTGAGTATTAGGATACTTTGAGTGTACCTTTTGGTGCAAGATCTTCCCAAGATAATCTCCTTATCCCAGTCAGATCTAGCCTCCTACTAAGGTAAGGGGTATCATTTCTTTCATAATTGTAAGGAATGTCATTTTCTTCATACTCGTAAGGGGTATTATTTCTTTTGTACTCGTAAAGGATGTTATTTTATTTTTTACTCATAAAGGATATTATTCTTTTTCATAAGGAATATCACTTTCTTTCATACTCCTAAATCTAAACTTACTATGGTAAGTATTGCTTCTATAATTCCTGAAATGATTAGAAAGTCCTTGTGGTTTACGCTTCATCTAATATTATTCCACTTGAATATTATGTTTACACGAACTTTCATATTCATTCCTTATTAATCTGTGGGAATAACCATTCCGTGCGGATTATCGAATGCATGGTGAATAACCCTTAGTATACATTCCTTATTAATTTGTGGGAATAACCATTCCGTGCGGATTAATGCATGCCTGGTAAATAACCCTTCGTATTCATTCTTTATTAAGTTGTGAAAATAATCTGTTTACGCGGATGACCGCCTGACGGGTGAAAATCAATTTGCAGTTTCGTATATTCTTTCTTACTTGTATAGGATATCATTTCTTTTGTAATCTTGAAATGATATCGTTTTTTTCATATTTCTCCATTTATGATAAGAAATTATTTTTTATTATTAAATGGTGAAAATTCTTGAAATTAGTAGAATATCCTTAATGCTTCGTCTAACATTTTTCACCTAAATCTTTCTATTTCGTTTTACAAAAACTTCAGCATGCCAAAGAAAAAAAAACACAAAAACTTAAATTTATATATTTGAATGAAAATAATATGACAAAAGATTAAACTCGCAAAAAAATTAAGAAACGATTCCACAAGTAAAAGTTATAATTCCACAAGATCGGTGTCTCACATGAATAGTAAATGTGTCCCACTTATGTAAGAAGAAACTTGTGAAAATATAAAATTTTGCTTTTGCGTGCAAATATCAATGCCCTAATTAAATGAAAAACATTATTAAAACTGTGAGACCCCGAATATTATGAAATAAAAGTTTATTTTCTTACGATTATTATTTTGATTACTAAAGTGTTTAATTGATAAATTGTTATAGTTAAGGGTGTTATATGCAATTTATCAGATAAACAGTATGTCGGGAAATATTCTTTTTATCGGGGAATATTCGTTCTATCGGGGAATATTATATTCGGTAAAGTACGACGACGCTGAAATAACCAATATTATATTCGGTAATGTACGGCGCACTAAAATAACCAATCATTGGTGGGCCCATAACGACTAATTGTCGGATACTGAAAACAACAATATTTTGTCAACAGTATTACCACCTGCAACTACTAAAATACCCGGTGATAAATGTAGACACCCAAATTTTGCGTTCCCTATACTAACCGTGACAGGAGGGCAAAATCGTCAATTGAACCGGCCTGCGAGAGCAAAGAATGGGCACAAGCACGAACGCTCAACACCACCGCGACGATTGGCGACCAAAGCTGACGTGACAACAAGGCCGTCCGAAACGGGCATTCCCGAATGAGGTGGCACGTCTCCCGGTAATTCCCGGACTGCAAAATACAAGCCTGTCAGCGGAAACCGACGTTACGGCACAAAAGTCGATGCATGGCACGAAAATTGAGAAAGTCAAACCGTCCAGCCGCGGATTGATCTGCGGCCAATAAGTGCGCCATTTGAAAACACGGAACTCAAAACACGGAACTCGAAACCAGGTGAGTGGAAGGCAGGCGGCCAGCCAGCCAGCCTATTTCAGCTCATTCCCTCTTCAGCATATAGGAGGTTCGACAGAAATCGGAAGAAAAAAGAGAGAAGGCAGCAGCAGCTCAGAAATAGAGGAAGAAATAGGAAGAAATTGCAAGAAAATAGAGAGAAAAGAGAGAAAAAAAGTGAGGAATTATATATTTTGTGTAAGATTATATATCCTATACCTCCTACTCTATTCAATCTACAAATTCATACATATTGTGAGGATTATTTACAAGGTGAAAAGACCATTTCTATAGCAATTTTGGTACATCATTTTGTTAATCTTTTTGTCAATTGGGTTATGTGAAATGTAATTTTTCTTGTATATTGTTGTGGATATATGGATTAGGGACCATTAGTGAAGGTTCCCACGGAACGAAATGCTTCCTAATGACCCAAGGATGTCCATTTAGCAAATTAATCTAGCTTGTTATGATGATTTATTGTGCTTAGTTTGTTTAGATTACCATTTTAGGATATTGTGGTTGTTTGGCCATTTTGATGTGAGCCTAGGAACGCGACCCCGTGGTTCAAATCCGATGATGGACATCTTTTGATATAAGTAGTTGGCACGATGTAGTTTTCGTTGTAAATATGTAATCGTCGGGCCTTAAAACGACGCCAAGGCGAGAATCGTGTTTAAGGCCCCGTAATAGTAAAATATGTGATTGTGGGCGTTTGGGTTATTTTGATGGCTTACATGCCCATGAATAACCCCTACGCATTTTAATATTTTATTTGATTTACAATACTAAAATTGATTTCGAAGCCAAATAATGAAGATTTTCATAAAATCAATCAAAGTAGGTTATTAGTATCACGAGGATAATAAATGAGAAGTGCTAATGAATGTCGATTTCTGTTCAAACGAGAAGGCCAAAGTAAGACCGTGTTCAAACGTCACGAGAAATGTTTTTGTGAAAGTAAATGATCGTTTTATTAAACCGTTGTGCATAGGGTTAAAGAGATCCTAGAAATTGCCCAAAAGCAACGTATAGACCTCGATTCCTATTTTGATAAGGGTTTAAAAATTGATTTTGTTTTTGACAAAACGACGCCTAATGAAAACCTTGCAGTTTTGATAAATTAAAATCAAACCTTTCTAATCAAGAACAAAGCTTTCTCGTATAAATCGAAGGACATTCTAAAGCATTCTCGAAATAAAACACGACTTTTTCATAAAATGGTTTTTCTTGATACAAACTCACCCCAACATTCACATAAGCATACACACGCACACACACACACACATAAACACATTCTAAGGAATTAAAAGGATAGGAAAAGCATCAAGATTGCGGTAACCGTGTTTCACGGAAGTCGGGGGGTGCCTAACACCTTCCCCTCGCTTAAGCAAGCCCCCGAACTCTATGAATCTCGGTTCGCAGACCAATCAATTCGGAGTCACACATAAGCCAACGATTTATAAAAGAACGAAACTCGGATGAGTTGGTACATCCATTTCAAATATACCAACTGGCGACTCTGGTCAATTGGCTCATCATAAAAACAACCTTTCAAAACCCTGTCGACATTCATGCCGACTCTTTCCAAAAAATCATCTAACGAAAAGACTAAAATAGGAAAGGGCAAACAACCACCGCTTAGTGAAGCGAGAAATCCCGGCGTCGACAGTTGGCGACTCTGCTGGGGAACATTAGAGGGCTTAAGCCGCGTTAAAATCTTGATGCTATCCTATCCTTTAAAATTCGAGAATGTGTGTATACGTGTGATATTTTGACATGTTTTATTTATTGTGGTGTGAATGTGTGTTTTTGTCCAATAAATGAATGATTGAATGTAGTTGATTTACTTTAAAGTAATCATTTGCATACGGTGAGGACGATGAATTTGAATGTATGTTGAGTGTGTACCTCCTCCTGAGGCGAACCCGTTGGTTGCTTATTACTGGACTCGAAGGGGCTGCTCCCCGGAGATGGCTCAGGAAACGCACCACTCGAATCCGCTCCAATCGAAAGGACTCAAACGAGTAGATTGCGAAGATTTGGGGACCTTCATGCCGAAAAGCCAGCGAGAGTAACCTTAGGGTAGGTCAGCCTCAGAATAACCCGACGCAGGAAAAGCTTCTTCATGCCCTTTTACGTTTATGCGTTATAAATATCATAATCCCATTGCAACATATTCATATATGCCTCCCCTTTTGTCAAAAGAAAATACTAACCCTTACGTTTTGCAGGGAACAGCTGGGGAAGCATAATAAGTCGTGTCTAGCATTCATTATTTCAATAAAGGACTGCTAACGTGTTGTTTTGCAGAGAAAGATTAAAAAACCCAAAAAACACAAAAATTACAGCTTTAACATGCATCCACATCCTTTCATTGCCCAAAACTAAACTTCGAACCATTTTCCTGCAGGATTGCTCCTCAAACGCGTTCGCAATCTAAAAGGGCCCAGGTCTCTACATCTGAAATGGCTGATCTTCCAACTGCTAATGCTAGTTCCAGATCTCGTGAGGAATTTGACGATTTTAAGAAACAGATGTTAGAAATGGCCGTGATGCTGAAGGCACAATTGCTACCTAGACAGGACCCGCCAAGCCAGGACCCACCTAAAGAGGATCCACCCCAACCCAATGGTGAGCCAGTCATCCACAAAACCATTCCTGTACCTAACAGGGCAGTCATCACCATTCCAGAGGAAGTAGACACCGACGACCTCCGAAGGAAAATGAAACAAATGGAGGAAACCATCCAATCCCTAAAGGGCATAGGTTTCCTAGGCAGGGTTAATTACTCAGATCTATGTGTCTTACCCTGTACCAGATATCCGGAGAAATTTAAAATCCCCGAATTTGAGAAATACAATGGGAAGGGGGATCCTTATACACATTTGAAAATATACATTGGGGAGCTGGGATCTTATGCAGAAGACGAGGCTCTAAGGATGCAATTATTCTAAAAAAGTTTAACGGGAGAAGCGAGAATCTGGTATGCCCGTCTGGATAATGCCCGGATCCACAATTGGGAGGAGTTGGCCTACACCTTCTTAACACAGTATAGCTTCCAAGCCCAAATGACCCCTAACAGATATCAAATGACGAAGATCAAAAAGCAACCTAGGGAATCTTTCAGGGATTATGCGCAGCGATGGAGGGGTATGGCTGCCTAGGTGAATCCCCCGATGAGCGAGTCGGAGATGGTGATGACTTTCGTGGATATTCAAGAGGCACCGTATTACGAGCGGGTTATATCGGGGATTGGAAGGCCGTTTGCTGAGATGATTAAACACGGAGAAATGGTGGACATGGGGTTGAAGTCTGGTAAGATTCGGGATTTCACGGCTATGGAAACAGCTGCAGAACAAATATAGAGTGGGAACTATGGTAGCACTTCCCGAAGGGTCCAAAAGAAGAAGGAGGAAGATGTTTCCCTCATATTGCAGGGATCATCTAGAAAAGCAGAGAACAATCCTCCCGTACAGATACAGAGAGCAGGGCCATCCCGACAGCCTAACTTCACTGATCAGAGGACGGACGGGCGAAAAAGATTCGAGGACTCGAGAAATCGAGTATTCACCCCCCTCGGGGATCCTCTTGAGCAGGTTTTAGCAGTATTGATAGCCCAAAGGAAAATAGTCGATTTGGCACCCCCGAGTGACCCAAAGGGAAGAAGGTTTGACCCAAGCAAGCGATGCGCATACCACTCGGGTTCTCCTGGTCATGACACGCAGGAATGTTGGACGCTGAAGCACAGAATTCAGAACCTGATTGACAGTGGGGAAATCGTGGTAGAACAGCCAGACTCCCCTAATGTTAAAATCAATCCCCTGCCTAGGCATAATGGAGAAGGGGTTAATGTGGCGGAGGCCAGTGAAGCCGAGGGGCCGTCAAGGCTAAATTATGTAAAGAAAATTGATGAGATGGTCAACATGATAAGTGATCGAGAGGGTATACGGGGAGCGCCAATCAGGTTGGCCGGTGTGAACAGAAATACCATAGCAGGGCCCATCAAGTTATCGGCTCCAAAACCCCTCACTCTCACGGCAAGACCACAAATCCCTGTCAACAGTCTGAAAACGGTGCCATGGAATTATGGGGGAATGTCAGAGGAAGCAGCCAGTTGTGCTTCTGTGACATCAAAAGGGAATCCCTTATATCTTCCTAGGCGAGTCCTTGAAAGCAAAACAAAGAAGGATGAGAAGATATCCGAGGAGAAAGTCATGGAGTTCTTAAGGAAGATGGATCATCCGGAAGCGAGGGGGATCCAGTTATTAAGTGAGGAGTCAACCCTGACGTCGATCATGGACTTGGTGTTATCTTCCAGTGATCATTACAAAATTTAACCAAAGTCCTGGAGGAGGCATACATCCCCAAGGAGATTAGCAAGGAGGGTTTCGGCCATCTGGTGGACCACTTGCTGGAAAGTAACATAATATCGTTCACAGATGACGATATCCCTAAAGAAGGAAGAGGGCATCGGAAACCGCTGCACATTGCGGTAATCTCCTCAGGTTATATCATGAACGGGGTGCTGATTGATGGGGGATCGGCGTTGAATATCTGTCCCCTCAGTACATTGCAGAAGATGAACATCAATCCTAAGCGCCTACGGGCCAGTCATGTAGTGGTGCGAGCCTTCGACGGATCCCGGAGAGATACAATTGGGGAGATAGAATTGCCGGTGGAAATAGGACCTTGTACTTTTGATATCTCTTTCTAAGTCTTAGATATTACGTCAAGTTATAACCTGTTACTGGGGAGGCCGTGGATACACATGGCCGGGGCAGTTCCTTCCGCACTACACCAGCAAATCAAACTTATCATCGACGGGAATCTGGTGACGGTCTCGGCGGAGTGTGATGACCCTTCTCCTTCTAGGAATGGCCTGCCTGTGATTAATGTGGATGAGTCGGCGGTACCTGCCAGTTTTTAGGCACTGGAAATTAGCACTCCCCACTACAGATGCCTGGGAGCTCCAGCCATGAAACCTAAGGTCTCTCCAGAACTTACCTTCGTTGCAAAGGAAATGATGAAAATGAAATTCCAGCCTGGACGGGGGTTAGGAAAAAGCAGTCAGGGAATCACCGAGCCCATTCAACTACCCCATCAGATAGGTAAAGCAGGGTTGGGATATCCTGAAGGCACATCACGGAGGCGCCGTCAAGACGCGACCTGATGAGTGTGTTTTATATACACAAATTGGGTACTTTTAGCCTTGATAATTTGTAAGTCTTTAGCTATTTCGTTTGGTTTTATGTGTTTTCATCTTATTGTTGTGTAATATAGTTTTGTATTACTTTTATATGTATTTGTGTGCTTTTATGTGTTTTTACTTTGTTTCGTAGGTATTGAAATAAAGGCCCTTGGGATCAATGCGTTTTCGGCGTGAATTTGGCATTTCAGCTGCTTGTTTCTCAATTTCACCCATGATAAAATCCGATTCTCTCAAAACTCAAAGAACGAAAGTTGTAGATTTTGATCTTGGCTTTCCAGAGCATCCGTAATCATCCTATTTGAAGTTCGTTTGAGAGAGTTATGATTATTTTACCGTCGGATTTTGCATGCATTTTACGCAGCAGTTGCTTCGGGCTCCATTTGAGCCTTTCTCCGGCCTGTATCTCGTCACGCTCCAGTTATGAAAGTTGTAGAGCTCTTCCTTAGCTTTCCATAGCCTATTTACACGCCTTAATCCGAGTTCGGACGAAGAAGTTATTGCCATTTTTCCAACAGACGTCAGAGCTGGAAAATGCAGCAGAAGCAGTGCCCGGCGCAGCTGCGCCCCTTCCTAGTACAAATTCGGCGCAGTTGCGCCCTTATGCAGAAAACGTAGATTTTGGGCAGTGCAGCTGCGCCCGGACGCAAGCCAATGGTGGCGCAGCTGCGCCCGGCATCCAGGGAGTTCAGTATTCAGCGCATCCAAGCGCGCAGCTGCGCCAGATTCGCCAGCTTTCGCGATTTCAGCTCATTTTTGGTCAAAATTCGTGGGCTAAGCTAGGTTTTTGCCTTAGGAACTATAAATACATTATGTAGCCTCCATTTTTGAGAGACCTAGACCCTAGAAATCAGATTCAAGAGAGGGAGGAGCTACCAAATTCATCACCAAGGAGGGCCAAAGTGCTACAAATCAAGCTATATCAAGCAAAGGCCAAGGAGCTAAAGCATCAAGGATTGCAAAATCAAGGAGGACGCAAGCCAATGGTGCGCCATCAAGGATTGCAGAAAACGTAGATTTTGGGCAGTGCAGCTGCGCCCGGACGCAAGCCAATGGTGGCGCAGCTGCGCCCGGCATCCAGGGAGTTCAGTATTCAGCGCATCCAAGCGCGCAGCTGCGCCAGATTCGCCAGCTTTCGCGATTTCAGCTCATTTTTGGTCAAAATTCGTGGGCTAAGCTAGGTTTTTGCCTTAGGAACTATAAATACATTATGTAGCCTCCATTTTTGAGAGACCTAGACCCTAGAAATCAGATTCAAGAGAGGGAGGAGCTACCAAATTCATCACCAAGGAGGGCCAAAGTGCTACAAATCAAGCTATATCAAGCAAAGGCCAAGGAGCTAAAGCATCAAGGATTGCAAAATCAAGGAGGAAAAGCTAGAGATCATCATCAACCCAACAAGCAACATCTGAATATCCATCAAAATTGGTTTTATCTCTAATTTCCCTTCTAATTTGTAATCCAACATGATGTATAAATTGAATATGATGTTATTTGTAGCTACCATGAACTAGACTTTTATTCTAAGATTTCAATGGAACCCAACACCTAGTTTGAATCAAATTATCTCTCTTTGATATTAGTTATCATTTTAGAATTGGATATCATAATTTGCGCTTCATGTATTAATTATCTTGATCATCAATTAGTGTGATAATCTATATGGAATTGAGAAAGGAAATATAGATTGAGATCTGATTATGCTAGCATGTGTTCATGAATTCTGCATGTGATGGAATTTAAGTTTCGTGCCTAGGATAGAGATATACCGAAGCACCATATGTGGCCAATTGAGAACTTATGCTTCAACCCTTTTGATTGTAATTCACATAGAGATATAGTGCGTTAGTCATCTAGGGTGTTCACATTCATTCTATCAATTGTGGATTTAGTGTGATACGAATATGGTGCATCGAGAGGTGGCCATATTTTACATTCGTGTTCTCGACCAACATTCTAACGCAATAAATTTGCGAATTGAATGTCTAGCATGATTTATGCTGAAAGTTTAATTGATTGATCACCTATATGAAATTGAAAAGTGGATTATAGTGTTGAGACCTAGTTTTGATATCATACGAAAGTTAGAGATTTTTGTGGGTGATGTATGAGATTATGTGGCATGTGTCTTATTCATTGTTTTCAAGAATGGATGACTTGCTAGTATTTGGGATAGGGATATACCTAAATGCCGTGTGTAACCATTATGAGATTACAAACTTAATGACTCCCTACACGGAGGTTCATTCGTTTGATGGGTAGATTGACTAAGATTATGTGGCGTGTGTCTTGTTGATTATTCATGGAATTGAATGGATTGTTGGCATGTGGGATAAACATATACCTATGTGTCGTGTTTGGGTGATTTTCATATGACCATACACTAAGGCTTATGAATAAGGTGAATTTCTCGGTTAACAATTCTTGTGTATTAACTAGTTGAAAAAGAGAGAGTTAGGAGATTTAAATGAAGTGTTGGGGGAAATTGTAATCTTAGACTTGTTAATATTTGATTTCATTATCTTAATGCTTTATTTGTTATCTTCGTTATTGCAAAACAACAAAAACAATTATCGTTTATTTAAATGAGATTGAAATGATAAAAGGTTAATACTTGGTAAACATTAGAAACAATTCCTCGTGGGATCGATACTTTACTTACTCTTTATTACTTGTTGACCGCGTATACTTGCGCGTATTTATCGGTTGCGAAATCGACCAACAAGTTTTTGGCGCCGTTGCCGGGGAATTATTCTTCTAATATTTTTCCAATATTAATTTCAATTGATTTGATCTTAATTTGAACTTGTATTTATGTTTTAAATAAAGTCGAGTCGAGGACTATAAACCAAACGCTTCTTGGGAGGCAACCCAAGTTTACTATTTTGTTTTTATTTTTGTTTGATTACATTTTAGTGGTTTAATTGCATTTTAATTTCTTTAGTCATTTGCTTTCAGGTACGCTCCCAACTTAGAGGTATTGAAAGATGATATCAATGGTGCTTGACACGGTTTCAGGGAAGTCTTATATTTTAATTTTTCCTATATCAGACATTGAGGACAATGTCAAGTTTAAGTTTGGGTGTAGTACTTCGTATTTGTGTGTTTTTAATTTAGTTTTTATGTGATTTAAGTTATGTGTATTTTTGTTCAAAAAAAAATTATTATTTATTTTTAGGATGTGTCTCTTGAGCACTGTTTTAATTTGATTTGAACCATAATCCATGGTCTATGATAATGACTTGTTTGAATTGATTCTAACTCATGGAAAATGGATAAATGTTGCTTAGTCTTTGTGCTTAATCGTTATTGTTGGTTATTGTTTTGCTTATGCGTCATTTCACTCTTTTGCACCTACCCATGAGTATTGAGCTAGTTGTATGCTTAGAGAAGGCTTTTATAACCGAATGCTTGTGGGAAATATCTATAAACTCTAGAACTCGTTTAAACATCACTCGAAGCAAGGTGCCCAAATTTGTTGTGTTTGAATTGATGGTCATGTGGTGAGTTGAGATGGAGCGTAAAACGCACTCACTCATGGACAATGCGTAGGAGAGATAGAGCGTAAAACGCACTCTCTTATAATTGTGATTAAAGAAGGAAAATTGTATATTTCAAATCTTGTGTTGAGTTGAGATGGAGCGTAAAACGCACTCACCCACAAGAGTGGACTTAGGATAAGATGGAGCATAAAATGCACTTACCTAGAGTCTTTTGATTTCAAATTTTTGGAAATTATGATTTGTATACCTTTTGAGTGATGCGTTAAGCATGTAGTTTTTGGTGGTTTATTTTGATTATTTCATAAGGTAATGTGGTTGCATAGCTTCATTCGAGCTTGATTGGTTTAGTGCCATTGAGTACTCACACACACACGGAAGGGACCTAAAGCAAGCTATGACTAGCTAATTATAAATCTAGACTTGCAACGTTTTGAAAGTTTCCTTGAGTTTTCATGTGTTTATGCTTTGGGACCATTGGTTAGCTTATTAACTCATTGCTCAAGATAGTTTTTATATAGAAATGTTTAATTTTTATAGTTTGTGTGTTTTGCTTGAGGACAAGCAAAGGTTTAAGTTTGGGGTTATTTGATGAGTGTGTTTTATATACACAAATTGGGTATTTTTAGACTTAATAATTTGTAAGTCTTTAGCTATTTCGTTTGGTTTTATGCGTTTTCATCTTATCGTTGTGTAATGTAGTTTTGTATTACTTTTATATGTATTTGTGTGCTTTTATGTGTTTTTACTTTGTTTTGTAGGTATTGAAATAAAGGCCCCTTGGATTGATGCGTTTTTGGCTTGAATCTAGCATTCCCGCTGCTTGTTTATCAATTTCACCCATGATGAAATCCGAATCTCTCAAAACTCAAAGAACGAAAGTTATATACTTTGATCTTAGCTTTCCAGAACATCCAGAATCATCCAATTTGAAGTTCGTATGAGAGAGTTATGGTCATTTTACCGTCGGATTTTGCATACATTTTACGCAGTAGTTGCTTCGGGCTCCATTTGAGCCTTGCTCCGGCCTGTATCTCGACGAGCTCCAGTTATGGAAGTTGTATAGAAACTTCTTAGCTTTCCATAGCCTATTTACACGCCCAAATTCAAGTTCAGACGAAGAAGTTATGGCCATTTTCCCAACAGACGTCAGAGCTGGAAAATGCAGCAGAAGCAGTGCCCGGCGCAGCTGCGCCCCTTCCTAGTACAAATTCGGCGCAGCTGCGCCCTTATGTAGAAAACGTAGATTTGGGGCAGCGCAGCTGCGCCCAGACGCAAGCCAATGGCGGCGCAGCTGCGCCCGGCATCCAGGGAGTTCAGTATTCAGCGCATCCAAGCGCGCAGCTGCGCCGGATTCGCCAGATTTCGCGATTTCAGCTCATTTTTGGTCTAAATTGGTGGGCTAAGCTAGGTTTTTGCTTTAGGAACTATAAATACATTATGTAGCCTCCATTTTTGGGAGACCTAGACTTCTAAAATCAGCATTCTTGGAGGGTGGAAGCTAACCTAGAGCAAGAAGGAGAAAAGGTAGCTCAAGCTCCCCAATGGGGAAGCTTGAGTAACCAACAACAATGGAAGGCTTACTCCACCAACAAGGGCTGCAATACAAGGAAAGGAGAAGATCAAAAGGGAGTTCATCTCTAATCTTTTCATCTAGCTTTGTACTCCAAGGATGTTAGTTAGGCTTATTGCTTTGTTTATTTATTTTGATTTCAGTATTTGGTTTGAAATTGTAATTGAACCCAACACCTAGTTTGAATCAAATGATCTCTCTTTGATATTAGTTATCATTTTAGAATTGGATATCATAATTTTGCGCTTCATGTATTAATTACCTTGATCATCAATTAGTGTGATAATCTATATGGAATTGAGAAAGGAAATATAGATTAAGATCTGATTATGCTAGCATATGTTCATTATTTCTGCATTCCTCGTGGATTAATGTTTCGTGCCTAGGATAGAGATATACCGAAGTACCATATGTGGCCAATTGAGAACTTATGCTTCAACCCTTTTGATTGTAATTCACATAGAGATATAGTGCGTTAGTCCATCTAGGGTGTTCACATTCATTCTATCAATTGTGGATTTAGTGTGATATGAATATGGTGCATCGAGAGGTGGCCATATTTTACATTCGTGTTCTCGACCAACATTCTAACGTAATAAATTGCGAATTGAATGTCTAGCATGATTTATAATGAAAGTTTAATTGATTGATCACCTATATGAAATTGAAAAGTGGATTATAGTGTTGAGACTTGGTTTTGATATCATACGAAAGTTAGAGATTTTTGTGGGTGATGTATGAGATTGTGTGGCGTGTGTCTTATTCATTGTCTTCAAGAATGGATGACTTGCTAGTATTTTGGATAGGGATATACCTAAATGCCGTGTGTAACCATTATGAGATTACAATTCTCGGTTAACAATTCTTGTGTATTAACTAGTTGAAAAAGAGAGAGTTAGGTGATTTAAATAAAGTGTTGGGGGAAATTGTAATCTTAGACCTTTATCTATCTATTTTTGTTATTTATATGACATGGAATTTAGATGTAACCTTTATCTATCACTTGAATCAAAGAGTTTGATTTAGATCGAGTCGATATTGAGTTAGTACTTGGGGATACATTAGAGTTAATTCCTCGTGGGATCGACAACTCTCTTATCATTATATTACTTGTTGACCGCGTATACTTGCGCGTATTTATCGGTTGCGAAATCGACCAACGATTCAACTGGCTGGCAGTCCGGTGACTAAGGTCAGCAATGAACAGGGGACTAGCGAGCCTGTGATTGAGTCAGGGGATGAAGAATTAACCCCCGCAAGTGATGAGTCGTTCAAGAGGGAAAGTTTCCTACAGGAGGTCGCACAAAAGTTTGAAACCAGGTGCTATATCCCCGGACGATTAACATGCAATGGAGAGGGGACGGATGTTGTCACGCCACCGGGAGCCCAATAAGATGTGTCTGTCATCGATTGGGCAAGGCTAATTATTCCTAAAGAAGGTAGGAAGAGGGACTCAGGCGACGTAGCCGTAATCATCGGGGAAGTGTCCGATGTGAAGCCCCCTTTTATCCAACGCATTTCATCTGACCTGACCGTCGACAATTGGACCATGAAACCAGTGATATCCAAACAAGGGTAAAACCCGACGTCAGGGTGATAGACCCCGGAGGATGGGAGGATGAAGGAGTTTATTTTTGTTGTTTTGTATTTTTGCATAATTATGTCGTTTCTTCATGTTATCTGAAAATGTGATCGTTGTGGAGACTAACTTATATATGACAAGTATTTTGTTTCATGTCAGGTGTACCAATTTGAGTAATCCTTGCCTAACAAACGGTCTTTCAAATTTGAATGATGATTATGATTTTGACATTGAGCTGGATTTCGATTTAATGGGCATTGAGCAAGACGAGACAGATTACGACGACGCGCCTGACGAGATCAAAGGATGGGTCGAGGATAAACCCAAACCAAACCTAGACCAAACCGTCACCATAGATATTGGAACCCCTAACGCACCCAAGGAACTCAAGATAGGGACGGACCTTACCCCTAGCCAGAAAGCAGAAATAACTGAGTTGCTAAGCCAATATGAAGATGTCTTTGCCTGGTCTCATGAGGACATGATCGGATTGTCCACCGACATTGTGGTACACCGGTTACCCATCAAGGACGGTTTCAGGCCTGTCAAGCAGAAACTGAGAAAGTTAAAACTGGAATGGAGCTTGAAGGTGAAGGAAGAGATCATCAAACAGTTTAGAGCCGGAATCATTATGGTGTCCACTTACCCAGAATGGCTGTCCAATGTAGTCCCAGTGGCTAAACCTGGAGGAAAGGTGAGAGTATGTGTCGACTATAGAGATCTGAACAAGGCCAGTCTCAAGGATAACTTCCCGGTGCCTTTCATACACATCCTGGTGGACAACACAGCCCGGTACGAGATGTACTCTTTTGTTGATTGCTTTGCGGGGTATCATCAGATAATGGTGGCAGAGGAAGACCGAGAAAAGACCGCTTTCATCACCCCTTGGGGCACCTTCTGCTATAGACGATTGGCTTTCCGTCTCACAAACGCGGGAGCTACTTATCTGAGAGCCATGATGGCTCTGTTCCACGACATGATGCACAAGGAGATAGAGGTCTACGTGGATGACATCATCGTGAAGTCAAGGGTAGAATCTGATCATATAACCCATCTCAAAAAGCTATTTGATCGACTCAGAAAATATAATTTAAAGCTCAATCCGGCAAAGTGTGCTTTTGGGGTGCAGTCAGGCAAGCTCTTTGGATTCCTGGTTAGTGATCGGGGCATTGAGTTGGATCCGGCAAAGATTAAGGCCATTGTGGATATGCCGGCACTGTAGACACCCAAATTTTGTGTTTCCTATACTAACCTTGACAGGAGGGCAAAATCGTCAATTAGCCCAGCCTACGAGACGGAAGGTGGACATAAGTGCGAACACTCAAAGCCACCACGACTACTTGCGATCAAGGCTGACACGACGACGGGCGAAGCAAACACCCATGAATGATGTGGCACTTTTCCCAGCGGTTCCCGGACTACAAAATGCAAGCCTTTCAGCAGAAACCGACGATCCGACACGAGAATCGAGGTGCAGTTCGGAAAATGAGAAAATCATCCCACCCAGTCGTAGATTGATCTGCGGCCAAACGATTAAAATAATGGTAGTGCGCGAGACGGCTGAAGTGCGCGGCGGGCACGGTGAAACCGAGGCCAGCCGCAGATTGATCTGCGGCCAACCGCAGATCAATCTGCGGCTGCCTAGGGCAGCCCTTTATCAGGACATTTTGCATACAGAAACAAGAGGGAGGAAGCAGCAGTAGGAAATTTCGGGAGAGGCAGGAACAACAGCGGAAGAAGAGGAAAAACAGCATAGCAGCAGCTCGAAAATAGGGAGAAAATAGCAAGAATTTGCAAGGGAAATAGAGAGAAAAGAAGTGAGGGATTATATTCTTTGTGTAAGATTATATATCATAGATCTTCTATTCTACTCAATACACAAATTCATACCTATTGTGAGGATTATTTGCAAGGTGAAAAGATCATTTCTATAGTAATTTTTGTATATCATTTTGTTAATCTTCTTGTCAATTGGATTATGTGAAATGTAGTTTTCTTGTATATTGTTGTGGATCCATGGATTGAGGCCTATTAGTGAGGGTTCCAAATGGAACGAAATTCTTCCTAATGATCCGATGATATCCATTTGGTGATTTTAGCTTGTTTAAGTTTTGTAGTCTCCATTGCGTGAGTATGCATAAATTGTGGATGTGAGCCTAGGAACGCGACCCCATGGTCCAAATCCGATGATGGACGTCATTTGATGTAAGTAGTAGGAGCGATGTAGTTTTCATTGTAAATATGTAATCGTCGGGCCTTAAAACGACGCCAAGGCAAGAATCGGGTTTAAGGCCCCGTAATAGTGAAGTATATGATTGTGGGCGTTGGGTTATTTGGATGGCTTACATGCCCATGAATAGCTCCACGCAATTTAATACTTGATTTGATTTATGACACGAAATTGATTTCGAAGCTAAACAATGAAGATTTTCATAAAATCAATCAAACTAGGTTGTTAGCATCACGAGGCTTAAAATGAGAAGTGCTAATGAATGTCGATTCCTATTTAATGAGAAAGCTAAAGAAAATCGTTTTCAAACATCACAAAATTTGGTTTTTTAGAAATAAATGATGTTTTATTAAACTATTGTGCATATGGTCAAAGAGATTCTAGAAGTTGCCCATCGTTTGAGTTACGAAAGCAACGTATAGATCTCGATTCCTATTCTGACGAAGGTTTAGAAAACTCTTGTTTTTGCCAAAACGACACCTAATGAAAATCTCATAGTTTTTGACAAATTAAAATCAAACCTTTCTCATAAAGCTTTCTCGTGTATGCCGAAAAGACATTCCGAAGCGTTATTAAATTAAAGCACGACTTTCCCTAAAAATCCAAATGATTCTTTCATACAAACTCACCACATCATTCACATAGGCACACACACACACACACGCGCGCGCACACACACATTTCATGAATTAAAGGATAGGAAAAGCATCAAGATTGCGGTAACCGTGTTTCACGGAAGTCGGGGGGTGCCTAACACCTTCCCCTCGCTTAAGCAAGCCCCCGAACTCTATGAATCTCGGTTCGCAGACCAATTAATTCGGAGTCACATATGAGCCAGCGATTTATAAAAAAACGAAACTCGGATGAGTTGGTACATCCATTTCAAATATACCAACTGGCGACTCTGGTTAAATTGGCTCATCGTAAAAACGATCTTTCAAAACCCCGTCGACATTCATGCCGACCTTTTCCCAAAAGAATTATCTAATGAAAAGGCTAAAATCGGAAAAGGGCCATAACATAACATCGCGTGAGCGAGAAATCCCAGCGTCGACAGCTGGCGACTCTCCTGGGGACATTAGAGGGCTTAAACCGCGTTCAAATCTTGATGCTATCCTATCCTTTAAAATTCATAAATGTGTATGTGCGTGCGACATTTTGACTTTTTTATTTATTGTTGTGTGAATGTGTTTTTGTCCAATGAATGATTGTTTGAATGGAATGACTTTACTGTGAAGAAATCATTACATGCGGTGAGGACGATGAATGTGAATGTATGTTGAGAGAGTACCTCCTCCTGAGGCGAATCTGTCGGTTGCTTATTACTGGACTCGAAGGGGCTGCTCCCCGGAGATGGCTCAGGAAACGCACCACCCAAATCCGCTCCAATCGAAAGGATTCAGACGAGTAGATTGCGAAGATTTGGGGACCTTCATGCCGAAAAGCCCGCGAGAGTAACCCTAGGGTAGGTCAGCCTCTGATGAACCTAACGAAAGGGAAGCTTCTTCATGCCCTTTTATCGTTCAGTCAAATAAATAAATGTCATGTAAATGGCATACAACTGTCATACCATTATCATCGTAATAAATATGTCATGTATCATGTGATTACATCACCTGCACTTATAAAGAGAATACTGACATGATTTTTGCAGGAAGGCAATCCGTGCCACGTACCAAGGTTTTCTAAAACTTTTAAATATTATCCTGTCATCAAACAATAACCTTGTTTTGTAGGATAAGATTAGAGAACCATGAAAGCGTGGCATAGCGATTACAAGGAACCCGGAGTAGGGGCATATTCGACCACTAAAAAAAAAGAATAAAAAAAAATCAAAAATCCCCCAAACCTTTCAATAAGTCAAAGGACCGGATATTTTGTCAGCACAGTGAGATACCGATGCAACCAGTACGAGGGAGATCACAAGAAAAGCAACTTAACACTGGGGCACTTGTCAACTACCCAGGAAATGATGACGTGCAAATTGGCACTCATGCAACAATCCCATCAACATGCACCAGCATCATCAAGTGCTACATCATGTCAATTCAATCTTCAACGGTACGATCATCTGGCATTTGTCAAGCATAGTTTTCCCGGGAAATGGTGACCCGCGTGAAAGAGGGGATTTTATTTGACTTGATAGGAATCGGATTAATTCTGACAAGCAACCGTGGAGCACGATCGTGAGTATAATTAGACGAAGAAGGCTATTCAACCTTTTGATCGGGTACAAAGCCTTAATTCAAAGCAATGTTTGCGACAGAATTGACCTCATGTGCCAGTCTTCACTTTGCATTGCACAAGCTTTCAGTTGTGGGGTATAAAAACTATGACGACGTTGATGGCAATTAACACGTGGTCAGACAGGGCAATAATTATCAAGCTAAAATCAAGAAGTCAGGCGATAAATTATCATCAAGCTAATGTCTCGAATCGTGGCCTGAGTTATTCGAGTAATTAAGCCCGAGGGGTGTCTCTACACCTGGTGCCCTAAAGCCATCTGGTTTGGGAGTCGCTGGCCCAACACTCGTTACATGGGTAACTCAGAGCCTAAGAAAACGAGCATTACAGTAAAAGAGGCCCAAGCAGATTCGAATCGTGGCATGGGTTACTCGAGTAATTAAGCCTAAGGGGTGTCTCTGCATCTGGTGCCCTGAAGCCGTCTAGTTTGGGAGTCACTGGCCTAACACTCGCTACATGGGTAATTCAAGCCTAAGAAAATGAATCTTGCGCAAGGTCAAGCAAAGAATGAATGGGGCAGACCACCAGCTTGTCTCGAACCGCGGCCTTTGTTACTCGAGTAAATAAATCCGAAGGGGTTTCTGTACACCTAATGCCCCAAAACCGTCTAGTTCGGGAGTCATTGGTCCAAAACTCGTTAAATGGGTAACTTTGAAAAGCCTAAGAAAACGAGACAAGTGAAGTGGACTAATAAAAAGAAAAAAAAAACTCTCGGCCTTAAACAATGAGTTATGGAAGAGAAACCCCTACTGAGTGCTGCATCTCACAGTGCATTTGTCATATGATGTCGATCCTGCTAAGAACGTTGTCGAGAATGGAGACAGAATACCTTTGACGAGGGAAGGTAGTTCTTTCGAATTCGACCTTACTCACATACAATGCCCATGAATGATTGAAGATGTTCTTACGATTTCATAACTCGTTAAATAGAAAATCAATCAATTCACGAGGGATTAAAAAAAAAAAAAAAAAAAGAGAAAAGAAACTTCCAATCTCAATTTCATGTGCTTTAACTGCATTTTTGTCGAGATTATAATATCTTTGTGTTGAACTAACACTAACGGCCCGAACCTTCAAGTTTTGGCATTGGTTAGTCATCTGATATGTAGGATCTTGCAGAGCTGTGGATAACTCGGCGCGGTCAACATCGCGAGCTTTCGATAGAAATTCTTGGTAACAACACGCGCCAAGGCTGGGACAGTTAAGAATCGTGAAATGGAAGGAAGCTGAGGCTGCGCAGAGCTTCTCGACATTGGGCCTCTCCCCAATCCTGACTATTACTGCCTCGACATCCAAATGATCCACGTGCATGAGCATATACAAGGATGATATAATGCGGGACGACAGCATATCGGCCATCAGAAATGAGTAAAAGGCCAAGGAGCCCAACATAGCTGTCAATCATCACAGAGAGCGAAACAGACTGCCTCAAATGAAGACGACCAAGAGCAGGCAGAATACCAAACCAATGAAACAGACTGCCTCAAATGAAGACGACCAAGAACAGACTGCCTCAAATGAAGACGACGAGGCGTGATCCAATCAAATGTGGGCAAACAAATGACAACGGTCAAATCGTATCATTTGACTGAACAGGGGTCATTTCTATCTAAACATATGTGTGCACATGCATCTGTCCATAACATATCTGCCAGATCATGCATAACATCTTTTGCATGCATACATGTACGATCAAAATGAAAATCTTCAGGGGAAAGTACAAGCACGGCGCTTTCAACCTCACAAATAATCAGACCGTGATGGCTTTTGCGGCATGGTACATGGACGATGTTGGTGGGGGATCCAGGACATGAAGCCGATCACACATCCAATTTCAAAAAAAAAAAAAAAAACAATCAGCGACCCCTGGGAAGGGTTGGTATCCAAACAAGGTGGTGAGCAAACCTGGGAAGGCATCCAAGCAAACCACAACAAGGTGGTGAGCAAACCTGGGAAGGCATCCAAGCAAACCACAACAGGGTGGTGAGCAAACCTGGGAAGGCATCCAAGCAAACCACAACAAGGTGGTGGGTGAACCTGGGAAAGTATCCAAACACTAACACCCTGGGAAGGGTTGAGATCCAAAACACTAACACCTTGGGAAGGGTTGAGATCCAAAACACTAACACCTTGGGAAGGGCTGATATCCAAACCACTAACACCCTGGGAAGGGCTAATATCCAAACAACTAACACCCTGGGAAGGGCTGAGATCCAAACGATCGACCGGCGACGATACCCGGCGATTACGAGATGGGTGACCGGCGACGAAACCCGGCCCCAACGAGACGATCGACGGCGATGATAACCGGCGATCACGAGATGGGTGACCGGCGACGAAACCCGGCCCCGACAAGACAATCGACGGCGACGATAACCGGCGATTACGAGATGGGTGACCGGCGACGAAACCCGGCCCCGACGAGACGATCAACGACGACGATAACCGGCGATCACGAGATGGGTGACCAGCGACGAAACCCAGCCCCGACGAGACAATCGACCGGCGACGATACCCGGCGATTACGAGATGGGTGACCGGCGACGAAACCCGGCCCCGACGAGACGATCGACGGCGACGATAACCGGCGATCACGATATGGGTGATCGGCGACGAAACCAGGCCCCGACAAGACAATCGACGGCGACGATAACTGGCGATTACGAGATGGGTGGCCGGCGACGAAACCCGTCCCCGACGAGACGATCAACGACGACGATAACCGGCGATCACGAGATGGGTGACCGGCGACGAAACCCGGCCCCGACGAGATAATCGACGGCGAAGATAACCGGCGATCACGAGATGGGTGACCGGCGACGAAACCCGGCCCCGACGAGACGATCGACGGCGACGATAACCGGCGATCACGAGATGGGTGACCGGCGACGAAACCCGGCCCAGACAAGACAATCGACGATAACCGGCGATTACGAGATGGGTGACCGGCGACGAAACCCGGCCCCGACGAGACGATCGTCGACGACGATAACCAGCGATCACGAAATGGGTGACCGGCGACGAAACCCAGCCCCGACGAGACAATCGACCGGCGACGATACTCGGCGATTACGAGATGCGTGACCGGCGACGAAACCCGGCCCTGACGAGACGATCGACGGCGACGATAACCGGCGATCACGAGATGGGTGACCGGCGATGAAACCCGGCCCCGACAAGACAATCGACGGCGACGATAACTGGCGATTACGAGATGGGTGGCCGGCGACGAAACCCGGCCCAAACAAGATAATCGACGGCGACGATAACCGGCGATTACGAGATGGGTGACCGGCGACGAAACCCGGCCCCGACGAGACGATCGACGACGACGATAACCGGCGATCACGAAATGGGTGACCGGCGACGAAACCCAGCCCCGATGAGACAATCGACCGGCGACGATACTCGGCGATTACGAGATGCGTGACCGGCGACGAAACCCGGCCCTGACGAGACGATCGACGGCGACGATAACCGGCGATCACGAGATGGGTGACCGGCGACGAAACCCGGCCCCGACAAGACAATCGACGGCGACGATAACCGGCGATCACGAGATGGGTGACCGGCGACGAAACCCGGCCCCGACGAGACAATCGACCGACAACGATACCCGGCGATTACGAAATGGGTGACCGGCGACGAAACCCGGCCCCGACGAGACGATCGACGGCGACGATAACCGGCGATCACGAGATGGGTGACCGGCGACGAAACCCGGCCCCGACAAGACAATCGACGGCGACGATAACCGGCGATTACGAGATGGGTGACCGGCGACGAAACCCGGCCCCGACGAGACGATCGACGGCGATGATAACCAGCGATCACGAGATGGGTGACCGGCGACGAAAACCGGCCCCGATAAGACAACCAACCGGCGACGATAACCGGGGGTTACGAGATGGGTGACCGGCAACGAAACCCGGCCCCGACGAGAGGATCAACGGCGACGATAACCGGCGATCACGAGATGGGTGACCGGTGACGAAACCCGGCCCCGACGAGACGATCGACGATGACGATAACCGGCGATCACGAGATGGGTGACCGGCGACGAAATCCGGCCCCGACGAGACAATCGACGGCGACGAAACCCGGCCCCGACAAGACAACCAACCGGCGACGATACCCGGTGGTTACGAGATGGGTGACCGGCGAAGAAACCCGGCCCCGAACGAGACGATAGATTAGAAGAGTGAACCCAACGACTAACAAATACGGTCAGGGGGTTGATGCATTGACACTCTTACGAATGTTTTGCATGCATTACATCTTGTGTTGCATCATGTATGTACTGTCATTCTTATGCACTGTCATTCATGCATCGTGTGTCTACTTCTTTATCATGTTCATTTCATTTAACATTTCATAAACATGATAAAGAGGGCAGTTGTAGACACCCAAATTTTGCGTTTCCTATACTAACCTTGACAGGAGGGCGAAATCGTCAATTAGCCCAGCCTACGAGACAGAAGGTGGACATAAGTGCGAACAATCAAAGCCACCACGACGACTTGCGATCAAGGCTGACACGACGACGGGCGAAGCAAACACCCATGAATAATGTGGCACTTTTCCCAGCGGTTCCCGGACTGCAAAATGCAAGCCTTTCAGCAGAAACCGACGATCCGACATGAGAATCGAGGTGCGGTTCGGAAAATGAGAAAATCAGCCCACCCAGCCGCAGATTGATCTGCGGCCAAACGATTAAAATAATGGTAGTGTGCGAGACGGCTGAAGTGCGCAGCGGGCGCGGGGAAACCGAGGCCAGCCGCAGATTGATATGCGGCTGCCTAGGGCAGCCCCTTATCAGGCCATTTTGCATACAGAAACAAGAGGGAGGAAGCAGCAATAAGAAATTTCGGGAGAGGCAGGAATAGCATCGGAAGAAGAGGAAAAACAGCATAGCAGCAGCTCGAAAATAGGGAGAAAATAGCAAGAATTTGCAAGGGAAATAGAGAAAAAAGAGAGAAAAGAAGTGAGGGATTATATTCTTTGTGTAAGATTATATATCATAGATCTTCTATTCTACTCAATACACAAATTCATACCTATTGTGAGGATTATTTGCAAGGTGAAAAGATCATTTCTATAGTAATTTTTGTATATCATTTTGTTAATCTTCTTGTCAATTGGATATGTGAAATGTAGTTTTCTTGTATATTGTTGTGGATCCATGGATTGAGGCCTATTAGTGAGGGTTTCAAATGGAACGAAATTCTTCCTAATGATCCGATGATATCCATTTGGTGATTTTAGCTTGTTTAAGTTTTGTAGTCTTCATTGCGTGAGTATGCATAAATTGTGGATGTGAGCCTAGGAACGCGACCCCGTGGTCCAAATCCGATGATGGACGTCATTTGATGTAAGTAGTAGGAGCGATGTAGTTTTCATTGTAAATATGTAATCGTCGGGCCTTAAAACGACACCAAGGCAAGAATCGGGTTTAAGGCCCCGTAATAGTGAAGTATATGATTGTGGGCGTTGGGTTATTTGGATGGCTTACATGCCCATGAATAGCTCCACGCAATTTAATACTTGATTTGATTTATGACACGAAATTAATTTCGAAGCTAAACAATGAAGATTTTCATAAAATCAATCAAACTAGGTTGTTAGCATCACGAGGCTTAAAATGAGAAGTGCTAATGAATGTCGATTCCTATTTAACGAGAAAGCTAAAGAAAATCGTTTTCAAACATCACAAAATTTGTTTTTTTTAGAAATAAATGATGTTTTATTAAACTATTGTGCGTAGGGTCAAAGAGATTCTAGAAATTGGCCATCGTTTGAGTTACGAAAGCAACGTATAGATCTCGATTCCTATTTTGACGAAGGTTTAGAAAACTCTTGTTTTTGCCAAAACGACACCTAATGAAAATCTCATAGTTTTTGACAAATTAAAATCAAACCTTTCTCATAAAGCTTTCTCGTGTATGCCGAAAAGACATTCCGAAGCGTTATTAAATTAAAGCACGACTTTCCCTAAAAATCCAAATGATTCTTTCATACAAACTCACCACATCATTCACATAGGCACACACACACACACACGCACACACACACATTTCATGAATTAAAGTATAGGAAAAGCATCAAGATTGCGGTAACCGTGTTTCACGGAAGTCGGGGGGTGCCTAACACCTTCCCCTCGCTTAAGCAAGCCCCCGAACTCTATGAATCTCGGTTCGCAGACCAATTAATTCGGAGTCACATATGAGCCAGCGATTTATAAAAAAACGAAACTCGGATGAGTTGGTACATCCATTTCAAATATACCAACTGGCGACTCTAGTTAAATTGGCTCATCATAAAAACGATCTTTCAAAACCCCGTCGACATTCATGCCGACCTTTTCCCAAAAGAATCATCTAATGAAAAGGCTAAAATCGGAAAAGGCAATAACATCGCGTGAGCGAGAAATCCCGGCGTCGACAGGCACCTCACACAGAGAAAGAGATAAGAGGATTCCTTGGAAGAATAAACTTCATCAGCCGCTTCATATCCCACTTGACGACTACATGCGAGCCAATTTTCAAACTGTTAAGGAAAGATGCCTCCCAAGAGTGGAATGAGCAATGTCAAAAAGCCTTTCAGACCATCAAAAAACAGCTGACAGAGGCACCAGCGCTGGTACCCCCGAAGGATGGGATACCTCTATTTATGTATATATCGGTCAATGCCATTGCGATGGGATGTATGCTGGGACAGAAGAATGAAGTAGGTAAAGGGCAGGCCATCTATTACCTCAGCAAAAGATTTAGCCAATGCGAACAGAATTACACCCCCATCGAAAAGACTTGTTGTGCTTTGGCGTGGGCCGCAATGAGACTGCAACACTATCTCCATGGACACACTACGTACCTGATATCGAGAATGGATCCCCTGAGTTATATCTTTGAAAGGCCCATGTTAAACTGTCGGTTGTCAAGGTGGCAGTTGATCTTGCAGCAATTCGACATCGTATACGTAACTCAGAAAGCCATGAAAGGGCAGGGAATTGCAGATCAGTTGTCAGAAATGCCAGCAGGAGGGATGAAGCCTTTAGAAACTCTTTTACCGGGCGAAGATGTATTTTGGATCTTACACACAAAATGTGATGACGAGGGACAGTTCTGGTCTCTATTGGCTGTATTTTGATGGTGCCATGAACGCTGAAGGGGCAGGAGTCGGAGCAGTCCTGGTCTCTATCACCGGAGAGCAATACCCTGTGGCCACTAAATTGCAGTTCGGTAATTCGAACAACACAGCTGAGTATGAGGGATGTATATTGGGACTCCGTTTTGCCCATGATATGGGAGTAAAGAGACTAGCGGTGTTTGGGGACTCAGAGCTGGCGATCAAACAGGCGATCGGGGAGTATAGCACGAAGGAGCTCCAGTTGCTTCCATACCACCGATGTGTTATTAAATTGATGCGAGAATTCAAAAATATTGTTTTCCGACATATCCCCCGGGGACGAAATGATTTTGCTGATGCTTTGGCAACTCTGGCCTCCTTAATCCACATAATCAAAAATAAAGATGTTCCACAGATTGAAATAGTAGTACGGAACACCCTAGCATATGAGGAGCAGGTGGCAGTGTTATCGGATGAGGTGGTTGTGCCAAAGCAGCCTTGGTATCATGACATAAGGGAGTATCTGAGGGATAGATCCATTCCCGACCAAGCAAGCCGAGCTGAGAGGTTGAGGATCCAAAAGATGGCAATGAAGTTTTATCTGAGCGGGGATTCACTATACAAGAGGGACTCCAGTTCGGGATTGTTGCAATGCGTAAATGAGACGCAGGCCCAAAAGATTATGAACGAAATACATGGTGGAGCGTGTGGGCCACACATGAGTGGACCGATGTTGGCCAAAAAGATCTTGAGAACAGGACATTATTAGTTAACGCTAAAAGCCGATTGCGACGATCATGTCAAACGATGTTATCAATGTCAGGCGCACGGCAACGTAATTCATGCGCCCCCCAATGAGCTGCATTGTATGACATCCCCTTGGCCATTCTCAATGTGGGGCATAGATGTAATCGGACCAATAGAGCCCAAGGCGAGCAACGGACATCGATTTATCTTCATCATGATCGATTACTTCACTAAATGGGTAGAGGCAGGTTCTTTTCCTAAAGTAACGCAGGAGATCATCGTTGGTTTCATCAGGAATAATGTCATTTGCCGATACGGGCAACCTGAGGTCTTGGTCTCAGACAATGCCAAGAATTTGAACAATGCCCTCATGAAGGAATTGTGTGACCAGTTTAAGATCAAACACCTCAACTCCGTCATTTACCGTCCCAAGATGAATGGGGCAGTGGAGGCTGCCAATAAGAATATCAAGAAGATCATGGCAAGAATGTCCGCCAATCATCGAGGATGGCCGGATCTGCTACCTCTCACCCTGCTGGCGTACAGAACGTCGGTGCGTACTTCAACAGGGGCAACCCCTTACGCTTTGGTGTATGGGATGGAGGCCGTTCTGCCAGTCGAGGTCGAGATGGCGTCCCTCGGAATCTTGATCGATGCTCAGATAAGCGAGGAGGATTGGATGCAAAGTCGGTACGACCAATTTGCCCTAATTGATGAAAGGAGGGTGACGGCCGTTTTGCACGGTCAGTTATATCAGCAAAGGATCTCTCGATCGTACAACAAGAAGATAAGGCCTCGAAAGTTCAAGAAAAATGACCTAGTGTTAAAGAGAGTCATGCCTTGTCAAGACGAAGCCAAAGGGAAGTTTTCCCCGAACTGTGAGGGGCCTTTTGTGATTAAGAAAGTGCTGTCCGGAGGAGCCCTCATATTGCAAGAAATGGACGGTGAGGTGTTTCCACAACCCCTTAATTCCGACTCGGTGAAGCGGTTCTATGCATAAAAAAAAAGAATCCCCATCATTGTCGTCCCCCCTGCTTTGTAAAACGAACTACGTAGGACCTGATTTCTCAACCTGTGGGAGTACGTAGGCAGCCATCATGGCGCGGTCCAATTCTTTACCAAATAATATTTTTCCTAACCAAAACGGCTGATTCCCAGCACCATTCCTACACCCTCGGAAACCTCCCGAAACCAGCCCCCCAATCAGCTTCATCCCGAGTAACATAAACCTGGCCCAGCCAAACAGTTAGCCAAAATCTAAGACTCGATCCGATGAAATTAACAGGGGTGCAGCAATATCTGTCAGATCTCCATCAAGACTTGAGAAGAGAAAGAAAAGCGAAATGTCAAAATCATGGTCAGCTGGATAAAATGAGGACCCAATGAAAGGCGACGATACGACAAAAGGGAAAATGACTGAATTTAAATGCATGTCTACATATATAAGTCATTTTGTTACAAGATTTCTCTTTCGATAATCGATGAAACTAACATAATCTATGCAAGAAATAAAATGATCTACAAATCTGAGACTAACTGAAGCAGGATGGATAAAGTGGTGGACAGATCTGAAGCATCGGTGTCCCCTGCAACCTGTTGTCCCATCATGGCAATGTGGTCCAATAAAGCGGTGGCTCGGCTGACAGTCTCAGAATGAGCATCTATAACTGCCCTAGTCTGCAATACGACGGCATCTCTATCAGCGAGGGCAGCATCTCTAGCCAGAATGGCAGCATCTCTCTCTAACAGAGCGGCATCCCTCTCAGCCCCAGTAGTAATCAAAGCCGGGCGGAGTCGGGTATCCTCAGTAACCCGACTAGGGGTAGAATCAGCTGAGATGGAATGATCTGTGGTATTATCTGGAAAAATCACTCCCGAGTCATCAAAAGCCCCGGTCGAACTCAAAACGACCATATCCGAGTCTCCGCGCAACCATTGCACGTAAGCAAATGTCTGGAGGGGGCAGCTCTCACTATATTCAGCAAAAATCCTACGAGACCAAAGATCGTATACCCGCAGTAGATCTCGCTCTGCCTGGGTTGATATGAGAAATCGATAGTCGGACGCACCCGTGAAAGGGTGAAAATCCTGTGTCTGATCAAACTGCCCCATAACCGCCAAGGGATGGTAGGTCGTCACACCCCTCAAGCCAGCAATAACGATGAAATCCAGGGTGGGCACGTGAGTCAAAAAGCTCATAAAGGAGCAATAACCTGAATGGATCAAAAGATGAAAGGATCCTCAATAACCGACAAAAATGCCATCCAGGAGGCCGCATCCGTACAGCTCACAGGACGAAACGAAAACTGCATGGCTATGTCATGGCTGAAGCAAAACCCTTGGCGACGGAAATGGCCGATGGGACTAAGATGACTCATGAACCACACATACAACAAAGTCGAGCTCCCTCTGAATACTCTGCCTCGGAAAGACTGACAATACGAGGCTGACATGTAGGTATCTGCCAAAATCATGGGAAGAACGGTGTGACCCTCCTGAAGGGCTTTGACAGCCGCGACCACCCGCATATCCAACTGATCAGGCCCGGCTGGTAAGTACAAAACTGAGATGATGCAGGCCATCAAAATGTCCACTCTCAGAGCACCCCAGCGCTCCTCGGACACGGAAAAATCACCAGAGAATAAGTGAAAACTGTCAGGGGAGCCGAATCGATCAATCAAGAAATGAAGAGGAACCAGATGGTCTGATGTGATCACCGATAGCAGAGATGTCCTCCGCAGCCCAGTGAAAGTCAAGAACTGTCGGCGCATGGGACCAGCCGTGACCCTGGCATAAGGACCGTCCAAAAGCAAACCAGTAAAGCGGGCATACTCCTCGAGAGTGGGGGTCAGCTCCACTGTTCCGAACCTGAATACCTGACGGGCTGGGGCCTAGTGACCTAGAATACCATCTACAAAGCCTGCCAGCACCTGAAAGGATAACAAGGACTGGAAATGCCCCAGAAGACCATCGGTAATAGCCCTGTCGCCCGGCGACAAACTGTCCAACCAACGAAAAAGCCTGCCAGCCAACCCTATGGGAGGACCAAGATCCAAGCGTGTCACAGCATCTGATGAAGACATCTGTAAAAAATAGTATCAACAGACTGTGTAGGGGTCATTTCTCTATCCATGAAAAATAAAAAGGGCATGCATCGTACAGTTAAAAGTAGAGCAATTAAATCTCATAAAGATAAAAAAGAAACTGTGCATAATTAAATAAATGAGTTCAATACATGAATGTCTGAAATGAAAAAGAAATCTAACAGGTTCAGGTACAAAAAGCCCTATCCTAGCCTAATCTAGTCAAATGTGAGGTCATCCAAGAAGGCGGGATCCTCGAACTGATCCCCTGGAGTCGTCGAAGTCGAGGGCCCAAAGTTCATGTCGGGGATATATGGCGGCACTGGGGCATCAGATGAGCTCGGGCCCGCATCATAACCCGCACTATCCGGATCGTATGCATAAGCGTCCTCTGGAGTCCGACCTAGCACCCGAAGATACAGCGACAGCTGCTCCACCTGGCGGGTCAAAGTGGCGATCTGCTCGGCATGAGTGGGGGTCCGAACACAGGCGGCCCAATCATTCATCATCACCGAGCCGGGAACCATGTCTCCGAGAAAGAAAATGGCCCGGGTCTAAGGACCGATGGTGCGAGGCACCTACCAGATACGAAAGGCCTCGCTCGTGCTGGGACCCGAAGAGAGCGTCTGGCCATCCTCCCCCGCAAGCATAATCTCCGAAGGCTGAAAATCCAACGGTCAGGATGTAGTAAAGGGGAGGGAGTGCGGGATGCGGATCTCTCTAGTGATGCATCTGAATGCGCGCTCTCCCAGATACATCACCCATCCTCCAACACTCTGCAAAGTGAGGCGACAGGTGGAGAGCGTGCCGGAAGGATACCCATCTGTAAACCCCACAGCCAGATGCTCAGGAAGATAAGGAACCCAAATGACATCTACGGCAGTGATCAGCTCCAGCTGGATACGGCAATGTGCGAAGTTGCCCGATACCGGAACCTACTCCAAGGTGCTGTGGTGCCACCGACGACCCCTAGGATAAGTGTCCAGGCCGAGGGTAGTGACAGGCCTCAGGCAGGGAAGTCGCTCATAGGCCCAGAACTGTGAACAGAGAACAAGGAAAAACATGAGTAACCGACGAATGCAGAAAAGAGATGAAATGAAGAGGAATACAGTAAGAAAAGAGGAAGAGAGGGCTCACCAGCAAGAAGTGGTAGAATTCGAGCCAAGCATATGTCTGTCCCTCTAAGCGAAGGCAAAGACCGTGGAGGAAGTAGGCGAAGGTGAAGGACTCCCAATCGTAGTCGCTGATCCGGTCCACATCCCTAATAGCTCCAATGACGCTGAAATGAATGGTAGATGAGTTGTTCCCTAAGAAATAACCCCTCATAATGGTCAGGAACAGCCGTCGGAGCAGAATATCACAAGTGGCTCGATTCGCTGGGAAGGGCGTCGCATATATGCCCCCGACAGCATCAACAGCCAAAGCGCCAGACCGAATACTGCAGGCCTTAAAGACCCGGTCCTCAGCAGCGAAGCCCAATAAGGCCCGAACCTCCGCCGGAGTGATGTCTAGGTCCAAAGGAACACGGGACCCGGTGAACTCGATACCCGTGATATATCTCCAATCCCAGGGGGTCAGCACAACCTCGCAGTCAAGAAGATGAAGAGACTGCGTCTGGTGGAACCATCGCTCGGATAAGGCCCTCATGTAACCCCAGGGGCACTGACGGGGAATGATAGTGAAGAAGTGACGGAAGCCCCAGGAATCCACCACCGCCCGGTAGTCGCTATGCAAAGCGGTATAGAGGGAGTAAATGTTGAACCTGTTACCCCTCGGCTGGGTAAACTCGGGCACCTGTGACAAAAAATGAATGGATCAGTCCAGATCTAAACAAAATTTGGGAATGAGTTCAGAGGAGTACTTTAAGCATACCTCATTAGCTACAAGAGATGCCGAGGGATGACGACTGAGATCTCGACCCAATAGATCGGGTATCTGCATAGAGGCGCCAGAAAGGGCGCGGTGAGGAGATGGGGCCGGGGTGCTGGAGGATGGCCCCTCTGCCGCAACGTCCGGAAGAACAGCCTCCTCAACGTCGGGACGATCGGGCCGGATGACAGCCTCCGCCAATCGGCGAGCCTGGCGGGTCCGAGGCAGAGCAGGGGCAGGTGCAGCCCTACGGCGGCGAACGCCCGAAGTCCGAGACGCAGAAGAGCTACTGGGAGCGTCGGGATCCATAGCTGGAATAGAACAGGAGAAGAGGAAGGTGAGTTCCCTTTTGAATTATGTCACGAATATTCTAATTTCCTACCCTCATCATATAATTAATGCAGCATGATGCATGTTTACTATATGTAAAAAAAAAATCGGCAGAGTTCCGTTTGTAAAATGAGCATCCCAAGCATAGCCAAACATGTTTTCCATTAATCCAAGCCACAACAGATCAAAATTGCATTCATATGTGTAATTGAAACATGTAAAGGGACCATAATGCATGATTTTCTTTCAAAAAAGGAACAACAGATATGTGGGACCGCATCATGAGCATAAAGTAGGACTCACACAGTTGATACATAGCATGTATATACAATAATACATAGCATAGCATTATAAAGCATATATTTTTATCTCTAAGCATGTAAATAGCCAAATGTATAGCAAAACATTGACGAAATTGAAAAAACAAGCGGTCAAAGTGTTACCTGTAGTGCGTAGATCGATCCTACCGGAGCAGTTTTTGCAAAAAAGTTGGAAAATTCGGAGAAAAAGACGCGCAAAGGTGCAAAAGTCATATGGGGTACGAATGAAAGTGACAGATCTGGGAAGTGACTGACCGCTTAAAGCCCCGATCTTGGCCGCAGATCCATCTGCGGCTGGGCCAAATGCTCCCCCTTGGTCCATTGCAAGTTTAATCGATCCTAAAGCCCGTTTGACTTATAATTTGGTAATAAAATACAAGATTTTGATGAATCGGGTGACGAACATGGCTTCTCAAATTCAACCGAGTGACCGGATAAAAGACCCGGCACTCACAAGACGATCAACCGGCGACGATACCCGGCGATTGCGAGATGGGTGACCGGCGACGAAAACCGGCCCCGAAAAGACGATCGACCGGCGACGATACCCGGCGATTGCGAGATGGGTGACCGGCGACGAAAACCGGCCCCGAAAAGACGATCGACCGGCGACGATAACCGGCAATTACGAGATGGGTGACCGACGACGAAACCCGGCCCCGACAAGACGATCGACCGGCGACGATAACCGGCGATTACGAGATGGGTGACCGGCGACGAAACCCGGCCCCGACAAGACGATCGACCAGCGACGATAACCGGCGATTACGAGATAGGTGACCAGCGACGAAACCCAGCCCCGACAAGACGATCGACCAGCGACGATAACCGGTGATTACGAGATGGGTGACCGGCGACGAAACCCGGCCCCGACGAGACGATCGACCAGCGACGGTAACCGGCGATCACGAGATGGGTGACCGGCGACGAAACCCGGCCCCGACCAGACGATCGACCGGCGACAATAACCGGCGATCACAAGATGGATGACCGGCGACGAAACCCGGCCCCGACCAGACGATCGACCGGCGACGATAACCGGCGATTACGAGATGGGTGACCGGCGACGAAACCCGGCCCCGATGTTGGTCGATTTCACAACCGATAAATACGCGCAAGTATACGCGGTCAACAAGTAATAAAGTGATAAGAGAGTTGTCGAACCCACAGGGAATTGTTCTAGCATATCCCAAGTACTAACTATATATCGTCTCGATTTTATTTAGACAATTGATGATTTGAATATGTTGTTGTTTTGTAATAATAAGGGATATAGAAAGCGTTAAAATAATGATATCTAATATTAACAAGTCTAAGATTGCAATTTCCCCCAACACTTCGTTTAAATCTCCTAACTCTCTATTTTCAATCAATTATAACATACGAATTGACAACCGATAAATCAAAACTACATAAGAGCCTCTGTCGATGGTCAATCACGAATCTTCCTAAACGGTGCATAGGTATATGTCTATATTATGCACTATCAAGAGACTAATTTCAGGAATGATTAATAGACACGTGTCACCAAATCTAATTAATCCTCCCCTCAATTACCAACTTTCACATCGGAAGTCATTAAGACTAGATTCTCAATTGGTTGCATGCGGTAATTGGGTATATATCTATCCCAACTACTATCAAGTTACCTATCATTGAGGATAATCAACAAGACACACGTCACTAAATCTCAATTAATTACCCACAACAATCTATACTCTCGTATGTTATCATAACTAGGTCTTAACCTATAATCCGTTCGTCAAGTTCATATAGGTTCCCAAGGTAATTACGGGCCAAGCAATTAATCTAGAAAGCAAAGGTTATGACAATCAATTCACAAATGAATAATTAATAACAAAGAGAGAGAATTCAATTTAAACTATGTGTTGGGTTCCATTGAAATCTTAGAAATTAAGCTTTAGTTCATGGTAGCTAAGCAAAACATCAAACACATGGTGTTCATCATAAATTAGAATTACAAATTCAAAGGAAATAAAGAGATGATAAAACCCATTTAGAAGATATTCATATGTTGTTTGCTTGGTTGATGACAGTCTCTAGCTTTTCCTCTTCCTTTGGCATTCTTTTCTCTTTTTGCTCCATAGCTTGTTGCTGGAAATTTCCTTGAATTGCAGCCCCCAAGCTCTTCTAGATGAAGTATGTGTAGCCTCCCAAGGTCTAAATATCTCTTTGACAAGCCTTTCCTTCTTGGTTCTTTGGCTTTTGTTGATTTTTCCTTGTATTGCAGCACTTTTGCTCTCTATTTTGATGTTTTAGTCTAGCCTCCCAATCCCTAGTTATCAAATATGAAGCCCCAATGAGATATTATATAGTGCCTCCATGAAAAACCCTAGCCAAACATCAGATTTTGGGTCAAAAAGTGAGCTGGAATCGCACTAGGAGCTCAAAAGATCGCACTCAGCACGCCCAGGTGCGCCCGCACGCCGCCTGGTGCGCCCGCACGCTGCCCCCTGGCCATGCCGCGCGCCCACGCCGCGTACGCGCGCGCTGGCTGCCTGGTGCAGGCGCCGTGCGGCCGCACACAATTCCGTGCGCCCGCGCCATGGCTGCGGTAGCCAGACTCAGCTTTGACCTCTGTTAGTAAAATGGCCATAACTTCTTCGTCCCAACTGGGATTAAGGCGTGTAAATAGGCTATGGAACGCTGAGGAAGAGATCTACAACTTTTATAACTGGAGCTTGACGAGAAAATGTCCGGAGAAAGGCTCAAATTGAGCCCGAAGCAAATGCTGTGTAAAATACATGCCAAATCCGATGGTAAAATAGCCATAACTCTCTCATATGAACTTCAAATTGGATGCTTCAAGATGCTCTGGAAAGCTAAGACAAATATCTACAACTTTCATTCTTTGAGTTTTGAGAGATTCGGATTGGATCATGGGTGAAATGTGAAAACAAGCAGCTACAATGCCAAAGTTAGGCTCAAAATGGCAAATTAGGCATCCTTGAGCATTGATCTCTTATTCCACTTCCTACAAAACTAAGTAAAAACACATAAAAGTAATACAAAACACATAAACGCAATACGAAATAACATTTTACAAAAATATGATAAAAATATATAAAAACCAAACGAAATGACTTAGGATTTACAAATTATCAAGCTCAAATGTACCTAATTTGTGTATATAAAACACACCCATCAAATACCCCCAAACTTAAATCTTTGCTTGTCCTCAAGCAAAACAAACCTAAACTACACAATTAAAACGCTTCTAATACAACCTAACTTGAGCAATGAATTAATAAGCCGACAATGGTCTCAAAGGCATAAACATATGGAACTCAAGAAAATAGCCAAAATGTTGCAAGTCTAAAATAACAATTAGCTAATCATATCTTGCTTTAGGTCCCTTCCGTGTGTGTGTGTGAGTACCCAATAGCACTAAACCAACCAAGCTCGGATGAACTTATGCAACCATATTACCTTATGAAATAATCAAAATAAACCACAAAACAACATGCTTAACACATCACTCAATACAAAAGGTATACAAATCACAATTCCAAAAATTTTAAGAACCAAAGGCTTTAGGTGAGTGCATTTTATGCTCCATCTCAACCTTAAGCGCGCTCATATGGGCGAGTGCGTTTTACGCTCTATCTCAACCCCCTGCAAGATTTGCACTACAACAATTATCTTTCTTTAATCCCAATTATAAGAGAGTGCGTTTTACGCTCTATCTCTCCTACGCATGTGTCCATGAGTGAGTGCGTTTTACGCTCCATCTCAACTCACCACATGACCATCAATTCAAGCATAACAAATTTAGACACCTTGTTTCGAGTGATGTTCAAACGAGTTCTAGAGTTTATAGATATTTCCCATAAGCATTCGGTTATAAAAGCCTTCTCTAAGCATACAACTAGCTCAATACTCATGGGTAGGTGCATCAAAGTGAAAGGACGCATAAGCAAAATAATAACCAATAAACGATAAGCACAAAGACTAAGCAACAATTGTCTACGTCTCATGAGTTAGATTCTTCAAACAAGCCCTTATCATAGACCCTGGATTATAGTTCAAATCAAATTAAAACAATGCTCAAGGGACACATCCTAAAAATAAATTTTTTTTTTTTTTTGAATAAAAAGAAAAACATACTTAAATCACACAAAAACTAAATTAAACACACAAATACGCAAATACGAAGTACTACCCCCAAACTTAAACTTGACATTGTCCTCAATGTCTGATATAGGAAAAATTAAAATAGAAGACTTCCCTGAAACCGTGTCAAGCGCCATTGATATCATCTTTCAATACCTCTAAGTTGGGAGCGTACCTGAAAGTAAATGACTAAAGCAATTAAAATGCAATTAAACCACTAAAATACAATTAAAACAAAAATAAAAACAAAACAGTAAACTTGGGTTGCCTCCCAAGAAGCGCTTGGTTTAAAGTCATTAGCCCGACTCCTTTATTTCCCATCAATCCGGCTCAATCGCAAAATTGACCATAGCATGCCGCCTCGCTGTTCTTTCTTTGATTTGCATGGCATGCATGCCTGGTTGGTGACCCTCAAACTTCGTTTCAGCCGATGGCAAGAAGAAGCTTTCCTCATCCGCATCATCAATTATTGCACTTGTGTCAAGATCGATATGAAGATCTTCTTCATGAACCAATGGGTGCTCGATGGGTTTGAAAACTTCGAATGTGACTTCTTGATCTTCAATTTCCTTTTCATGATCCCCATTCATGCTCCTCGTCTCATCAAACTCAGAATCATCATACACAATAAGATGTACACTCTCAAAATTTTCACTGATAGCTTCGTGCGACTCCGCGCCATTTCCTTGATCATCCACCAAGCACTCCTCTTCACCTTCCTCTATGGGGTTGATCTTTGTATCGCTAGGTAAGGTGCTTAGTGGGTGAATATTGTAAGAATTGGCAACATAGTTCATGATGCTCTGCACTGAAGCTTGTATATTTGCCAACCTAACCTCATTTTGAGAGATATGAGCCATGAGCTCTTCCCTCCTTCTTTCCTCTTCGTCACAACTATGCGAATTCACCAAACATTGCTCTTCACCTTCCTCTATAGGGTTAATCTGTGTAATACAAGGTAAGGTGCTTTGCGGGTGAATAAGCACTGCCTCGAGAAATTGTGCCATTTTGTTCTCAAGGCTTCGTAACAATTCTTGTTTCTCAATGAATAAGGGAAGAATCTCCTCCACATTAGATGTATCCTCATGGTATGGTGGAGGTTGGAATGAAAATTCTGAATGGTACGAGAGACTTGGATCAAAGCATTGATCTTGACTGTTGTCCCAAGAAAAGCTTGGATGATCTTGCTAACCCGGTTGATAGTAGTTTGGGTAATAGTCAGCTTGATTCTGACTGTAGGCATTTTGAGTGGACTGGCCTTTAAGAGTGTCAACAACCCTTGAAAGCGTTGCAAGTTGTTCTTGCAATTGCTCAAGAAGTTTTGACGAACTTGGTTGCGTCGTCCCTTCATAATCCCATTGATAGTTATGCTCATCCATTAACTGAAAACAAAATCAAAATAAAACAGAATAAATAATAAGAAAATTATTTACAAGTCTAAATTAAAACCAATTCGATTGTCATTAATATTGGAAAAACACTAGAAGAACAATTCCCCGGCAACGGCGCCAAAAACTTGTTGGTCGATTTCACAACCGATAAATACGCGCAAGTATACGCGGTCAACAAGTAATAAAGTGATAAGAGAGTTGTCGAACCCATAGGGAATTGTTCTAGCATATCCCAAGTACTAACTATATATCGTCTCGATTTTATTTAGACAATTGATGATTTGAATATGTTGTTGTTTTGTAATAATAAGGGATATAGAAAGCGTTAAAATAATGATATCTAATATTAACAAGTCTAAGATTGCAATTTCCCCCAACACTTCGTTTAAATCTCCTAACTCTCTATTTTCAATCAATTATAACATACGAATTGACAACCGATAAATCAAAACTACATAAGAGCCTCTGTCGATGGTCAATCACGAATCTTCCTAAGCGGTGCATAGGTATATGTCTATCCTATGCACTATCAAGAGACTAATTTCAGGAATGATTAATAGACACGTGTCACCAAATCTAATTAATCCTCCCCTCAATTACCAACTTTCACATCGGAAGTCATTAAGACTAGATTCTCAATTGGTTGCATGCGGTAATTAGGTATATATCTATCCCAACTACTATCAAGTTACCTATCATTGAGGATAATCAACAAGACACACGTCACTAAATCTCAATTAATTACCCACAACAATCTATACTCTCGTATGTTATCATAACTAGGTCTTAACCTATAATCCGTTCGTCAAGTTCATATAGGTTCCCAAGGTAATTACGGGCCAAGCAATTAATCTAGAAAGCAAAGGTTATGACAATCAATTCACAAATGAATAATTAATAACAAAGAGAGAGAATTCAATTTAAACTATGTGTTGGGTTCCATTGAAATCTTAGAAATTAAGCTTTAGTTCATGGTAGCTAAGCAAAACATCAAACACATGGTAAAACTAAGTAAAAACACATAAAAGCAATACAAAACACATAAACGCAATACGAAATAACATTTTACAAAAATATGATAAAAATATATAAAAACCAAACGAAATGACTTAGGATTTACAAATTATCAAGCTCAAATGTACCTAATTTGTGTATATAAAACACACCCATCACCCGACGAGGCGATCATCCGCATTGACACACTTTTACAAATGTTTTGCATTCCTTACATCTTGTGTTGCATCATAAGTTATATGTGTTGTATCATGTATGTATTGTCATTCTTGTGCACTGTCATTCATGCATCGGGTGTCTATTCTTTATCCTGTTCATTTCATTTAACATTGCATAAACATGATAAAGAGGGGCAGCTGTAGACACCCAAATTTTGCGTTCCCTATACTAACCGTGATAGGAGGGCAAAATCGTCAATTGAACCGGCCTGCGAGAGCAAAGAATGGGCACAAGCACGAACGCTCAACACCACCACGACGATTGGCGACCAAAGCTGACGTGACAACAAGGCCGTCCGAAACGGGCATTCCCGAATGAGGTGACACGTCTCCCGGTAATTCCCGGACTGCAAAATACAAGCCTGTCAGCGGAAACCGACGTTACGGCACGAAAGTCGAGGCGTGACACAAAAATCGAGAAAGTCAAACCGTCCAGCCACGGAATGATCTGCGGCCAATAAGTGCGCCTTTTGAAAACACGGAACTCGAAACCAGGTGAGTGGAAGGCAGGCGGCCAGCCAGCCTATTTCAGCTCATTCCCTCTTCAGCATACAAGAGGTTCGGCAGAAATCGAAAGAAAAAAGAGAGAAGGCAGCAGCAGCTCGGAAATAGAGGAAGAAATTGCAAGAAAATAGAGAGAAAAAAAGTGAGGAATTATATATTTTGTGTAAGATTATATATCCTATACCTCCTACTCTATTCAATCTACAAATGCATACATATTGTGAGGATTATTTGCAAGGTGAAAAGACCATTTCTATAGCAATTTTGGTACATCATTTTTTTAATCTTTTTGTCAATTGGGTTATGTGAAATGTAATTTTTCTTGTATATTGTTGTGGATATATGGATTAGGGACCATTAGTGAAGGTTCCCACGAAACGAAATGCTTCCTAATGACCCGAGGATGTCCATTTAGCAAATTAATCTAGCTTGTTATGATGATTTATTGTGCTTAGTTTGTTTAGATTACCATTTTAGGATATTGTGGTTATTTGGCCATTTTGATGTGAGCCTAGGAACGCGACTCCGTGGTTCAAATCCGATGATGGACATCTTTTGATATAAGTAGTTGGCACGATGTAGTTTTCGTTGTAAATATGTAATCGTCGGGCCTTAAAACGACGCCAAGGCGAGAATCGTGTTTAAGGCCCCGTAATAGTAAAATATGTGATTGTGGGCGTTTGGGTTATTTTGATGGCTTACATGCCCATGAATAACCCCTACACATTTTAATGTTTTATTTGATTTACAATACTAAAATTGATTTCGAAGACAAATAATGAAGATTTTCATAAAATCAATCAAATTAGGTTATTTGTATCACGAGGATAATAAATGAGAAGTGCTAATGAATGCCGATTTCTGTTCAAACGAGAAGGCCAAAGTAAGACCGTGTTCAAACGTCACGAGAAATGTTTTTGTGAAAGTAAATGATCGTTTTATTAAACCGTTGTGCATAGGGTTAAAGAGATCCTAGAAATTGCCCAAAAGCAACGTATAGACCTCGATTCCTATTTTGATAAGGGTTTAAAAATTGATTTTGTTTTTGACAAAACGACGCCTAATGAAAACCTTGCAATTTTGATAAATTAAAATCAAACCTTTCTAATCAAGAACAAAGCTTTCTCGTATAAATCGAAGGACATTCTAAAGCATTCTCGAAATAAAACACGACTTTTTCATAAAATGGTTTTTCTTGATATATAAACTCACCCCAACATTCACATAAGCACACACACGCACGCATATACACATTCTAAGGAATTAAAAGGATAGGAAAAGCATTAAGATTACGGTAACCGTGTTTCACGGAAGTCGGAGGGTGCCTAACACCTTCCCCTCGCTTAAGCAAGCCCCCGAACTCTATGAATCTCGGTTCGCAGACCAATCAATTCGGAGTCACACATGAGCCAGCGATTTATAAAAGAACGAAACTCGGATGAGTTGGTACATCCATTTCAAATATACCAACTGGCGACTCTGGTCAATTGGCTCATCATAAAAACAACCTTTCAAAACCCCGTCGACATTCATGCCGACTCTTTCCAAAAAATCATCTAACGAAAAGACTAAAATAAGAAAGGGCAAACAACCACCGCTTAGTGAAGCGAGAAATCCCGGCGTCGACAATCAAAATACAGTAAAATGCGTTATACCACAGTAACACACAGTATTTCACAGTAGCACACGGTTTTGCACAATATTTCGTATTATTGATTCAATAATTACTACAATGACTTGCGTAATATTTTATATTATTAACTCAATAATTGTCACGGCACAGTAACTCATTTTATTCAATATGATAAGTGATATGTGGTAGTTATTTGTTCAATTATTGGGGCTTGTCATGAAGCGTTTGTTGCAAGTTTGGCTTTTTATTCCATGGGACCCACCCTTACCATTCGTCAAAGCCATCAGACGAATTTTATTAAAATTTCGTATAAAACAGAAAACTTTTTATATTATTTATAAAGTTGTTTGTTTTATTAGATTATAGATATAATATATTATATTATATATAAAGTTTTTTTTTTATTAGAATATTATATTATAAAAGATTTTAAACGTTTTGAAATTGAAAATTCGTCAGACGAATTTCCTCGCTGGCGTGCTACGACAAAAGTTTTGTCAACCTTGGCGTTCTAAGCTTTTCCTATAAATAGGTGGCTCAGTTAAGAAATGAAAATCACACCAGAATCAAAAATTCTTCTTCTATAATATTGTAAGTATTTCTCTTGAGTATTAGGATACTTTGAGTGTAGCTTTTGGTGCAAGATCTTCCCAAGATAATCTCCCTTATCTCGGTCATATCTAGCCTCCTACTAAGGTAAGGGGTATCATTTCTTTCATAATCGTAAGGGATGTCATTTTTTTTATACTCGTAATGGTTATTATTTCTTTTGTACTCGTAAAGGATGTCATTTTATTTTTTACTCGTAAAGGATATTATTCTTTCTCATAAGGAATATCACTTTCTTTCATACTCCTAAATCTAAACTTACTATGGTAAGTATTGCTTCTATAATTCCTGAAATGATTAGAAAGTCCTTGTGGTTTACGCTTCCTCTAATATTATTCCACTTGAATATTATGTTTACACGAACTTTCATATTCATTACTTATTAATCTGTGGGAATAACCATTCCGTGCGGATTATCGCATGTCTGGTGAATAACCTTTAGTATTCATTCCTTATTAATCCGTGCGAATAACCATTCCGTGCGGATTAACGTATGCTTGGTAAATAACCCTTCATATTCATTCTTTATTAAGTTGTGGAAATAATATGTCTACGCGTATGACCGTCTGACGGGTGAAATTCATTTGCAGTTTCGTTTATTCTTTCTTACTTGTATAAGATATCATTTCTTTTGTACTCTTCAAGTGATATCGTTTTCTTTCATATTTCTTATCATAAATGTGGTTCGGTTCGACTTGTTCGCGAACAGTTCGGTTCTATTCGAGTTCGATTTGAGTGATTCGTGAGTAGCTTATGAGATGCTCGAGTATTTATAATATTTGGCCTAATTTTTGCTTTAGTGCATTGATGATGTTCGCAAACATGATGATGTTCGATTATGTTCGCAAATATGATGGTGTTCGACTATATTCACGAAGATGACAATATTCGCGAACTGTTCGTAAACAGCTAACAATCCAAACTCGCACATGTGTGTTGGTTCGATCATGTTACTCGAACATGTTTGAGTTGGACTTAGAGCATCTCCAACAGCCTCTTCAACCACTCTAGGATACTCAAATAGACGAGTCACATCAAAAAAATTATCTCCAATAGCCTCTCCAACCTTAGTCATCAAATCTGCAACTTCATTCTCTCTCTTCAGAACTGGTAAGTTGATCTTTCCTCTTCAAAACATTTATTTTGTTTTGAGAGAATCAAAATCATATGAAAAGGCTAAAAACATTTATTTGGCTTGATGGGTTTGATGTACAACTCATTTTAAAATTTAAATATCATTCCTTTTTATTTATTAAGTCAAATACTACATTAATTGAATTGAAGAGACAAATGCGGCACACAAATATTAAAGTAGCAAATAATGCTCTTCAAATTGCCACGTAGGTCAACAACCTTCAATTTGAAGAGTTTTTTTTGCCACTACTGTTGGAGATACTCTTATTGTGTTCGAGTTCGGCAAAATTCAGATGGGATGAGATCGTTTGCAGCTTAATGCTAACTAATCAATAGAATTATTTTGTTTTGATTTTGTAAATCAATGAATTGTAATTCCATAAAATTACAACTCGAATTGAATTTCAAAACAAATTATCCAAACAAACCTTCAAATATTTGTAAAATTAATGACATCTATTTGAACAAATGCCTAACTATAATTCGTAAAATGAAAACGGTAGGTAGCTTTATCAATTAAATTGCAAATCTGATCCTCCTATTTGTCATGTTTTTGCTAAACTGTTCCTTAATTTTTTTAGCACAACTATTCCTCATAGATGCATTAGTTATGCAAATGTGTTCCTCCAATGTTCCCCCTAAACTTTTTTTAGCACAACGGTTCCTCATAGATGTGTTAATCATGCAAATGTGTTCCTCCAATTTTTTTCACCTATTAAAAATTAATTTTCTCTCTCCTCGCTCTCCTCTATCCTCATTTTTTTTTAAATTTGTGTAAAACGTATACTCTTCTTCTTCTTTTTCTTTTTATTTATTTTTATATTGACAATTTGAATCCAATATAAAATATCTCTAAATTCAAAATTAGTATAAATTAATTGATTTTAAACAATATAATTACCAAAATTATAAATTTTACTATTTTTTTTATTTTATCTAAATGGTACTTGTCGACGCCGGGAGGGATCGCCTCCTTTGCGATATTTATCCTTTCCAATTTTTTGCCTTTTTTATTAGATGATTTTTTAGAAAAGGTCGGTATGAGTGTCGATGGGATTTTGAAAGATCGTTTTTATGATGAGCCAATTAACCAGAGTCGCCAGTTGGTATATTTGAAATGGATGTACCAACTCATCCGAATTTCGTTTTATCGTAAATCGCTGGCTCATATGTGTGACTCCGAATTAATTGGTCTGCGAACCGAGATTCATAGAGTTCGGGGGCTTGCTTAAGCGAGGGGAAGGTGTTAGGCACCCCCCGACTTCCGTGAAACACGGTTACCGCAATCTTGATCCTTTTCCTATCCTTTAATTCTTAAAATGTGTGTGTGCGTGAGCGTGTGCTTATGTGAATGTTGCGGTGAGTTTGCATGAAGAAACCATTTGGGTTTTTTTTATGAAGAGTCGTGCTTTATTTTGAGAGTGCTTTAGGAGGTCTTTCGGCCTATACGAGAAAACTCTATTCTTTATGAGAAAGGTTTGATTTTAATTATCAAAAGCCGTGAGATTTTTCTTTAGGTGTCGTTTTGGCAAAACAAGGGTTTTTAAACCTTCGTCAAAATAGGAATCGAGACCTATACGTTGCCTTCGTAAAATAAAGTGGTGGGCAATTTCTAGGATCCCTTTAACCCTATGCACAACGGTTTAATAAAACGTCATTTATTTTGTATAAAACCATTTTGTGGTGTTTTTGGAAAACGACTTTTTTTAGCTTTCTCGTTAAAGAGGAATCGACATTCATTTGCACTTTTAATTTTTACGCCTCGTGGTGCTAATAACCTAATTTGATTGATTTTATGAAAATCTCATCGTTTAACTTTGAAATCAATTTCGTGTCATAAATCAAATCAAGCATTAAAATGTGTTGGGGTTATTCATGGACATGTGAGCCATCAAAATAACCCCAAACGCCCACAAGCACATATTTCATTATTACGGGGCCTTAAACCCGATTTTCGACTTGGTATCGTTTTAAGGCCCGACAATTACATCTTACAATAAAGGATAATCGATCCTATTACATACACCAAAATTGTCCATCATTCGATTTAGACCACGGGGTCGCGTTCCTAGGCTCACATCCACAATTTCTACACACCCACAAAATGGATATTACAAAAATTAAACAAGCTAAAAATCACCAAATGGATATCATCGGGCCATTAGGAAGAATTTTGTTCCATTGGAAATCTCACTAATAATCCCTAATCCATGTATTCTCAATAATATACAAGAAAAATTACATTTAATATAACCCAAATGACCAAAAGCTTAACAAAATGATATAACAAAAATGCTATAAAAGAGGGCTTTTCACATTGCAAATGACACCACGATTCGTATAAACTCGTATATTAATTAGAGTAGAGAAAGTATATGATACAATCTAACAATAGGGGCATAAATCCTCACTTTTTTCTCTCTTTTCTCTCTTCTCTCGCTGCTGTTTGCTGCTAAATTCTTCCTCTTTTTTCTGCTTCTTCTGCTGCTGTCAACTCCCTCTATGCTGAATGAAGGAATGAGCTGAAATAGGCTGGCCAAGGGCAGCCGCAGATTGATCTGCGGCTGGCCTTGGTTTCTCCGCGCCCGCCACACACTTCAGCCGCCTGCCGCGCACTCCAATTATTTTAATCGTTGGCCGCAGATCAATCCGCGACTGGGTGTGATGATTTTCTCGATTTTTGAGCTGCACCTTGATTCTCGTGTCGTACTGTTGGCTTTCGCTGAGAGGCTCGTATTTTGCAGTCCGGGAACCGCTGGGAAACGTGCCATATCATTCCGCTTTGATCGTTGTCGTGTCGGCTTTGATCGCACGTCGTTGCGGTGGCTCTGAGTGTTCGTACTTATGTCCACCTTTCGTTCTCGTAGGCTGGGTTCATTGACGATTTTGCCCTCCTGTCAGGGTTAGTATAGGAAGTGCAAATTTTGGGTGTCTACAACACTAATAACTATACGATTTATTTTAAAATTAAATATATCTCAAATTGATTTAAACAAATCAAACTTGATCTTATATTTTGAACAAAAAAATATAAATTTGAAAATATTTTTAAAAGTTTCATCATACGACTATTATTAAAAGTGGAACTCAATATTTTTAAAAATTTCTTTGTTTGTCTTTAAAAATACCGAGTTCAACTTTTAATAATAGTCGTATGATGAAAATTTTGAAAATATTTTCAAATTTATATTTTTTTTATTCAAAATATAGGATCAAGTTTGATTTGTTTAAATCAATTTGAGATATATTCAATTTTAAAATAAATTATACAGTTATTAGTACCATTAAGATAAAATAAAAAATAGTAAGGTTTATAATTTTGGTAATTATATTTTCTAAAATTAATTAATTTGTACTAATTTTGAATTCAAAGATATTTCCTATTAAATTTAAAATGTCAATATAAAAATAAATAACTAAAAAGAAGAAAAAGAGTATACTTTTTACACAAATTTTAAAAATAAAAAAAATAAAAAATGAGGAGAGTGGTGAGAGAAAATCAATTTTTAATAGGTAAAAAAAATTGAAGGAATAGATTTGCATGACTAACGTATCTATAAGAAACAACTGTGCTAAAAAAAAGTTTAGGGAACATTGGAAAAATATTTTTGCATGACTAACGAATAGTTATGCTAAAAAAAAGTTTAGGGAACAGTTTAATAAAAATATGACAAATAGGAGGGCAGATTTGTAATTTAGTCAGTTTTATCTGGGGTTTTAATCCGCACGAGCGAAGAGAGAGTTGCTGTCCGGAGGAGGAGAGAGAAAGGATAGAGCTTGAAAGTGTCAACGGCGCCGAAACCAGATCTGTGCCCTAATTATAAACCCTAACATCTTCCTTCTCCATCTAATCGATTCGGCTACCCAAAAAATGCAAACTGGGGAAGAATTTTCTCTTAGATAGTGTCAAAATCAACCATGTATTGTCAAAGGAAAAGAGGAGTAAACATAAACAAATTAAGGGGCAAAATATCCCTCCAAATACAATGATACAGCAAGAGATTGCTGCATCGGATACTTCAATGCAGGTCGAGGCTTGCTCAAATACGAATTCCAAGATAATAAATTCTGATGCAGCACTGGGTGCACCGGCGCAGGCAAAGAAAAAGAGAAAGAGAAAGAGAAATAGTCGAGGGAAGGACTCAACAAGTAATGATCTTGATAATGCAAAATGTAGTTCTTTGATAAATGATAGTAGTAGTCCCCTAGAAAATGATTCAGTTCAGCAGCCTGTTTTAATGGCAGATTCTGAATTAATGCAGCATGATGCAGAACTGAGGCTATGTGAGAATAATTGTGGTGGAAGGGACAACCCAACCACAATCGATACTGATAACACTCATGAGATAAATTTGAATTCAATTTCGAAGGACCAGGCGGGCGCTAATAATGTCTCTCAGGGCAGTACACATAAAAAGATTTCTAAATCCCTTAGGAGGAGGAGACGGAAGAAAGCCTCACGTCGCGCAGCGCAAAGTTTGAAATCCAAAGAGGGTGCTGACTCTTCTGTTGAAGTTGTAGAAAAGGGAAGGCAAACTACTTTGTCGAATGGCTCAGGTGGAGCAATTTCTCCTGGCTGTGTAAAGAATACATTGGAAAGAGAATCAGGCGCTGGATATGTTACCTCGGTGAATGTTGAGGAAGATAAATTAGTAGAGATGCACTTGGATGGGTGCTCTGATATTAAACACGCAAGTGGGGACAGCATGAATGGAACTGAATTAATGCAGCATGATGCAGAACTGAGGCTATGTGAGAATAATTGTGGTGGAAGGGACAACCCAACCACAATCGATACTGTTAACACTGATGAGATAAATTTGAATTCAATTTCGAAGGACCAGGTGGGCGCTAATAATGTCTCTCAGGGCAGTACACATAAAAAAAATTCTAAATCCCTTAGGAGGAGGAGACGGAAGAAAGCCTCACGTCGCGCAGCGCAAAATTTGGAATCCAAAGAGGGTACTGACTCTTCTGTTGAAGTTGTAGAAAAGGGAAGGCAGACTACTTTGTCGAATGGCTCAGGTGGAGCAATTTCTCCTGGCTGTGTAAAGAATACATTGGAAAGAGAATCAGGCGCTGGACATGTTACCTCGGTGAATGTTGAGGAAGATAAATTAGTAGAGATGCACTTGGATGGGTGCTCTGATATTAAACACGCAAGTGGGGACAGCATGAATGGAACTGAGATGGATAATTCGGAAGATATCAAAGATGGTTTTACTATGGATTTGTCTTTACCAGATCTTTCAGGAGAAGATTTTAAGCAGGTTAAAAGGGCTAAACTAAATGTTGACCACAAGGTGTTATGTGATGTCCATTCTGCAGATGCACTACCTGAAGAATCTACAAGGTTGTGCAAGGGGCAGATAGCTTCTGATGATCCATCTTCTCAGGATTCTCTGAATGAACCCCTGGACCAGAAGAGACGATCTAAGATCAATGATTCAAGTTCTTCACCTGTAAAGTTGGATGAAATGAAAGATAATGTTACTCCAAATGCAAACAAAGAATTGTTGCAGTCTTCCATTGGAATAACTCTTACTGGCTCTTTTAGAAGAAAGCTTCTCGTCCTTGATTTGAATGGGCTCCTTGCTGATATTGTTCTACATGTGCCAGATAAAAATAAATTTAAAGATTACAAAATAATAGGGATGAAAGCTGGTGAGAATTAAGTTACACGAGTTAGATTTTCACATGAAGTCCATTATTTTCTGTCCACAAAGTTTCTAACTTTATTGGCATTTGACATGTTAGTTTTCAAGAGGCCCTTCTGCGACGATTTTCTGCAATTTTGCTTTGAGAGATTCGACGTAGGCGTCTGGTCATCAAGAACCAAGTACTCTTCAACCTTTTACTTATAATCTAATATTTTTTGTATCTGTCTTCAGCTTGTAATCTTATATATCTTCCTGCTAGTTTTATCGATAAAATAGACTAAAATATATCTTCCTGATAGTTATCTATCATTTTTTAATTTAATTTTGACTGTCTTAATGTTTTATGCTTTATTTATGTCAATGTTAACTTCCTACAGGAAAAACGTGAAAATGGTTATTGATTTTCTTATGGGAAAAAGCAGTTCAAATTTGCTATTTTGTTGGGTAAGCCGTTTACACAGTTTTTGAAGAACAGCTATTAAATTTCAAATGTCATTATACTGATTTTTTTCCCTTTCATTGTCCAAATTTCACATGTCATTATACTGGTTCTTGCCTGCTTTATTTAAGACTACCTAAACACTTATTTCATGTTGTTTGTGCGATAAATGTCTAAAGGTAAATTATATTATTAGCTGATGCCCTTGGTGAACTATGTTGACATCTCAAATCGAAAACATGGCACTAAGACTTGGTTGAATTTATTATTAATATAGAAGTTGGAATTAGGAGATTTATTTTGGCATGGGTAAGTTACAGATATAGGTCTTGATCACACTTTGATATATTAGAGTTGTTGGTACTTGGTACTGGATCCATATTGTGTTTGCTATGTCGGGTTAGTTTACCAGATCATTGTGACAATCTGATTGCACTCTCTTTTTTTTGGGCTTCCTAAATCAACAAACTGAATCTTACATACAATGACAAACAAAAAGACAAATGGGATGGCAGTTTGGTAAGACACATGATTTGGAAAATAGATTTGCAAGCTTGATGGGCCCAAGTGTGTGTGATGCAGGACATATTTAGAAAAGGGATGTAAAGCTACCCTATTATGAAAGAAAGATGAATTGGGCCTTGTATGCAGGGTTTTCATGTTGAGATGGACTAGGGTAAGGATTTGAGATGGCAACTTAGACTCTGTTTGTTATGCATGGATATGACTAATTGTATTATTTAATTCCTCTAAGGACTACGTTATCCCGTGATTAGTCCTTTATTTAATCCCATGGACTATTTAATGGAAGAAGATAATCTAGAATGCATCATTAATTGTTATCATTCGATCATTTGATACCTCAAAAAGTATATTATATAATACCATCTCTGTGCTTGGGATTTTAGTCCATCATCATTAATTGGAGGGCTGCACTTTTTTAAGTGCTCTTTTGTTTTTGTTTTTTCAGTCGGTGGACTCCTTGTGGAGATAAATAAAGGACTAATTATGGGATAAAATAGTCCCTAAAGGCATTAAATTAGTACAATAATCCTATCCATGCATCATTCATGCTAACAAAAATAGCCTTGGGGGTTTAAGGGTTATTTTTCTTTAATATCTTGCAGAATTAAACTATAATTAAGTTGCACTTAGGCCTTCTAGAGTCTCACTTATAATTCTAGTGGAGTCTCTAGTATGCACATAGGGCATTTCTTATAGATGCTGCATATTTTTGCAACCGTATTTACAATGTTGTTTAAAGTATGAAAGAGATTGGAGTGCATTTTTTTTCTCAATTCATTTTGCGTGAGCATAATTAAGATGAATTGACCTATTGTATATCTTCACTTTGTAAGCTCAGTTTTTACCTATTTCAGTTCTTTAGCTAATCAATTTAACAGTTCTTTTAATATAATGGAAATTGTTTTTGTACAGGATCAATCCCACTGTACTATGACAGGTTTTAATACTCTTGAGAACAGGCATAAGCCTCTAGTCTTAAAGGAACTTAGAAAACTATGGGAAAGGCACGAGTGTGATCTTCCATGGGAGAGTGGGGACTATAATGAATCTAACACACTCTTGTTAGATGATTCCCCGTATAAGGCCTTGCGAAACCCTGTAAGTTTTCATTGTTTTCAAACTCTTGTTTTTTGCCCCTTATTTTGTTTTTTCTAGTTATATTATCTTATTCATGATAACTCGATTTATACCCTAAAACTGGTTATTCAATTAATTATTTCCTTCTATGTTGTGGTCTTCATTCTTCAGCCACATACAGCAATTTTCCCCAAGTCATACCAGTACAAAGATAAGGAAGACAATTCATTAGGTGAGTTGCACTTCTCTTTAATTCTCTATGATAATATAACTACTGCTGCATCAGGCGAGTCATACCAAGTCAGAATGTGAGCTTATATATATGGAACATGTAAGGTACATTACGTATGGTCTACCCTAGCATGTAGCCAAATATTGATCACACATAGGCACGTTGTTCGTAATCTTTTTTTTATGAATACCAAAGACACATAGGCCATGTTTGTTTGCAAGGATAACATTTGGGATTGAACTATTAATTTTAAGTTACTTGTTTGTTTTAAAAAATTAGACTTGGGATAGTCCTAGGATTACAAAATGACTTAGAATGGAGGACTATTTAATACCATGTCCAACCAGGTATTATAATCCCTACCAAATTCGTGGACAAAATTAGCGTTTACTTTTTTATTTATAAAAATGATCGGTGTATCCTACTTTATCCATTTATACTCACACTATTAAGAATACAATCTCTTTGTTATTAATGGTAAAGGTATAATAGTACAAACGATAAATTTTTATCCAATCTCTTAAATAATCCTGGACAAAACAATGAGATTATTTTAAGTTATCCAATGAATAATCTCATTCTAAACAAACATGTGACTAGTACTATTTAATCCTAGGATTAGTAGTCTTCGTATAACACCCCAGTCCCACATCGAAAGATATGGAAAAAATTTGTCTGTTATAAAGAATTAAGTTACTAACAATAGTACCTTCAGTCATGACTTTTTGGGTGAGCCTATGGTGGGTTAAGATGACCTAAGAAGATACTATTGAGTCAGTGGTTTAAGGCCTTATTTGGACGGATTTGATTCGATTCGGACTTGAGATTTGACCCAAGATTTGTTCTGGACTCATGATTTGGCCCGAATTGTTTCATATAGTATCAAAGTCGACTCTCGAATGCTCAGGTCGGGTCATCTGATCGGGTTGTCGGAGGTGGCGAAGGCTGGTGGTATTATCCCACAATGGAGGGAGAGAGGTCCGGAGGTGAGGACACGAAGTCAGCCGGTATTATCCCACAATGGCTAGAGAGGCAAAGATCTTAGGACCGTGTGTGTGATTGATTCTGACGGGGACGTCAGGAATTTAAGTGGAGGAGTTTGTAACACCCCAGTCCCACATTGAAAGATATGGAAAAAAATTGTCTGTGTATAAGGAATTAAGTTACTAACAATAGCACCTTCAGTCATAACCGTTTGGACGAGCTTGTGGTGGGCTAAGATGATCGATTCTGACGGGGACGTCAGGAATTTAAGTGGAGGAGTTTGTAACACCCCAGTCCCACATTGAAAGATATGGAAAAAAATTGTCTGTGTATAAGGAATTAAGTTACTAACAATAGCACCTTCAGTCATAACCGTTTGGACGAGCTTGTGGTGGGCTAAGATGACCCAAGAAGATATTATTGGGCCAGTGGTTTAAGGCCTTATTTGGATGAATTTGATTCGATTCGGACTTGGGATTTTTTGACTCAAGATTTGTTCCGGACTCGGGATTTGACCCGGGTTGTTTCACTTGTGATTATAATCCATATTCAATAGAATATAGTCCCGGGATTATAATCCTTGCAAATAAATATGACCACAGTTCTCTATTTGTTTATTTATACCATTTCACTATTGATATTTGTATATGTAGTTTCTATGTTACATGGATTTGGCACTTCACTCTGAAGTATTTCGAATGCACTGGTAGGGCTGGGAAAACAGAGAGAGAGAGAAGAAGAAATTTCTAGAGTTATGGGGTTAGTTCATATTGCTGAAGAGAAGCTAAAGATAAATAAGAGGTGAAGAAGACAATATCCACATTTATCTATGCTTCCGACAACATGTTTGACATCAATGACATGCTTTAGTAATGGGTTGCGATTGTTCTTGTTAACCAAACATGTCCTTGCATATGGGTTTGTGGGCTCCAAATGTCTGTTAAGAAATACTCAGTTTTGAGTCTTTAGACCACAGCTGGTCTTCTTTTGTGCTACATGGTTATTTTTGTCTGGATAGTAACATTAGCTAGCAACCATTTCTTCTCCTAAAGGCTAAACTATATCCCATGCAAGACACTTAAAAGTCTAACTAGCTATAATCCTGTCTAATGCTAATACCTAATATGTATTGTACTATTGTATGAAACTAACTATACATTATCAATGGTCTAAAGACTCTAAACTAGTCTTATATTTTCATTGAAATGAAAATTAAAAATAGATAGAAATCAAAGTATATATTTATATGCATAGGGAAATAAAATAAAATGCAAAGAGGAAAGGAGCAATATTTACGGCTGCTTAATCTCTTTCTCACTCCCTCCCTCCCTCCTTTATGCTATATTAAAAAGTAAATTCCAAAATGTAATCCCTTTCTTATTCCTCCACTCTTTTGGAAAGTGTATACAATATAGGTGAAATATCTAATATAGAAATAAAAAATTACTTAGAGAGAGAGGTAGGTGTGAGAAAATTAAATATTAAAAAAAGAAATAATCCTAGGCATGCAATGCAAGAGAGAGATTATTTTTCTTGCAACTTTAGCTTTCATATATATATATATATATATATCCATAGCACATATTGGTATGTGAAGGGCTTACATGACCACCAAATCTTGCACTATTCATTGGAAGAAGATTTCGCGGCCAGGATTTAAAAAAACACAGACGTCCACAACAGTGTCTTTTATCCTTTTGCAACATTGTCTTGGGAATGGAAGAAAGTCTTTTTTATCTCATCCGCTACATTGTCTTGCGTATGGCAATTGTTGTAGACGACAAGATGGTTTTCTTCTTCCATCCATAAGACCACTTGCGGATGGCTTCGTGTTTTTTTAATATAAAAAGGTTCATGATCTGGTGACCATACAAGTTCACAGGGCCACCATTTGCTGTTGATCAGGCCCCATATATATACTAAATATAAATTCCATCATACTTAATTTCTTTTCTATAAGAATAAAATTCTATGTAACTGGAGTATCAAAATATACTTTTTTAATCCTAGATTAAGTCCCTTTGTTGAAATATATTTCATACTCTGTTATATTTTGTTTAATGAGAACTAAGTTACTCTTAAGCATATAATATGTAATATGTAATATATTTAGCAAAATTATCCTATCTTACCCAACATGTGGATTCTTTATTTGTTGAGTCTATGTATCCTTACAATATCATTGGTTATGTGAGTTTGATGAGTAGCACATATCCCTATCAGATTTACATGAGTCCATGTAACACAGATTAATTGTCATCTCTATTAAGCAGGACATGTCATATGGTTTAAACGTTCTCTATGGATTATGGTTTATAGATAATATACTTGGATCTACAGTTACTTTGGATTCTATAGTTATACTTATAAAATTATGGGGAACTGTCGAGAGTGTTTGGTATTATTTTCTTTTGGGCGTTAGAAGTGAATTTGAAGGGTTACTATCTGGGCGTAATTTGATTTTTTCGGGTCTTGCAAGTTCAAAAAGAAGTCCCAAGTCTTGTAAGTCAACTTTGTCTCCAAGTTTAAATGGTCCCCAAGTCTTATTAGTATATTATTTTTGATTTTCTTCTATATATCATACTATCTTATTTTGAGAAGGCAGTGAATTAGAAATCGAGAAAAAGCTGTGTTTGGCCTTGTGCCGTTCCCTTCATATGGCCCTACCGAGCGCGAAGCGGTATTCTTTTAAATCAGTTTATGTCCAGAGACATTAGTGAAGCTTTCGTCTATTATCAGTCTGTCCTGGAAATGTCTCTTTACTGATAACTGCATCTGGCAATATTTTTTTGGTTACGGTGTCCCCAAAAGGTTGCGTAGGTGACTTTTGGCCGTATTCTATTTAAGCATGCATTGGTTTAGCTTATAGTTATTGAATTGCTCTAGTTTGAATGCACAATATCCATTTATCCCTCTTGCTTTGTGATTCATTGCAGGGCCTGGAGGGGATCTTCGGGTTTATTTGGAAGGATTAGCACTAGCTGAGAATGTTCAAAAATATGTAGAGCAAAATCCATATGGTCAACGGCCTATCACAAAATCAAATCCATCTTGGCGTTTCTATGCCAAAGTGATTGGCCCCAACTCATTTAAGGAAGATCATGCTCATTCTGAGATTGAACATGCAAGCATGGACAACAATATCAGAGTTGCCATAGAAGAGTCAAAACAGGCTACCAAGAAAGATAGTTTTATGAAAGAAATGCCTTTGGCAGAAAGCTTTGAGCAGTCTAAGCAGGTTAAGTTCAACATACACCAGAATGAAGAATGTAATATGAGTTATGCGGAACATCAAATTGAGGGATGTAGAAGATTTTGCAAGGGAAAAATTGGTTCTGATGATACCTGTGGCGAGGTTCCTCTGACTGAGCCCCTTGAGCAAAAAAGACAATCTATGATGAAAGATCCAATTCCTTTATCATCCGAAGTGGATGCATCAAATTGGAATGCTGCTCAAATTAGTAACAAAGACATCCACCCTCCACAGATGCCACATTCTTCTTTGGGAAGAGATCTTTCTGTCTCCTCTAAAAGAAAGCTTCTTGTTCTGGATGTGAATGGATTGCTTGCTGATATTGTTTCATCTGTACCTGACGGTTATAAAGCAGACACAATATTAGGCGAGAGAAAAGGTAAATTTTTTTGCAGTGAAGTTCATTATATGCTGTCTAACAAAGTTCTTACGTGTTTAACTTGTATCAGTTTTCAAGAGGCCGTTTTGTGACGATTTTCTGCAGTTTTGCTTTGAGAGATTTCATGTTGGTTTCTGGTTGACAACCACCAAGTACTTCTCAACCCAATGACCCATAGCTTATCATAGTTCAGTTTTTAAATTTTTAATGTGGCTCTATATCTTGTGGTACTTCCCTTGTTCATTTTTAAGGCTTTTGATTTTCTTTTACTATTATATGCCTTATCTTTGTCATTATGAACCTCTGCAGGAGAAATGTGCTATCTAATCTTGAATTTCTTTTGGGAAGGACCATGCAAAATTTGCTTTTCTTTTGGGTATGCCATTCACTTTCCTTACAATGAGTCCATGTATCCAGCATTACAACTTGTGTATATTTGAGTTGCTGCATCCTAGACAATATAATAGACCTCCTCCAGTAGGAGGTACTTTTATGGAGTATTATTTATTTATGCTTATATGGTGATATGAATAAGGTTGTCATTACTGTAATTTTTTTATTGCTTTAATTATGTATATTTTCTTGTGTGGTGTATCTTTGGACAAGTATTTCCAACCGAAGTGTTTCTATTGGCAAATTTGAGATTGCATCATGCATCTTTGTACGACTACTTCATAATAATTTATAATCACCAAGTATCTATATTCATATACGCTCATTGCTTACACTTCTATTAGTTGATGAGCATATGGATTCTAGGTTTCTTCTAATATCATGAAGATTGTGCAGGATATATCCCAGTGTTTTGAGACGGGTTTTGGTACTGTTAAGAATAGGGACAAGCCTATAATTTTAAAGGAACTTAGAAGATTATGGGAAAAGCATGGTCCGAATCTTCCATGGGAGAGAGGTGATTTTGATGCATCGAACACACTTTTATTGGATAACAATCCATCCACGGCCTTGCTCAATCCCGTAAGTTCAGTTGACTCATTTGTGGATATTCATGATTATCCTATTTCTAGTTTGTTAGAATTCTCTTCCCATGTTTATTTTATTTTTCAGCCGCACAGTGCTATCTTCCCCCCCAGATACCGGTTCAAGGATGAAAAAGACAATTCATTAGGTGAGTTAACATCTCCATCAGGCTCAATCATTGCATAGGTTTCCATCATTGTCTATTGTTCGCTACCACTATCGTCTTTACTTACGGTGATTTAATAAAAGTGTTTCTTTTTTTTGGCTGCTCGTTTTGAGTTCTCAAGTATTCAATTTTTTTAATATTTTCCATTTTGCTTGGAGTTCTGTTGAAACTTTATTATACTTGAATAAATAAATTAATAATATTTGCAATAATTATTAAATGGCGTCCAACTTTATGTGTAATTATTATTCCTAATATTTCCTTAAAAGCTTTTAAACTTTTTCTGGCATTATAAGCTTTTTCTTATTTTTACTCATCAATTCTCATTCTTGGAGTAACTAGTGCTATTTTTAGGTATTGGATTCTGTTTATGATGGGGGGGGGGGGGGATGACATTTGACGTGGCATAGCTTTCTTATTTTCCACTTGTTACACCAAGTTTTCTCTGTCACTGTTGTATCTTGCTTGGTTATCATTGTTTATAAACTTTGTACAATTTTCATCGTGTGATAGCCAATGATGTTGTTAAACTTGTAAACCGCAGGACTGGGAGGCGATCTTCGGGTATATCTGGAAGGGTTAGCATTGGCCGAGAACGTTCAAAATTACGTAAAGCATAATCCATTTGGTGAACAACCTATAACAGAAAAAAATCTATCATGGAATTACTATCTTAAGGTTATCGGAAGAGCCTCATCCCAACTTGAAGATGTTCGGCTAGCTTCAACCGAAAGATGGTGGAACAATTGTTGATGCTTATTCTTTTCACGATCAATGTTTGTTTGCCTTGTAGAAGATACTGAAGGGCAGTCATGATGTTAATAGTCGATTTTTGGTAAGATAGAACTTTTTACTCTTTCATGAAGCAAAACCATATAGTTTGTATTGTAAGCTTATAGACTATAGCCTTATATATATATATATATATATATATATATATATATATATCAAAATTATTAAATTATTTAGCTTCTAGGGTTTCTTTATTGTATCATTAGACGTTACAATTTTGGCAGATGTAGTTGCAACTGACCTAATATTCTTTCTGTATGAATTTCTATTGGGTCTGCTTTCTATGAATTGATTTAGTGTTGCTTTTGTGCGTGTGGTTGTGCTTTCATTTTTATATGAGATTTTATATTAGCTCCTTTTGCTGATTAAATTTGGTCTGATTATAGATCTCAATTCTTTGTTTGGAGAAGCCTAACTTGAAAATTTGTTTTCAAATTGCACAGATGATACCTTACAATTTTTGAAACTGATACGTTTATACTTGAGTTTCCTTTGGTTGAATGGAAAAGTATACTACCTTAAAATAATCATATACCATCTATGTCCCAAATTAAATGCTTTGTTTTGACTTTTTAAAGTCAAATTTACCATTTTTAAAGGTAATTTTTGTAGTAATCTAAAATCAGAGCCATTATATATATGGAAAATGATTTATATGTCAACAAATATGTGACAAAATTGAATTGTGACTAAAATATGTAACAAATACGTGAAAGTCTATATACCAGAAATATACTCCATATGACTAGTATGGAGGACAGAAACAGATAGGAAATTGATAAATCCACAACAGAAAATAATATTTTCACATGAAAGCCGTCGCTATAGATCCTATAGCGACGATTTTCACCGTCGATATACATCTATAGCGACACTCTTTATGTTAAAATATCAAAAAGTATTGTGGAAATATCAATTTTCAAACAGATAAGATAATGTTCTAACCACAATTCAATTGAATTTCAAGAACCGGTCATTCTCCTCAAGAACTCCCAAACAACCACCATGGCACTAAAACCCCACTTCCTAAAAAACCATTTCCCCCTAAACAACCATTTCCCCCAAAAAACTGTTGTGAAAATATCAATTTCCAAACAGATAAGATAATGTTCTAACCACAATTCAATTGAATTTCAAGAACAAGCCATTCTCCTCAAGAACTCCCAAACAACCACCATGACACTAAAACCCCACTTCCTAAAAAACCATTCCCCCCCCCCCCCCATGTTAGAGTTTATGTCCTAGAGGCCAATTCTTTGAAGTAATTGTTTAACATTTATTTTGATATTATATTTGATTGATTAAATGAATTATTTTATTATGGTTTTATTTACTGCGTTATATAAATGTTAGCATAATAAAAGTCCTTAGAATAATGATACAAATTATATAGCTTCAAGTATGTGACTTGAACATGAGATTATATAATTACAATTAGTATCATTACTCTTAAATGTACCTGGTCGAGTATTATTGTTAATGGGACAACAATGATACATTGAGACTAGTATGTGGATTGACTGATGGCCAAATCTCATTGGTCATAAATATATGAGATATTGAGTTAATGCATAGGTACATGTTAGAGAACAATGTACTAGACAGACCCACCATGAGAATTCTATGTGGAGCATTATGCAAAGTGTCATAAGCAATTCTCATAGTGACAATGATGTAATGATCCTCCGACCTGAAATCACTATATTACTACACGGGGAATTTATGTACTTTGATATCATCAAATGTCACCTTTAACAGGATGGACAATAAATGTGATTATTGGGTACATCATGAATCGTGTGAGGAACATGAGCGATCTAGATGAAATTTAACCCTCATATATATATTAGGGGTGATATCCATAGACCTCTTGATTGAGTAGGACTATGAAATGTATGACCATACTCAAATAATGATTTGTTTCATATACTCTACTCATTGATCAAGAAAACTCAGATTAAATTATGAAAAGTATGACACATTCCATACCTCGAGTTTAATCTAGGGTGTCAAGGTTAAAATGATTAAATTACATTGAAACATTGGTCACGAAAAGGTTGCATCGAATCACCGATCTTATTATTACTTGGGTAGCAGTGATGTATTACTAGATGTTGCTCACTGTTTATAATTTTATAATATGATTTTAAAATTATTACCAACATAATAATAACCTATAGGGTCACACACTTAGAACGTAATTAAAAAGGAATTAATTTAAATTGTAAGGATTTAAATATGTCAATATGATTGATAGTATTTAAATTAATAGGATAATTTGTATATATGTATATTAATTAAGTAAGAATTAATTAAGATATAATATATATATAAATTCGGATTTTACTTTTCTAATAGGATTAGGGTTTTGGTTAATTCCTTTTGCTCGCTATATATATCTGATATATCAACCGTCTTGATAAAAAAGAGACTAAGAGAAACAAAACCCTAGCCGTTTTAGAAAAGAGACTAGAGAGAAATACTTCAGCAAATCCAGATCTTGGCGGCTAGTACTGTAATTTTCTTTGCTGCAGATCGTTTGACGATTCGCGGTGCGTTCGTGTGGATACCGTAGAGACGCAGTTCCGTTGGATTGCGTTGAAGATTCGAAGGTGTTCCAGAATTTTCATCGTCTCCATTCAAGTTCGGATAATCGGTAAAACAAATCTAAACCTCTGAATTAATATGCTTTCGCATGGATTCTGTTTTAAGGTTTCAAAAATTGTTTTTAAAATTTTGAATTCTGCTGCTTTTATGTGTCGAAAACCATACACCCCCTCATTATTTTCCACCAAACACCCTCTTTTCTCTTCAGAAAACCAACCAAAATGTCCATCCAATTTTCCACTCCCACAAGAAGAAAAGCATTATTTTCCATACTAATAATCCCAACAATTTTCTCAAACAGCAGAAAACAAGCAGCAGCAAATGCACTGGATTTGTTCACAATGACAGTGCCTGACCAAACAGCGGAAGAGGTAAAGTGGAATCCAATTCCATGCACAACGTTTACTACAAGTGAAGGAATTGTTGGAATTGGAGGACCGGAAAGAAGCCCAAAGGGAATTGAGGAAAAGTTCTTCACTTCTTAAACAGGATTTGTATACCTTAATTCAGGACAAGCCTGCAATTGAGAGGCCTCAGCTGAGGAAATTGTATTCTGATTTGTTCAATAGTGTAAGTAGATTAGGTTATGCTGGGAAGGATGAGGATGTGACACGTGTCAGGGAGTGTTATGATGATATTGTTGCGGCACTTCATGAAATTCTCTCTATTTTATGATATTATGATATTGAAGTAATATATATATACGGAACGGATCTTAAGCATACCCCCTTAAGTGACATACCAAGCATACCCCTTTAGCGACGGACCGGACGACGGTTTCGTCCGTCGCCATAGGTCCGGTCCGTCGCCAAAGCCTTTAGCGACGGACAACTTTTAGCGACGGACCCGTCGCTAAAGGCTTTGACGACGGACCGGACCTATGGCGACGGACCAAACCGTCGCCCGGTCCGTCGCTAAAGGGGGTATGCTTGGTATGTCATTTAAGAGGGTATGCTTAAGATCCGGACTCTCTCTCTCTCTCTATATATATATATAGTTTTTGTGATTTTCTAAAATTTTATTCATAACAAATGATGAGATTTTATGTTCTATTTACTTGGATAGTGTTTGATAAAACTATGTAATAAGAATTTTAAATTGTGGTGGGTGGTAATGGTGGATGGTGTAGTGAGATAAATAAAATGAAGAATTAAAAAAAATAAAATTAAGGTAGTGAGGGTAAAAGAGTAATGAGAAGCCTATTTTCTAAAATAAGTTGGCTTAGTGTCTTGTTTTTTAAAACACAAAAAGAGGTTATCCATTTTTTTTTGCTAAGTAGATTATCCAAATTTTTACCAAACAATTTAACCTCTGTGAGGTAAATATGTACTCCCTCTAGGATTGAATAAGAGTTCATTTGATTTTTTTGACTATTTATTCAATGCACATTAGAGAGTTGTTAAGAGGTAAAAAAAACTTGCTTTTCTTTCCTCGTTGAAGGGTCTAAATTATACTACTGTTTTGATGATAACAAAATAAGAATTAAAAGTCTTTAAAAAAATTAGGATAGAATCCTCTTCATAGGATTTTATATTACACAGTACAAATTAACTCTAAGAGTTTGGTTGTTATGGATTTCAGTATATAAACGTAAACTAAAATCCTCAGATCGTAGAATGACTTAGCTCTACGATGCTAGTAACTCTGCTATACGACTCAACGATTTTGATTATTTTTACTTTCAGTGTAGAAACGTAGAGTGAATTCTCAAATCGTAAAATGACTTAACTATAATATTCTAGACTTTACGTTTGCAGTATCTTTACGATAGTAGAGTGATTTCACTCCTTTACTCTATGAACTTATATTTTACTCAACGATCGTAGATCTTCAAGTCTTAACTCTACGAAATTATGTTTTACTCAACGATCGTAGACCTTAAAATCTTAACTCTACAAAATTATGTTTCACTCAGCGATCGTAGAACTTCAAGTCTTAACTCTACGAACTTATATTTTATTCAACGATCGTAGAACTTCAAGTCTTAACTCTAGGAAATTATGTTTCACTTAACGATCGTAGAATTTCAAGTCTTAACTCTATGAACTTATATTTCACTCAACGACAGTAGAGTGACTACGGTCTTTGTGACACCCCCAAATCCAAGGTCTCTTTACCCACATATTCGGTGCTCACGGTACTACACATTCATTATTTATTCTACCCATATATTCAATCATAAGGACAAAAATGTAATTACTAATTATTACAGTCCGTCTTACTCTATAAATTCTCAGATTCTAAGACCTTTACTAATACATAACACAAAGCATCATAGATTAATAATACAATCCATAAACATCAACGTACATAACATAAACTGTTACAAAAGCAGATATGATATAATATCCTCTATTCCGTCGCTTTTCCCTTGCCTTTATCCTTACGTCATGAAGTTCATAGGAAGAATGAGCATTCGATTGCTCAACAAGTATTACAGTTGATAAAATAACAACATCAAGAATCATGCTCCCAGTTCAACAACTGAACAATAGTCGTGAACGATATCTTAAATGATTAGGAATATGATATAGTTTTCCATTTATTAACAATACTTCTGAAAGACATACTGAGTGGTCTGATGACCATTGAACTCTTACTTCTTACAATATGTTTAATAGTTGGTATAGACTATAAACCGATATTTTTCTTGCCGGACACTTCTAGGTGATCAGCTTATCTGCACCCTATGTTGTACAACACGTAACGTCTATTTGTCCCTGATAGAGGACGATCGGTATTACCGACCAAAAATATTTTCCCCCTAATTAAAGGGTTGTTCTTCTCAGTCTTTAGAAATCCGAACCAAATCAATAAGGTCGGATAGCTACATCAAATAATATCTCGATGGTATATCAAGAAAGCATCTTAATGAAAGTCTAGCAGAAATAATTGGCTTGGACGACAATCTCAATAGTTCTCGGTATATAGAACTCTTAACAATATCAACAACATGCATAATAGCATCAATAATATCTTGAATGAATAATAATTCACAATCTTTGGATTCACACAATATATAACATTGCATGAAATGGGCTTTCATTGCAATACTTTGAATAAAAGTATGAATACTTGCACAATAATTGCTAACTCAATGAATAACTTGAACGGAGTCAAGAAACTCGCATAACATCGGATAACCGCACAATTAAATAAGAGTTGTACGATTGATAAACTTGCTCAATGAATAATAAGCTGAATGAAGCTCAATAAGCTTGCTCAATATAACTTGAATTGAATCAAGGAACTTGCTCAATTAATAAATAAATTGAATAAGTTAGAAAACTTGCGTAAAGAAACTTGGTAAATTTAGAAAACTTGCCTCGTGCACTGCTACAATAATATAGTACACGCTCTTCAATATCCTACACATATATGTGCACATAAACATACTACAATTAGTCACATATGGACAAACATCATCGGGTCACGCTATATATTGCGTCCCGCTCATTAAACGTTAACTAAATTAAACATAACCCAGAATCGTAGTTCTAAGGCTTTACCGTTGGGTATAAATAACTAACGTGTCTATTCATTTCTCGGCGTCGCGTCGTTTGTAAACGTTATGACCCTCACCATCATCCAATCCTTATAGGTTTATGAAAACCCTACTCCATATCTTATAATGTTCGCTTCAATAGAATCGACACACTATTTAAGTGCATTAACACTTTACACGACGTTTTTATGTTTATACGTCACACGCCTAATTCTCTTCTTTTGTACGTGCTTAACACGCTCATTCGATCTATCTAATACTCACTGATTAATACTAATCATCATTATAATTCATAATGATCACGGTCTAGGACTTAGAACGTCATCTTACATGGTCGGAACATTATACGTGCATACGCGCATGCCCGACGCCCTCGGATTGCCTCCAAAAACACATCATTACTATAAATGGTCAATTTAGACCCTGCTACAGATCTCAAATCTAAAACTTAAAGCATGAAAGTTGTAGGTCTACTCTTTCTCTTTCTGGAACATCTTGAATCATTTGATTCCGAGTTCGTATGAACAAGTTATGCCCATTTTACTAAGGGACGACAAAGTAGTCCAGATTTTCCCGTTCTGCATACCATGCGCAGCTACGCCTCTGGCCATGTGCAGCTGCCCAGCTGCGCTAGCTTTAGTGGTTGGAATCTGTAGTTCGCGATTCCGACCTTCTCCGACTCCGACCTTCATATCTCTTAAGCTAGACGTCCAAATGAGTCCATTTTGGACTCTATGAATTCCTAATCCACGGGGACACAACATATCAAAAATGCAAAGTTACCCATTAACATTAACAAGTCCAAATATTAAGCTAACGTACAGAGTTCATACTCTATTCTTGGTGTTCTTCACCAAAATCAACACCAAAACTTTGTTTCTACTCCTTTTTACTACATTCCAGTTGGGTTAGCTTCGTAACCCATGGAACTACAACATCAAATCAACAAATAATCCAAAAAAAATACACAATCAAGGCTTTACAGTCCTCTAAACCGTCTGAATGTCCTTTAATGACCAAAAGTCCAAAGTTTCATCCTTTAAGCTAAGGTTCAGATCTTTCTTTGTTTTTGTTCCACTTTAAAGGTATTAATAGCTTACAAGGTGTCTCGGTAACATTATAAACCAAACACAACCATCAATCATGACAAAAATCTCAAGAAAAGCTCAAACCCATCGGTTTGAACTCAAGAACACAAAACTTGGAAAACAATGGAGAGGAAGAAGATTGAGGCTTGATTACCTCTTGCTCTTGCTTCTGTGGGTGTTATGGAAGCTCTTCTAGTCCCTTTCTTTTTTCTTCTTCCACCCGTACATCTTCTTCTTCTTCTCTTCTTCCTCCCGTACGCTTCCTTCTTCTTCTTCTTCTTCAAATTTTTCTTCTTTCTCTCTCTCTCTCTATATCTCACACACTCTCTCACTGCATCTCTCCAAATTTCTCTCTATATCTTCTGATGATAGTAACAAGGAAGGATAATGGAATGGGATGAGAATGGAGAGAAGTTGGTTAATGGCTTCAGGAGGAATGAGAGTTCAACCCCCGAGCTTTTGGAATGGTTTTTGAGAGAATGAATGTTTACAATTTGCAAACTCAATACTTTGCGTATTGAGCCTGCCTCCTCCCTTCACCCGATTGGCTACATGCCACACATGGCAAATTTTAATTGGTTGAGGCTTAATTGCCTCTCCAATTAGTCCAAATATACACAAAAATATACCCAAATACTCAATTTTGTACCAAATTTGGTAAATAATTCTATCCAAAATTAAAATGGGTGTTCCCATAAAATATTGGGACGCGTAAAAATAATCATTATGGGATTTATCCAATTATTCGGAACACCCATATAATACATTTCAGATATGGATTAAATCACGTATCAACTCAAATAAAATTTTCGACACTTGTAAAAACTATTCATTCGCATACACGTCTTAACGAAATTAATAAAAATAAAAAAGACGTAAAAATATTCGGGCGTGAATAATGTACGTGAATAGTGCCTGAGGAGACGTGCCCAGTGAATAATGATTTTGCAATTTTTTCACGAAATCAATTTATTCACTCCTACGAGACACAACACATAAAATTCATACATTCACATCATCCAGGTTATAAAATAACCTTGAAACACATCACATAAAAATAAAATTTTAATCCATTCATTTAATAACAATAAACCTAAATTACCAAGGTATTCACGATTCGTGTTCGTTATATCCTCCCCTCCTTATAAGAATTCTGTCCTCAGAATCACAGTACAAGGTCAAACAAAAAGTTCGGGGTACTCTTTCCTCATTCTATCTTCGAGTTCCCACGTTGCTTCTTCGGCATTGTGGTTCCTCTATATTACTTTTACAAAAGGTATAACCTTTCTTCTCAAAACTTGTTCTTTCCGGTCTATAATCTGGACTGAAACTTCTTCGTAAGACAAATCTTTCTTAACCTGCAACGGTTCGTACTCTATTACATGCTTATAATCTGGTTTGTATGGTCGCAAAACGGACACGTAAAACACGTTATGAATGTGCTCCATTACAGTAGGTAAGGCTACTTCGTAAGCCACTCCTCCCACACGTCTCAATACCTTAAAAAGTCCAACAAATCTCGGACTCAACTTTCCTTTCTTGCCAGATCGTATTTTTCCTTTCCAGGGAGACACTTCAAAAATACGTAGCTACTTACGTTGAATTCTCGCTTCTGTCGATGTTGGTCAGCATACTTCTTTTGTCTATCTTGAGCGGCTACTAGTCGCGCTCTTATCACTTTAACAATCTCTGCTGTCTGTTGCACCAATTCTGGTCCCAACAGTTGACGTTCTCCTACCTCATCCCAACATAGTGGCGTCCTGCACTTTCTTCCGTACAACGCTTTGTAAGGCGGCATACCTATACTCATGTGATAACTGTTATTGTAAGCAAATTCTACCCATGATAGATGATCATCCCAGTTTCCTTTAAAATCCACGACACACGTTTGTAGCATGTTTTCTAACGTTTGAATCATTCTTTCACTTTGCCCATTGGTTTGAGAGTGGTACGTCGTAGGTGATGGGTGGGTTTTATACTTCGAACTGAGTACGTTTGGCTTGATAATTTGTGAGTTCTTAAGTATTTTAAGTTAGTATTAGGTATTTATAGTGTTTTTATGTTATTTTGTAGGAAAAAGCAAGGAAATGCAATCCGGACATCTTTTGGAGTACAATAAGCAAGCAAATACGAGAAGGAAAGATTGCAGGACTTTTAACACGAAGTTGGGTGCATGTTCTTGGTTTGGAACTCAGATTTTATTGTAGATCTACTTCTTAGCTTTTCGGAACATCTTGAATCATCCCAATCAGAGTTCGGATGAGAGAGTTATGTCCTTTTTTTATCAACGGAGACCAAAGTTCAGAGTTGTCATGATTTCCATTTACATATCAGTCACTTTAAGCTCAATTTCGACCTTCATCCAGCCCGAATCTCTCAATGCTCAAAGAATGAAAGTTGTATATCTCTTCGAGAGCTTCGATTTGATAGGTGGCAGGCCCCGTAACTCTTCTCGGGTCAAAAGTTATGACCATTTTACCAAAGGATGTCGCAACAGAAATTGTCCTCTGCCAGTTGGGCCCGGCCGCGCCCATTCCTAGTTCATTTCTAGCGCGGCCGCGCCTGAGCGGACGCGACCAGACTTAGTTTTGACACGTTTTTTCATGTTTTTGACTCCAATTTGGATTATTTTTCCTTCTAAGCTTAGAAATTGGACTTGTAACCTATAAATACATGATGTGAGGCATAGAATAGGAGAGATCTTGCTACTTTTTGCTAACCCTAGAATTGAAAAAGGATTGGAGGCTTGAAGCTAGAGATTATCATGAAGGAAAATCAAGATAGGAGGCTAAGGAGGATATCAAGGATTGCTTCAAAAGAGTTTTTCCTTTCTTCTTTTATCCTTTTATTTTGTAATTCTTGGATGATGGTTTCCTTGTGGATTATGGATTTTAATTCAATTATAAACTAATTTCTTTTTAAGATTACAATGGAACTTATTGCGTAGCTTTTATTAATATGCTTCCTTGTTAATTATTGTTGATTATTATCGGATTGTGTATTATGATTTGCGATTAATTGCTTAATTGCCTGATCAACAATTACCGTAGTAATCTATATGAACTCGAGAGATGGATTATAGGTTTAGACTTGATCATAGTAGTATGCGATTGTGTTTTCTACATGGTGATGGAATTCATAATTTGTGTCTAGGATAGAGATATTCCTATACGCCGCATGTAATCTGAAAAAGACCTGTGTTTTAAATCTTTTTTAATTGTAATTCACATAGAGATATAGTGAATTAGTTAACTAGGGTGTTCACCTTAATTCTATCATCTGTGGATTTAAGTTGATTCGTTTATGATACATCGAGAGATGGTTATAAATATTGATGAGTTCTTGATTAACAATCTGAAATAGTTAGCATAATTCAAGTGAAACATTAAGGGAAATTGTAATCTTAAGCCTTTTTATCTGGATTCAATTCTTGGTAGTTAGTGATTAATTAGTTTAGTACTTTATTTTCAAAATTCAACATCTTTTATTAAATTGTTTAAATAAAATTAATTTGACTATGAGTTAGTTCTTGGTAATTATTATTAAATAATTCTCTGTGGGTTCGACACTCTCTTATCATTATATTACTTGTGGAGTGCGTATACTTGCGTATTTGCTAGTATAGATTTAGGCAAACAGTAGTCATCCTCAACTGTGTTCCCATACACTCTTGAAAACTTTTCCAAAAAATTCGATGTGAAACGTGGATCTCGATCTGACACGATCGATACCGGTACTCCATGTCTTGAGATAATCTATTTGACATACAATTTTGCTAATTGGTCTAAATTGAACTTGATCTTGATCGGTAGGAATTGTGCTGGCTTCGTCAATCGATCCACGATAACCCATATTGCGTCGTAACCTTTCTGAGTAGTTAGAAGACCTACCACGAAATCCATCGTAATATGCTCTGTCATGCCCCCAAATCCGGGTCCCTCAAATCTCGGACCCGGTGTGTAATGGTACTACATCCATCTCAAAATATACAACTTTTATTCATATAATAATGAACACAACCTGGCTTTTATACCAATTGATACATCAATCCTTCTATTCTAGAATCTATAACCTTTACAATGGGTTATTACAACTGTAGATCTTACATGATCTGATCAATACATCACCATTATAAACAACATGTTTCATATTAATCATATTAACTACGAGTATTCATTAACTCTTTCAAATCCAAATCTGGATATACTGCCGGTATTCATCGACTCAACATTTACAATAATAATAATCTCATATTTCACCTAACATAATTAGAGACTATTAATATATATATATATATATATATATATATATATATATATATATATTCTAGCATTTAACATTTTGTCGAGTATAATAGCTCTAAAAGGATTACACCTCATGTGCTTGTTGTTATTAAAAAGCCAAACATCTTCCATCACAATTCCTTCTCGAGGACCTTCATCTATTCTGAAATCTTTGATGATATAATCATTTATTCGTATTGATCTTTATCTGCAAAATTTGTTTGCAAGGATTGAGCACGACGGCTCAGCAAGTCCAACAGTCCACATATTTTATGCTTCACATAATATACATATTACATGTATTCATGCATCATCAATCTTTATCAATGCTTCTTCATATGCTTCATAAATTTCTTGATATGCATCTCTATATGCATCATACTTATAATTCATCCATCATATGATATGTATCTCTATATGCATCATACTTAATATACAACATAACATAATCTTTATATCGTATATCTAACACATACTTCACAAATTTCATGCTTTGCATTTAGTCCTATAATCATTTATGAAATCAACGAAACTCACATAAAGCATCATAATTCATTATCTACCATAAACCTGGTTCAATACACATCATCATATAAGAGCAAGTTACTGAAGAACTTGCCTGATCTGCTGCTATAATTAACTAATTATTATTTGCCATTAATAAATAAAATAGCTACTTAATTATTAGTTGGATACTATTAAACCATAGTGCACTAATAAAATTGTTATCTACCTTACCAATAGTAATTGGATTACTAACCAATAGTTAAGGTTATTAACTTGAACATTCAAATAATAAATGAGCATGATTAGTTGTTTGAAATAATAACTAAAGGACATTAATTAATTTCTGTTTAGTTAATGTTAAATAGTAGTTAAATGATAATTGAGTTAATAAAGTAATGTAATATATTAAACAATTATAAGTAATTGTTAGAAAGCGTTTATCACTTAAGAGGAATATTGTTAGTAAATAATTTCTCAGTCTACCGATTAATTAAGTATCTTATGGAATTGAGGATGGTCCATTGACGTATATGCTATGTGAATTGTTATCTGCTAAATAAATAGTATAAGAAGGTGTACCAATATACAACTATGCCATATTAATTGATAAGTCGACTTTATCAAATGATAGGTCGTTCAAGGTCAAATAATTAAAGCGAAAATTAGTTGTAGCTGAGCAGACATGCAAGTTCTCTATCTCGAAACTTTAATTGTTGCAAGTTTCCTTTAACCCTACTCAATTATATTCGAGCAGGCTATTATTGTGTTGTAGCATGAAGTTTTATTTCCAAGAATGCTTAAGTGGTTTAAATCAATTAATCCACATCGATATTATTGACATCCGCACTCGTGCATTTGAATTCGTACAATTATTAAAGTTCAGAAATTTACGAGCTATTTAAGAATAAGTCTGAACCCTTGTCCGGTCAGGCAAGCATGTGAGAATTTATAAAAGCTATCCGAACCAATCAATGGTAAGGATTCTTAGACTGTATGAACACCCTTTTATTATAGGGGAGTACCCCAGGTACCGTATATAAGGTACAAACAGCAGAGTTAAATGTTATGCATATACATAGCGTACGCGAGGCTGATCCCCTCAAGTACTTATTCTGTAGCCAGTAACCAAAGGGGCTGTCGACGCCGATTTTTCTCGCTCTGTTTTGCGACTGTTGCCCCTTTTCCGATTTTTAGCTTTGGTTATTATTAGGTGTTTTTTTGGGAAAAGGTCGGCTTTGATGTCGACGGGGTTTTGAAAGATCGTTTTTTATGATGAGCCAATTAACCAGAGTCGCCAGTTGGTATATTTGAAATGGATGTACCAACTCATCCGAATTTTCGCTCTTTTGTAAATCGCTGGCTCATATGTGACTCCGAATTAATTGGTCTGCGAATTGAGACTCATAGAGTTCGGGGGCTTGCTTAAGCGAGGGGAAGGTATTAGGCACCCCCCGACTTCCGTAAAACACGGTTACCGCAATCTTGATGCTTTCCTATCCTTTAATTCATGAATATGTGTGTGTGTGCTCGTGTGGGTGGGTGTGTGTGCCTATGTAAATGTTGTGGTGAGTTTGTATGAAAGAATCATTTGGATTTTTTTCAGGGAAAGTCGTGCTTTAATTTGTTAACGCTTCGGAATGTCTTTTCGGCATACACGAGAAAGCTTTATGAGGAAGGTTTGGTTTTAATTGTCAAAACTATGAGATTTTCATTAGGTGTCGTTTTGGCAAAACAAGAGTTTTAAACCTTCGTCAAAATAGGAATCGAGATCTATACGTTGCCTTTGTAACTCAAATGATGGGCAACTTCTAGACTCTCTTTAACCCTATGCACAAAGATTTAATAAAACGTTACTTATTTTATAAAACCATTTCTGTGATGTTTGAAAACGATTTTCTTTAGCTTTCTCGTTAAATAGGAATCGACATTCCTTAGCGCTTCTCATTTTAAGCCTCGTGATGCTAACAACCTAATTTGATTGATTTTACGAAAATCTTAATCTTTTAGCTTTGAAATCAATTTTAGGTCGTAAATCAAATCAAGCATTAAAATGCATTGGGGCTATTCATGGGCATGTAAGCCATCCAAATAACCCCAACGCCCACAATCATATAATTCACTATCACGGGGCCTTAAACCCGATTCTCGCCTTGGCGTCGTTTTAAGGCCCGGCGATTACATATTTACAATGAAAACTACATCGCTCCTACTATTTACATCAAATGACGTCCATCATCGGATTTGGACCACGGGGTCGCGTTAATCCTAGGCTCACATCCACAATTTATACACACCCACGCAATGGATACTACAAAAATTAAACAAGCTAAAATCGCCACATGGATATCATCGGGCCATTAGGAAGAATTTCGTTCCATTTGGAACCCTCACTAATAGTCCTCAATCCATGGATCCACAACAATATACAAGAAAAACTACATTTCACATAACCCAATTGACAAGAAGATTAACAAAATGATATACAAAAATTGCTATAGAAATGGTCTTTTCACCTTGCAAATATCACCAAGATGTGTGCAAATTTGAATATATGAATAGAGTAGAAATTATCTTGGATATAATCTCACAAAAGAAATATAAATCCTCTCTTTTTTCTCTCTTTTCTCTCTTATTTTGTTGCAAAATTTTGCTACTTTTTCTCCCTATTTCCGAGCTTGCTGCTGCTGTTTTCCTTCTTCTTCCGCCAAAACTGCTCCTCTTCTCTTCTGCAGGAGGAAATGAGCTGAAATAGGCTGGCCAGAGCCAGCCGCAGATTGATCTGCGGCTGGCCGCAGATCAATCTGCGGCTGCCTGGCCCACCTCCCATCGCACTCAGCTGATAGTGCTGATTTCCTGGTTTCCGTGCTGGCGCACTCACTTGGCCGCAGATCAATCTGCGGCTGGCTGGCTTGACTTTCTCGATTTTCGTGCTACGCCTCGATTTTCGTGCCGTGACGCTGGTTTTCGCTGACAGGCTCCTATTTTACAGTCCGGGAATCATTGGGAGGCGCGCCACACCTTCCGGGAATGCCAAATTCGGATAGCCTTGCTGTCACGTCGATTTCGGTTACAAATTGTCATGGTGGCGTCGAGTGTCCGTACTTTTTCCATCTTTTGCTCTCGCAGGCCGGTCCATTTGACGAATTTGCCCTCCTGTCAAGGTTAGTATACGAAGTGCAAAATTTGGGTGTCTACAGGGGCAACTAGCTATTGACTCCCTTGGAAGTTATTGTTTAGAGTCTACTTGACTATCAATTGTCCTAAAAACAATAATTGTTCTTGTTTTTGATAATTATATTGTTGAATTCCTTTTCTATATTCCCTTCATCATGATATATCCTTTATTGTTGTACTTTAACTTGCTGAGCAAACTCGTTGCTCATCCTTGCTATATCATGACTTTCATTACAGCTAAACCCGAGACATCAGGAAAGAGCAAGGGTAAAGAAAAGATGAAGTGATAGGCTCCACGTAACTGATTTTATTTTATGTGTAGTTAGTTACTATTAATGAAATTTTAACCCTGATAGTTACTTGGGGTATGGATTTGTGTTAAGTATCTCAGGTTATTGTATTCTGGGACTAGTAACACCTTTCTAATGAACAACATATGTTTGTTATATTCCGCATTTTAGTCAATGTATGTTGTTGGAGGTGAATGATGTATTGGATCGTGATGACCGGATCCGGGTATTTGGACACCCGAATTTGGGGGCGTCACAGGATCACCTCTAGAGGCCAAACACTTGGGTGGCTAACGTTGATCAAAGGAAGGAATCACACCGTAGCATTCGAGGAGAACACGAAGGACTTTGAGTTGAACTTTGTTCTATGAGGGTATAATTCTTATTCTCTTACTCTTTCGTTTATATCGTTAATTGAGCACATTGATCGATCATGGTGATGGTTTGTATAAAATTTTAAAATCCGTTTTATCGCGCTTCCGCTCTGTTTATGTAATTTGATTGCATGCCCGCGTTATATACAAACCTAACAGTGGTATCAGAGCCTAATCATGTGCCAATTATCGATCTTGATGATTCCATGTATGAATTGATATGCGAAACGTTCGAATTTTTGGGCAAGAAAATTTTTCTGATTCTGCGTCGCGGCCGCGCCGCTTCCAGTTCATTCTGGAGCGCGCCCGAACCCAGAAAAACGTTTCCTGGGGTGCAGCGCGGCTGCACCGCTCCTAGTTCAAATTGGAGTGCGGTCGCGCCGGTATGCAGAATTTGAAATTTTTTGTTTTTCTCAATTAACATAGATGGTTTATTTAATTGATAAAAGTTTAAAATAAAGATGTTTATTTTATCTGAAATATGATTTTAAATTGCTAAAATTAAAGGAGTTTAATTAGGATTTGGTTTTTGATTAAAATAAAAGAGTTTATTTTGTTTCAAAATCTAAATATTAGCAAAACGTTTGCCCATTAATTGATATCAATGCATATATGGAATGAATTTATTATTCATGAGATGAATATTATTTATTGATACATATAGAGATATGTATGATAATAAATATGGATTGATTATGGACTATTGGCCAATGTGTGATTGGATTTATTTTAGTGGATGCTTGAATGAATGAGTTTTATAAATGGGGTCTACGTACCTCGTCTTCTCTAATTTTTTCTTAATGTAAATTTTATCTCTCTCCTATGTACTTCCCCTTGACTGCTGATCAAGTTTTCTATTTATTGTAAATAGTTTATGTAATAAGACTAGTTAGAATTATTTTGAAGAATTGGAGACAAAGGAGCAAGGAGCGCTTGAAGACCCGTTTGTATTGGAGCCCGGGTTTAAATGTAATAGTTATATTTAAATTTAATTCTTGCACCCTAGGTTTGACCTTTTGGTTCACTTGGTGGCTCTAGTGAACCAAACTGGAATAAAAGTCCATAATCAATCCGGGTAGAATATAGTATTCTATATGTGCATGCTTACTATATATATATATATTATATATTATCTAACATGCTTCGCATGTAAAATAATATGACGCGTATTATATATATATATATATATATATATGTGCATGCGCGCTAAACAAGATGAGACTAATAATAATAATAAACCCCTCAAAGTAATTTTATTAAGTCCTAAGCGTTCAAAGATATTTGGAATATCGAACGTCGCCTCTAGCATGGTAAAACAATAGAGTATTAAATATTTAATATGAGTTTGTTGTGTCACCACAAGGCAAGTATTAAATATTTAAGATGTTGCCTTACCACATTTGATACTTATAAATAGACTGAACGATGTTGTTTTGTTGTGTCACTACAAGGATAGTGTTTTTCTTTAGAATATATGGACGTGCTAGGATAGACTTAACTTGGATAATTTTGATTCGGATGTGTCACCACTTGATCAAAAATAATCTAAGAGGCAAAAAACAAGGAATTACATAGAGATGTAATTGACAATAGTTGTCTATCTATTTATTTATATATCGTTTGTTGTGTCACCACAAGACTATATACATTTGAAATGGGATCCTTATTTTCACTAGCAAATCTTTAATTAGATTTGCCGAACTATAAATTGAGGGTAATATAGTTTGATGAAAATAGTGGGAGATACCAATTTAAAATAAAGACCTAATTTATTTTGGTAATTAATTAAATGAATGTATGCTAAAATGTTGTCTATTTCACATGCAGAATTTAAAAATGTCAAACTCACTATCACTATGTAGCATACTTGATGCTAACAAACTGACCGGACCGAATTACACGGACTGGTTAAGGAATCTGAGAATTGTTCTCACTGCCGAAAGGATTTCTTATGTCCTAAATTCGCCAGTCCCTACAAGTGTTGCAGAAACAGCCTCTGAGGAAGAGATTGCTACTTTCAGAAAGTGGCAAGATGATGTAATCTTGGCTCAATGCATCATGCTCGCATCCATGAGTAACGAGATTCAGTGTCAGCATGAAACTATGAATGCTCCTACTATATTGTTGCACCTCAAAGAGTTGTATGGTGAGCAAAGTAGGACTGCTAGATATCAGATATCTAAAGAACTCTTCCGATCTCGTATGACCGAGGGCACTGCTGTTGAGACTCATGTCCTTAAGATGATCAATCTAATTGAACAACTTGGACAACTTGGGTTCGTGATGGACGGGGAGTTAAGTCAAGATTTGATCTTGCAGTCACTCCCGGACACCTTCTCACAATTTGTTGTGAATTTTCACATGAATAAGTTGGACGTCAGCTTGCCTGAGTTACTTAACATGTTGAAAACTGCTGAAGGTCACTTCTCATCCAACAAGAACCAAGTCTTACTAGTGGATGATTCTTCCAAGAAAAGGAAGAGGCCCAAGGTATCTTCTGAAAAGAAGAAAAACAAGAAGGCTAAAGGCAAGGCGAAGAGAAAGGATAATAAGAAACCTGATCCAGATAGCAAAGGAATTTGCTACCATTGCAATAAGCCGGGACACTGGAAGAGAAACTACAAGGAGTATCTTGCAGACCAAAAGAAGCTTGGAGAAGCTTCGACTTCCGATCTAGGTTTGTTCATGATTGAAATTAATTTTTCTGAAAGTCAAAATTCTACTTTGGTATTGGATACCGGCTGTAGTTCTCACATATGTAATAATACGCAGGGACTAAGCAGAAGTAGAAAGCTGAACAAGGATGAAGTCGTCCTACGAGTGGAAAATGGAGCAAAGGTTGCTGCATTAGCTGTAGGAACTTATTGTTTAGCACTGCCTTCGGGTAAGTTCATTAGTTTAAATAATTGTTATTATGTTCCGACACTCATTAGAAACATTATTTCAATTTCTGTATTGGATATGGATGGTTTTGATATTATAATAAAGAACAACAGTTGTTCTATTTATAATAAAAATGTTTTATATGGTGTTGGGAACTTGCTGAATGGACTTTACATACTTGACTTGCATGAAAATATACTTCAAATCGAACAAACTAAGAAAAGAAAAAGAGATGATGTTAATTATACCTTTATGTGGTACTGTAGACTTGGTCATATCAATGAAACAAGATTATCCAAGTTGTATAAAGATGGGCTTTTAGAGCTATCTGATTACGAATCATATCCAACTTGTGAATCTTGTCTCATGGGTAAAATGACTAAATCTCCTTTTACTAGAAAAGGAGAAAGAGTTACAGAGTTGTTAGCGTTGGTACACACAAATGTATGTGGACCTATGATAACGAATGCACGAGGAGGGTATTCTTATTTTATTACTTTCACTGATGATCATTGTAGATTTGGATATGTGTATTTAATGAAATACAAATCTGAATCTTTTGAAAGGTTCAAAGAATTCAGAAGTGAAGTAGAGAAACAAACTGGTAAGATTATTAAGATTCTTCGATCGGATCGAGGAGGAGAATACTTAACCAATGAGTTTCTCAATTGTCTCAAAAAAAATGGTATAATCTCACAATGGACTCCACCTGGAACGCCACAGTTGAATGGTGTATCTGAAAGGAGAAATCGAACATTGTTGGACATGGTTCGTTCCATGATGAGTTTTACTGACCTTCCAGTATCCTTCTGGGGTTATGCCCTAGAATCGACTGCATACCTACTTAACAAGGTACCTACCAAATCCGTTCCAAAGACTCTATATGAGATATGGACAGGGAAGAAACCAAATCTTAAGCATGTTAAGACTTGGGGTTGTCCAGCTTATGTCAAAAGGTTTGAGCATGATAAGCTGAAGACTAGATCTGACAAATATAGATTCGTGGGATACCCTAAAGAAACATCAGGGTATTATTTCTATCATCCTACTGATCAAAAAGTGTTTGTAGCGAAACACGCTGCCTTCTTGGAAAATGAGTTTATCCTCGAAGGGGTCAGTGGGAGTAAGATATATCTTGAAGAAGTTCAAGAATCACAAAATATTACAGATCAAAGTCAGGTGCCTGACCAAGTAGAAGAACCTACTGTACCACTACCTATTCGTAAATCTGGAAGAGTACCGAAGATACATGATAGGTATGGATTCATCATAGAGGATGATGATGAGGTACACATCATAGGTGATGATGATCCATTGACTTACGAAGAGGCTATGAGTAGTGAAGACTTAGAGAAATGGCTAGAAGCCATAAAATCCGAAATGGACTCCATGTATGAAAACCAAGTATGGACTTTGGTTTCACCACCTGAGGGCATTAAGCCTATTGGGTGTAAATGGGTCTTTAAGAGAAAGACTGGAGCGGGCGGCAAGGTGGAGACCTATAAGGCCCGACTGGTTGCAAAAGGTTTCAAACAAAAACAAGGAGTTGACTATGATGAAACCTTCTCACCAGTAGCTATGCTCAAGTCCATTCGATTTTGCTTGCAATTGCATCTTATTATGACTACGAGATCTGGCAAATGGACGTGAAAACGGCCTTCCTCAATGGAGAGCTTGAGGAGAATGTATATATGATACAGCCAGAGGGTTTTGTTTTAACGGTTGGAACAAATCAAGTCTGTAAGCTACAACGATCCATTTATGGATTGAAGCAAGCTTCTCGAAGATGGAACATCCGTTTTGATGAGATAATCAAAAGGTTTGATTTTATCAAAAATGAGGATGAACCATGTGTGTACAAGAAGGTTAGTGGGAGCGCTGTTTCATTCCTTGTATTATATGTTGATGACATATTACTGATAGGGAATGATGTTCCTATGCTACAGTCGATCAAAATTTGGTTATCTAAACACTTCTCCATGAAGGACTTGGGTGAGGCATCCTATATTTTGGGGATAAAGATCTATAGAGATAGATCTAAAAGGATGTTGGGCTTGACCCAAGGAAAGTACATTGACTCGATGCTAAAGAAGTTTAGTATGGAAGATTCCAAGAGAGGTCTCATGCCGATGAGCCATGGAATACATCTCTCCAAGAAACATGCCTCAAAGACACCTGAGGAGAGAGACCGTATGAGTAAAATTCCTTATGCATCCGCAATAGGATCTATCATGTACGGTATGATATGTACTAGACTAGATGTCGCTCATGCACTTACTGTGACGAGCAAATACCAGTCGAATCCAGGAGAAGAGCACTGGAAGGCTGTGAAAAACATCCTAAAGTACTTGAGAAGAACTAAGGATGTATTTCTTGTCTACGGTGGGTCTGAATTGAAACTAGAGGGCTATACAGACTCAAGTTTTCAAACAGACCAAGATGATAGTAAATCCGTTTCAGGGTATGTATTTACCTTAAACGGTGGCGCGATGAGTTGGAAGAGTTCCAAGCAGCAAACAGTTGCTGATTCAGTGACAAACGCAGAGTACATAGCTGGAAGTGAAGCTACAAAGGAAGCTGTTTGGATGAAGAAGTTCATAATTGAACTTGGAGTGGTTCCTAACATTAGAGGTGCCATACCTTTATTCTGTGACAACAACGGAGCTGTTGCGCAGGCTAAGGAACCCAGGTCTCATCAGAAATCCAAACACATGTTGCGGCGGTTTCATTTGATTAGAGAGATCATTGAAAGGGGAGATGTCACCCTGGAGCATGTGGACTCTCAAGACAACATTGCAGATCCATTTACTAAAGCTTTAACTCAACAGCAGTTTGATCGTCACTTAGAGAAGATGGGTATTAGATACTATGACGATTGACTTTAGTGCAAGTGGGAGATTGAAAGTAGTATCGACACAAGCCAATCATATTTGATATGATGTAGCATATATTGTGTAATCTTATTCATTTATTAATAAAAGAATTAATTTTCTTAAAAGACATTTTATATTATCTACATAGTGCTGTTATATTAAATGTGATAAACCCATAGTTTTGAGCAATGCTTTTAGAATCATGATGGTGATCATGATAATGAGATCTAAATTCTAGATAGCTCACAAACTAAAATCGTTCCTAATTGTTGGATTACTAAATAGGGGATTAGTGAATCTGGATAGATTAGTACATACGTTGCTTGCTCTTAGGAAGAGGATAATTGATCTCATAATCATTTGTGTGGAGACACTAAAGCAAGTATGTAGGTACTTATTGGAGAATAAGTTCACTGAACGTGGCTCGCTAAGGAGTACCTAATAGAGTTTTACTCGCCTGTCAATAGGAATTCCTCAAGTGATAGTAGTACAAGTGATCCTTGGACTTGAGATCATCATAGTATCTTGTGTATGATAAGTTATACTTTGACATGTCCCTTAAGACTTTTGGGGTATATCAAAGGGTATGATTGTGTATAATAAGTTGTGCATGGAGATAAGTGAATGATCAACAAAGAATCTACCACGTCTAGTAAAAGATGTGAATGTCCTATGTGATTCGATAAATGACAACTCAGTAGTCCTTGGCCAAGGCAGAATGAAATTAGAAAAGAGTTTCTAATTTACATTATTTAGAGTTGTGCATTTGGGAATCAAAATACATATAATTAAATAAAATAAGACTTGACAGTAAATCCATGTCTTATATTTTAATTGGGATATTGTATGGTAAAAGGATTGAATTGTACGGTAACTATTCACTGAAAGGTTCTTTTGTGATTAATGTTGAAATCTATATTATCTGGAAAGTCGTTGATCGCTAAGGGGACTTACCCTTATTGTAGAATAAATATTATTTATTTAAATGAATTAAATAGTTTAATTTATTTATTTAAATAAGATTAGAATTGTTCTAATTGATTTATTCACAACCGGTTTAATATGGAGAACCTAAAGGGTCACACCGCAAAAGAAAAATATTTATTTAAGAAGTAAATGGCATAATTGTAATAATAAGTTAAGTGTATTTAATTTAATCTATAGAGATAGAATAAATTAAATAGCTTAATATTTATTATTTAATATTTTAGAAATATTAAATATAAATTAATAAGAGGAGTGTTATTATTATTATTACTGTTACTATTATTTAATTCTTAATAGGGATTGGGAATTAATTAATAGAAGTACTCTCCCATGAATTCTTAATTGGATTAGGAGCATAATTAATTAAAGGAGTTTAATTATAATAGAAACCCTAATCCTAAATAGTTTAGGGAAGGGTTGTTCCTACATCTATAAATAAGAGGAGTCTTACTATAGATTAGGGTTGCACACTCTTGCATTAGATTGTGGAGAGTACTTACAATTTCTATAGAGATAAAAACTAGGGTTTTGCCAAATACCCAACTTCTTGAATACTTGTTCTTCCTTGGTGGATCAGCTCTAGAGGCCAAACACTTGGGTGGCTAACGTTGATCAAAGGAAGGAATAACACCGTAGCATTCGAGGAGAACACGAAAGACTAGGAGTTGAACTTGTACCCAAGGAAGCTTTGTTCTACCAGGGTATAATTCTTATTCTCTTACTCTTTCGTTTATATCGTTAATTGAGCACATTGATCGATCATGGTGATGGTTTGTATAAAATTTTAAAATCCGTTTTATCGCGCTTCCACTCTATTTATGTAATTTGATTGCATGCTCGCGTTATATACAAACCTAACAGTTGTAACCCTCTAATGGGAGATTTCTATTTTAATTCATAGTATTTCCATCATGATTGAATGGGTAGTTAGATGTGATGTGATGTATATGGATAGTGAACAACAAATCCTGAGGAAACGAAGTACTCGGATTTGGGAGTGTCATAGGTTGGTATCAAAGCTGTAGGTTATGAACCTTAGGTGGGGGAAAACCTTAGGGTAGTAGCCTTTTTAGAGTCAGAAAATATAGTGGTGATAAACTCTCATCGAGTTATAAGGAATGAATTATGGAATTCATTAAAGATAATAAAAGACTTTATGTGCTATGTGCTTATGTGTTAACAACTTATGTGCCACGATTAGTACCGAGTATTAATTAAAACTTAAACTTTGTTGTCAGGATGTCAGATGTTGGAGGATCCAGTCAGCCTAAGGAGATTGAGCCCCGAGTGGCTGGAGAGGAGGAGCCCCGTGATATCCATGTTATCCGGGAGCAGTTGGTACACAGAGAGCCATCTCCATTGATCACGGTTGTGGGTCAGGAGTATGAGCCTGAGTCTGATCCAGAGGAGGATCCTGAGGAGGTAGAGGTTGAGGAGGACGACGAGGATTCCGAGGAGGTACCCCTTACCTCTATCGATGTTGAGATGTACGATGCATTATATGATCGTACTGTAGAGTTGCAGGACAGAGTCAGAGATTGGGAGAGACTGGCAAATATACGCCAGACTTTTATAGAACAGAAGGATGAGAAGATTGAGGATCTTGAGATACGTCTTGGAGACATAGAATAAAGTTAGTTCAGGCAGAGAGTCAAAAAGAAGACTTGCTGGCTGAGAATGAAAAGATGAAACTTGAGATTCAGAAATTGAAGGATGACCTGAGTGAGGAGTCAGTAGAACGTGCGAGAGCAGAGGATGCTTGGATGAATAACGCTCGATGTGCAAAAATTTCCGAAGAAGGTGAACGGGAAAAGAAGGCTAAGATTGAGGAGACAGACTATACTTTCCAGACAACGATTGATAGGGCCCAGGATCGAGTTCTCCACTATCCAGTTCAGTTCGAGGACTTGCCATAGTACATGTTGGATCGCAGGACGATGTGCCGTATCATGGAGGAAGAACGTAGACAGGCCGTTCGACGCCTTAGTAGGCCATGATAGGAGAAGTTTTTGAATTATGTGTAATTATTTATGGTAGTTAATGATGTAAATTCCGGCGTGATTATACACAATGGAATATGACTATTTAATCCTAAAGATTGTTTGATCTTGGGATAGTTGATGTAAATAGCAGTGATGCTATCTTTCTATGTTTAAGACTTTTGAATTAATGAAATATCAGTTTTATTTGAAGATGTTATGTGTTAAATGTTTAACATGAATTGTTTGAGTTAAATGTTGAACACTTGAGAAAATTGAGTGTTAATCTAATAAGCGCATATTCTTGAACAGAAAATGCCGCCGAGACGCCAACCATGTCAACAAGCTCAGGAGAGCTCTACTAACAACGACGACGCCAATGCTAATCCTGTTCAGCAGTTGGTGAACCTTTTGGCTGGAGCACTTGCGAATCAGCCGCAAGCTCCACCTGTGACGTCATTTAAGGATTTCAAAGCGGTAGGACTGCCAGAGTTTAGGGATTCCCTGAACCCGATCGAAGCCCAAATCTGGGTGATGGAAATGGAGAAAGTATTTGACGTTACTAGGGTTAGTGATGATCAAAAGACTGCCTTTGCAACGTTCATGCTTAAATCGGAGGCCAGTTATTGGTGGCAGGCGAATAAGGTTCGAGGAGGTCACGGTATAATCGCATGGGATAGATTTAAGGAGATGTTATTTGAGATGTACTTTCCGACGAGCTCGCGTAACCAGATGGAGATTCAATTCCTAGAGCTGAAACAGGGTACCATGACTGTACCAGAGTACGCAGCGAAGTTCAATGAGTTGGCTAGGTTCGCAACTTATCAAGTAAATACGGATGAGAGGAAAGCAAGAAGGTTTGAACAAGGGTTGAAGCCGTGGTTGTATAGCAAGGTGTCAATGTTCCAATTGAACACTTTTACTGGAGTATTGGAAAAGGCGATCATCGCCGAAGGTGGGAGTGATGCTCTGACTAAGTATAACCAGGAGCAGAAGAAGAAAAAGAATGAAAATGAGAGTAATAAGGAAAGTAGTAGTAGCAGTGGTGGTCACAACTAGAAGAGGAAGTGGAATGAGAATGGATCTGCTGGAAATCAGCAAGGAAGTCAGAAGAAGAAGATAGAAGCGTGTGTTACATGTGGGAAGAATCACGTGGGGATTTTCCTGAAGAGGAAGAGAGTGTGCTACAATTGTAACCAGGAGGGCCACATAGCACCGAATTGTCCAAATTCGAAGAAGGGCGCTTGTTTCACATGTGGATCGAAGGATCATTTGGCTAGGGATTGCCCCAAGAAAGCAGCAGCAAGAACAGGATCAGGAGGAAATAAGGGAAACAGTGGTGGTAGCACGTTGGCTATAACCGGATCAGCACCAACAAACCGACCTGCTGCAAGGACTTTCAACATGACTGTGCAAGACGCCGTGCAGTCTTGCGATGTGGTGTCAGGTATCATTTCGATCAATAATATAGATGCTTATGTATTGTTTGATTCGGGTGCTACTTGTTCATTTATATCCGATGACTTTGCTAAGAACTTAGAATTGCCTTTGGAGGAATTAGATTACCCTTTGATCATAGTAATTGCGAATAGGGAAGTGATTCCTGTTAAGTATGTACACACGAACTGTAGAGTGAATATTAAGGGAAACGTGATGATAGTAGATCTGATCCCAATCAAACTTGGAGAATTTGACGTTATTTTGGGTATGGATTGGCTATTCAATTATGGAGCGATAATTGATTGCCAGAAGAAACGTATTAACCTTATGACTTCGTCAAAGGTAGTATTTACGGCAGCAAATCGCCTAGACAAGCGAGTTGTCTGACGATGATGCAGGCCAGGAAGTTGTTAAGACAAGGCTGTGTGGGATACTTAGCCTACATAGTTGATACTCGAAAGGAGAGTCCGAAATTAGAAGAAATACTTGTTGTAAGGGACTTTATAGACGTCTTTCCGGACGAGTTGCCAGGACTTCCGCCAGACAGGGAAGTTGAGTTTGTAATCGATTTGGCGCTAGGAACTGCCCCGATATCGAAAGCTCCGTACCGAATGGCCCCAGTAGAGATGAAAGAATTGATGTTGCAGCTACAAGAACTTTTAGATAAGAAGTATATCTAGCCGAGCGTATTGCCATATTGTTTGTTAAAAAGAAAGAGGGATCGATGCGACTTTGTATTGATTACAGGGAGTTGAATAAGGTCACGATTAAGAATAAATACCCGTTGCCAAAGATCGACGACTTGTTTGATCAGTTGAAAGGAGCTAGATATTTCTCAAAAATAGATTTGAGGAGTGGGTATCATCAATTGAAGGTGAGGAAGGAAGATATACTGAAGACAACGTTCAGAACTCGTTATGGTCATTACGAGTTTCTGGTGATGTCATTTGGTCTAACAAATGCTCCTACAACGTTTATGGACCTAATGAACAGGGTGTTGAAGCTATTTTTGGACAAGTTCGTAGTAGTATTCATTGATGATATTCTAATTTATTCCAAAACCAAGGAAGAGCATGCAGAGCATTTGAAGTTGACATTGGAAGCGTTAAGAAGGGAGAAGTTGTACGCTAAATTTTCAAAGTGTGAATTTTGGATAGAACGAGTGCAATTTCTTGGACATGTGATTGACAAGGATGAGATTTCGGTGGATCCGTCGAAGGTTGAAGCAGTGCTTAACTGGGATCAGCCGAAAACGCCATCGGAAGTAAGGAGTTTCCTCGGATTGGCGGGTTACTACAGGAGATTCATTCAGGATTTTTCCAAAATTGCGACTCCGTTAACGAATTTGACTAGAAAGACGGTGAAGTTCGTTTGGACGGAGAAGTGTGAGGAAAGTTTTCAAGAATTAAAGAAGAGGTTGAGTACGGCGCCTGTGTTGTCTCTACCGGATAGCACAAGAAATTTTGTGGTGTACAGTGATGCGTCGCATAAAGGACTAGGCTGTGTGCTTATGCAGAACGGTAAGGTCATTGCGTATGCGTCACAACAATTAAAGGATTATGAGAAGGGGTATCTTACCTATGATTTGGAGTTGGCCGCGGTGGTGTTTGCTTTGAAGATATAGAGGCACTATCTTTATGGGGAGAAGTGTGAAATATATACAGACCACAAGAGTCTGAAATATATTTTTACACAGAAGAATCTAAACATGCGACAAAGGAGATGGTTGGAATTGATAAAAGATTACGACTGCGAGATTTTATACCATCCGGGTAAAGCGAACGTGGTGGCCGACGCCTTAAGCAGAAAGGGACGAGAGAAATTGTTTATGATTATCACTCAGGAGGAGTTAATTACAGCAATGGCGAAATTGGAATTGAAGGTGAAATATCCAGAGGAGTGTGACGAAAAATTATTTCAATTGAGAATCGGTTCAACTTTGGTGGATAAGGTTAAGGAAGCACAAATGCAGGACGAAGAATGTGAGAAAATCAGGAAAAGAATATCTAGAGGTGATGAAGTGAAATTCAAAGTGGATAATGAAGGAGTATTGAGGTTCGAGGGAAGAATTTGGATTCCGCCAGTACAAGAGGTTAAGGAGGAAATTTTGAACGAGGCTCATAATTCAAGATATTCGATTCATCCGGGTAGTACGAAGATGTACCAAGATCTTCGACAGCATTTTTGGTGGCCAAATATGAAGAGAGATGTGGCCGATTGTGTAGCCAAGTGTTTGACATGTTAGAAGGTTAAAGCCGAACATTAGAGACCAAGTGGGCTATTACAACCGTTAGAAATCCCAGAATGAAAACGGGAACACATCACCATGAATTTCGTAGTAGGTCTTCCGACGACTCAGAAAGGTTTCGACGCTATATGGGTTATCGTGGATCGACTGACGAAATCAACATATTTTCTACCGATCAAGATCAGATTCAACCTAGATCAGTTGGCGAAGTTGTATGTCAAGGAGATTGTTTCGAGGCACAGTGTTCCAATATCTATTATCTCAGATAGAGATCCACGCTTCACATCAAACTTCTAGAAACGACTACAAGAGTGCATGGGAACGCAGTTACGTATGAGTACGACATATTATCCATAGACCGACGGGCAGAGTGAAAGGACGATTCAAACATTGGAAGATATGTTACGAGCTTGCATTATGGACTTCAAAGGAAATTGGGACGATCGTCTACTGTTGGTGGAATTTGCTTACAATAACAGTTACCACGCAAGTATTGGCATGCCGCCTTATGAAGCATTGTATGGCAGAAAGTGTAGAACTCCATTATGTTGGGATGAAGTTGGCGAACGGTAATTGCTAGGACCATAATTGGTACATGTTACCTCTTTTTAAGTCTTAAATAAAAGAGCTCTAACACAAACACCTGAATTGACCTTATTACCCTTCCAATTCCCTCCTGCGCAACATAAACACAACAACGAATAAAATGATAATAAAAATACTCAAAGATAACAACAAATTAAGCTCAAAAGCACTAAATTCGTAGGTATAAAACCTACTCATCAAATACCCCCAAACTTAATCGATTGTTTGTCCCCAAGCAATGTAATATGCAAATCACTCTAACTATATGAATCCTAATCAAACAACAAATAATGCAATATTCAACTTTGGCCTCAAAGATAATACCACTATTCAAATAGAGTATTCAACTAATGCAAGAGTTCCGACACAAACCAGTTAGCCAAATCTCACTTGTTAACACCCATTCTATGTGCGAACCAACAGCTTCAGTTAATCTTAACTCAAATCACAAACTAGATCAATTTCTTAGAAAGAACTCCAGTTTTACTTAACTCTACCAGTGAACATAACCAATCTATCTACTGTAAGCAATTACTAAGCACAGGATTGTCACCAAGGTTTAATCACCACATTTAAATCTTTATTTTTTTCAACCCTTCCCCAATTTTTAACTTTTTAGTGAGTGCATTTTATGCTCCGTCTCACTTTCTTTTGAACGAGTGCGTTTTACGCTCCATCTCGTTACATGTGTTTATGAATGAGTGCGTTTTACGCTCCATCTCAATCCACCACATGTTCCATTCTTTAATCGGTAAAAGTTTAAAATTTTCCATTTTTTTCCTTGGACTCCCCCAAACTTAGGTCCTTGCTTACACTAGCCTTCAAAGAGCATTCACCGATTTCATCACATTATTCCCAAAGTTCTTACCAGAAATAGAGTATGTAAGGATTTGAATTAGATTAACCAATTCAAAATTTTCCATTTTTTTTAGATTGCTAACATGAGTATTAAACTAGCCAAATTAACTCACTGGTTACATCATCACTTCCATTAGCTTTCAACTCTAAGTGAATCTCAAATTATCAATCAATCCTCATCATTGGCCCAAAATTAAAGGACTACATCATTTATCGCTCGATTCATGCAGCTAAATGCAAAACACAACCTAAAATGCAATCCTAATCTATCAATGTCATGCAAACATAAGTATAACGAAACATAAATGAATGCATCAATAACAACGTGCACCTACTCTATATGCATTAACTATCAACAAGTCAAACACAAAACAACAGAAAACAACCCCCAAACTTAAGTAAATCAATGCCCTCATTGAAAAACATTAAAAAAAATGAAGAATGGGGGACTTCCCTGAACAAACTACGCTGCAGGAGGAACCTCCTCATCATTCTGGTCCTCATCATCACTACGCTCCAAATCAGACAGAGGGAACACAGGTAAAACAGGTGCAGATGGGAACTGACTGGAATCAACCGAAGGATTCAGCCGAGCAAACATATTGACCATGGAAGTGTTGAAGGAGACATTAAACTTGTACATGGTATCTTGTCGCTCAGCCAAACGAACATTTTGGGCTTCGATATTGTAGAACCACCGATCAATCTCACGTTGGACCTCAAACGGGACTTCAAAACGAGGCGGTGCAGTATAAGAACTAGATGATGCAGGGTTAGGTGCTAGCTGAGCTGCAGGATCTGGCTGTGAAACTATAAATCCTAACCCACGCGGATGACTTTTACCTCCTGTCCATTTAACAGTATAGCGTATAATCATCTTGTGGTCCAGAACAGGCATAGGCGGCTGCATCATCTCATCATCCTTCCATTTGACCCCCGCCCGTGCATAGAGAGCACAAATAAGAGAGGGATGTGGTAACCCACCAGTGGTACCACCCTCTGCAGCACAGATAATGGAGTTCCTAATAATAAGGCCAACGTTCATGGTCTTCCCAGTCACCAAACAATACAAAAGCACGGCTCTTTCCTTTGTCACATCGCTCACGTGAGTAGACGACATTAGTTTAGCACACAAGAAAGCACACCATGCCTTTCCATACTGACTGAGCCTGGATTGCGGAAAGTTCATGCTACCGCGCCCACGAGCTTTCCATGTTGTACCCGGCTGACACAAATTTTGAATTATCTGATCATAGTCAGGTCCATTACGCACAAAAGCTGTGTACTCATTTCGAGAACCCGAATCTGCCAAGTCATAGATGTGATTAATCTCCGGGCAATCAAAATTCACAGTCTTTCCTCGCACTCGCACTGTAAACCCGTCACGGTCCTTTACATGCGCATAAAATTCCTTTACCACGGCTATAACTGCTGGATCCGGTTGTGTCGTGAACAAACCCCATCGACGCTCAACAATCATTAAAACCATCTCGCCATCTTGTGCAGTTGGTTGCAACCCCCGTTCTGGAACTAATGGCCGCTGTGCGAATTTAAGATATCTATCTTGCGCTTCTGCACTAGCAAATCGCTTCTTGTCAGAGGTCTTAGTTGTAGTAGAAGTAGATCATTCCCCACGTTGTCTTTTGGATGCCATAATTACCTGTTTAGGGCTGGAAGCCCTATTTTTTTCTAAATGCTGATTATAGCGCCGGGGCTCCATATTTTGCCTTACCTTCAACGCCGGGGCGCTATAAACAGTGTCTGGTTATTGGCTTTAGCGCCGGGGCGCCATACTCCTTTGTTTTATAGCGCCGGGGCTCCATAAACAGTATCTGTGAGTGAGCCTTAGCGCCGGGGCGCTATTCTTCTTCAGTATTATATAGCCGGGGCGCTATAACTTTTTAGGCCATTCTGCAATTGGCGCGGGGGCGCTGGATTTGTGCTTGATGACTACCTTCTTCCCATACTTAAGCAAATGTTGTCCAATTCAAGCTTCTACATGCTACAAAATACCCAAACACCCAAGTTAGTCCTAAAAAACATAATCAATTAACTAAACAAAGAAAAAACACAAAATTAAACTGCTGGGTTGCCTCCCAGGTAGCGCTAAGTTATAGTCAATTAGCTTAACTTTCTTTGAAGATTATGTTGTAGAAAGGATTAAGGTGACTTTCTGTCTGTCCACCTCATCCCCAAAGTAATGCTTCAACCTCTGTCCATTCACCTTGAACGATTGATCCGGAAATTTGTCGTATACTTCAATCGCGCCATGTGGAACAACCGTCTTCACTGTGAATGGTCCTGACCATCTTGATTTCAGCTTCTCGGGAAAAAGTTTGAGTCTGGAGTTGAAAAGTAAAACCCTTTGACCCGGTTCAAATGTTCTTTCTATGATCTTACGATCATGCCATTTCTTCACCTTCTCCTTGTACAACTTCGAGTTTTCATATGCCCGTAATCGAAATTCATCCAACTCATTGATTTGAAGTAGTCGTTTTTCCCCTGCAGCTGTTGAATCAAAGTTCAATTTACGAATTGCCCAATATGCCTTGTGCTCGAGCTCCATAGGAAGATGACAAGCTTTTCCATAAACAAGCTGAAATGGTGACATGCCCAACGGAGTTTTATAAGCAGTCCAATAGGCCCACACAGCATCATCCAGTTTCAAGGACCAATCTTTCCTCGTCGGATTCATAATTTTTTCGAGGATTCTTTTTACTTCTCGATTGGATACTTCAGCCTGTCCGTTCGTCTGGGGGTGATAAGCTGTAGCAATACAATGATTTACCCCATACTTGGCCAGCAACGCTGTGAACTTCCTGTTGCAGAAATGACTACCTTCATCGCTAATAATGGCCCTAGGAGTCCCAAATCTAGTGAAAATACTTCGATGCAAAAACTTTAGGACTACCTTGGCATCATTTGTCGGGAGTGCTGCCACTTCTACCCATTTAGACATATAGTCTACGGCTAACAAGATGTAGAGATTACCGCACGAAGACACGAAAGGGCCCATGAAATCAATCCCCCAAACGTCGAAAACTTCTACTTCAAGGATTGTGTTCAAAGGCATTTCATTCCTCTTTGAAATATTACCAACTCTCTGACATCTATCACACCGCTGAACAAAACTGTATGCATCTTTAAAGATTGTCGGCCAGTAGAATCCTGCTTGAAGTACTCTAGCCGCTGTTCTCTCTCCGCCATAATGTCCTCCATACACAGAAGAATGGCAATCATGTAAAATCCCTTCAGTCTCACTATACGGGATACACCTTCTTATCATTTGATCCGCACACTGTTTAAACAAATACGGCTCATCCCATATATACCATTTAACATCATGCAGGAACTTTTTTTTTTGGTGTCCCACCAAGTCAGAAAGTATCATCTTACTCACCAAGTAATTTGCGTAATCCGCAAACCATGGCACTTCCCCTTGCACCACAAATAACTGCTCATCCGGAAAGGATTCATTAATTTCAACTTTGCCGTCTACCTCCCTTTCTGGCTGCTCTAGTCGAGACAAGTGGTCTGCCACTTGGTTTTCGGTACCCTTCCTATCCTTGATCTCCAAATCAAATTCTTGCAAAAGCAATATCCACCTGATCAACCTGGGCTTTGCATCCTTCTTCGCCACTAGGTGTCGAATTACTGAGTGATCCGTATATGCTATCACCTTTGTGCCTATCAGATATGACCTAAATTTATCAAAGGCGTACACCACTGCCAATAACTCTTTCTCTGTGGTGGTGTAGTTTAACTGTGCATTTGTAAGGGTCTTGCTGACATAGTATATCACATGAAACATCTTTTCCTTCCTTTGCCCCAAAACAGCCCATACTACGTAATCACTGGCATCACACATAAGCTCAAACGGCAACTCCCAATCTGGTGCTGTGATAACTGGTGCTGACGTTAACTTATTCTTTAAATGCTCAAATGCCTGCATGCAAGCCTCATCAAAATTAAACTGTGCATCCTTCTCCAATAAACTGCACAATGGTTTAGTTATCTTAGAGAAGTCCTTGATGAATCTGCGGTAGAAGCCTGCATGTCCAAGAAAACTGCGGACACCTTTTACTGACGTAGGTGGAGGTAAATTTTCAATAGTTTCCAGCTTTGCCCTATCCACCTCAATCCCTTTCTTTGAAACTTTGTGTCCTAGTATGATTCCTTCTTGTACCATAAAATGGCACTTCTCCCAATTCAGTACTAAGTTTGTCTCAACACATCTCTTTAAAACCATTACCAAATTTTCAAGACATAGATCGAAAGAATCACCAAATACCGAGAAGTCGTCCATAAAAACCTCAACATTCTGTTCGACCATGTCTGAAAATATCGCTGTCATACATCTCTGAAAAGTGGCTGGAGCATTGCACAACCCAAAAGACATCCTTCTAAAGGCAAAAGTGCCGTATGGACATGTAAAAGTAGTCTTTTCCTGGTCTTCTGGAGCTATCATAATCTGATTGTAGCCTGAATACCCATCCAGAAGGCAATAGTACTCATGACCCGCCAATCTGTCCAACATCTGATCGATAAACGGAAGTGGAAAATGGTCCTTCCTGGTAGCTTTGTTTAGCTTGCGGTAGTCCATGCAGATTCTCCACCCTGTTACTGTTCGCGTTGGGATCAGCTCATTATTCTCATTGGTGACCACGGTCATTCCACCCTTCTTTGGTACGCACTGCACAGGGCTCACCCATGAACTATCCGAAATAGGGTAGATTATTCCCGCATCCAGCCATTTCAGTATCTCCTTCTTAACCACTTCTTTCATTATAGGATTGAGCCTTCTTTGCTGTTCAACTGTCGGCTTACTACCATCTTCTAACAGGATCTTATGCATGCAAAAAGAAGGGCTTATCCCCTTGATATCGGCTATAGTCCATCTAATAGCTGATTTAAACTCTCTGAGCACTCGTAGCAGTTTTACCTCCTGAAAAGATGTTAGTGCAGAAGAAATAATCACAGGTAGCTTTGAATCTTTATTTAAAAATGCGTACCTGAGATGTTCTGGAAGTGGTTTAAGTTCAAGTTCGGGAGGTGTCTCAAGAGATGGTTTCAACTTTACCGATGTCTCTCCCGCTTTCGTAAGTGGCTCGATAGGTGTTCTGAATTTTCTGAATTTAGGAGTGGTATCCAGATATTGCACAAGCTCGACACATTCTTCATCCTCCAAATCTGAATTTTTAGCAATCACTCTCTGCAGTGGTTCATAGCCCAACAAACTCTCCATGTCATCATTCACTATGCTATCCACCAAGTCAACTCTGAAACACTCCTCTTCATCAGTTGGGAACTTCATTGCCTTGAAGACGTTAAACGTCACCTCCTGATCATGTACACGCATTGTAAGCTCCCCTTTCTGCACGTCTATCAAAGTCCTCCCCGTGGCTAGGAATGGTCTCCCTAGTATGATTGGTATGTTTTTGTCTTCCTCATAATCCAAAATGTGAAGTCTGCCAGAAAGATAAATTTATCCACTTTCACCAGCACGTCCTCCACTATCCCCCGTGGATATGTGATAGATCTATCAGCTAACTGCAGAGAAATATTTGTTGGTCTTGGTTCCGGCAATCCCAACTTACTGAATACAGACAAAGGCATCAGGTTGATACTTGCCCCGAGATCACACAAACATTTATCAAAACTCATCTTTCCGATCGTGCATGGAATTGTGAAACTACCCGGATCTTTCAGCTTTGGAGGTAATTTACGTTGAAGCATTGCACTACATTCCCCTGTCAAAGCCACTGTCTCAAACTCGTCTAACCTTCTCTTCCTTGACAGTATACCCTTCATAAACTTTGCATAACTTGGCATTTGTTCCAATGCCTCTGTGAAAGGTATGTTAATCTGTAGTTTCTTAAAAACCTCCAAAAACTTTCTGAACTGTTTATCATCCCTCTATTTATTCAATCTTTGCGGATATGGAACTCGAGGGTGAATTTACGGTACTGTATTCACGGGCTTTTTATCTGAACTATCTTTCTCCTTCTCCACTAACTCGTTGTTATCCTTCTTCTCTTTCTGTTCATCTTCAATTTCTCTCTCAGTTTCTACCCCATTGTCATCCCCTTGTAAACTGGGTGCTGCTAAGTCTGGTACATTTCCTGAATATTGCTTTCCCGATTTGAGTGTAATGGCCTGACACTGTTCCTTACCTTCTCTCCGTGGATTTTCCTCTGTGTTACTTGGCAATGAACCCTGGGGCCTGCTGTTAAGCATAGTCGCCATTTACCCCATCTGAGCTTCTTGATTTTTAATAGCCACTGCCTGGCTTTTGATCATCACCTCTGTATTTGCCATGTACTTTAACATCATCTCCTCCATTTCTGATTTCTTTTCCTGCGGAGGTGCATATAGAGTAGGATGTTGTTGTTGAGAATATCCCAGTGGAAAAGGTGGTCGTGGAGCATACTGTTGTTGCGCCGGCTGAAATTGATTGTTCTGCTGAAACTGCTCCTGCTGATTTCCTTGGTTGTTTGACCAACTAAAGTTTGGATGATTACGGTTGTTGGGGTGGTATGTGTTTTGAAACTGACCTTGGTCTTTCTTATAAGTGTTCACATACTGCACCGACTCCGAGTTGATAGCACATTGATCTGTTGAGTGCGACCCCGCGCAAATCTCACATACGAAGGCAACTGACTTGGCTTTGCTTTCCGACAACGAATCTATTTTCTTTGCCATAGCCGCCATCTGTGCTGACAACTGGGTAATAACATTCACTTCTAACAAACCTGCAACTCTGGGCTGTGACGTTCTGGCTGTAGGATTTTGAAAATCATTTGCTGCCATAGTCTCGATAAGGTTATAAGCCTCGTCATAGTTCTTTGCCCCTAAAGCTCCACCCACAGCTGCATCTACCATCTGCCTAGACTGCCATCCCAATCTATTATAAAATGTGTTGATCACCATCCAATCTAGCATCCCATGGTGTGGACACTTCCTTAGCATCTCCTTGTACCTATCCCAAGCCTCGTATAAGGACTCACCCTGTTGTTGCTCAAATTGAGAAATTGCTGTCCTTAGTTTTGCAGTTTTAGCCATTGGAAAAAACTTGGCTAGAAATTTTTGTGCTAGGTCCTCCCATGTAGTAATTGATCCTGCAGGCAAAGAATGGAGCCAACTTCTTGCTCTATCCCTTAATGAAAATGGAAACAGTCTTAGTCAAATGGCATCCTCCGTCACCCCGTTGTGTCTGAATGTATCACAAATTTCAATGAAACTCAAAAGATGCTCATTAGGATCGTCTGTAGCAGCACCCCCAAACTGGACCGAATTCTGCACCATTTGAATGGTTCCTGGTTTAATCTCAAAGGTATTTGCTGCTATTGCCGGTCTGACTATGCTAGACTGCAATCCCGTGATGTTTGGCATGGAATAGTCCCTCAAAGCTTTATGTTCCTCTCTTTGCTCAATTCTTTGTTCCTCCGCCATCTTCGGAATAGTTCTTTCTAACTGTGCTTGTAAATTCCTACGCACTCTTGCTTTCCAACCTCTTCCGTCACTATTATCCTGAGCTGGTGTCAATTCTGAGTTGGATGAGCGTGTGTGCATAAAAATTCTACAAATACCTGAAACCAAAACAAAAATAAAAATAGAAATGAGAAAAGATTAGATTTGTCTAAGTCAAACAATATAGCTTAAAACTGATGATAATAATAAAAATCTAACGCCAGTCCCCGACAACGGCGCCAAAAACTTGTTACCTCTTTTTAAGTCTTAAATAAAAGAGCTCTAACTCGTGCAAGTATACACGGTCAACAAGTAATACAGAGGATGTAGAGTATCGTCCCACAGAGACATGATTAAATTAAATCACTATGCATCAGCTCTATCACTATACTTATTTGCCTAAACTATTGACTTACTTTTGGTGACAAAATTATTTCTAAATTAATTAATAACTAAATACGCAAAGACTAACGAAATATGTCAAGCTTGGAATTAATGGGATCCTAACTTCATTTAATAGTTCATCTAATTACCACTATCATGCTATTAAGTCCACATATCACAGAAAAGTATCCAAGGACACTAAAATAGACATAACCATTTGTCAATGCATTATGACCTACTTACATAACATCCATACTTGATAAACACCATGTAATCACCACTATAACCAACATCACTATATTTCTATGTGAAATTGCAATTATATTAATTTTAAGCACAAGCCCTTATTTTTGACTCTTACGGTGAAATAGTATATTTCTATCTGGACCACAAAATATTAAGCTATTCAATTAAGCCTTATATTCGCAAGCTATCATGATTACAATCCAAACTTATATGTTATTTTTCAATTCCATAGAAGTACTAAAATCGAATGGTGAGCATGACAGAGAGATAGAAAGGGCGGAAGCCCTGTAGATTCGTTCCCATGGTTCGATCATTCACACATGTAAAACAATCATGATAGAAATTCCTTATGATAAATAAATCAATCTAGCAATCAAGACTGTAATTAAACTACATATTACAATACGTTAGAATCCCATAATGGATATTAGTTCATGTCTGAACCAAAAGCCATTATGGGATCAATCTTAAACATGGAGATTAATTAAGCAATTGAAATAAGAAGAAATAGATTAATCAAACCCAATTATGAATGAAATCCAAAGTAAGCTTACACCCACATCAAAATCCAAAACTTCAATAAAAGTAATCCACACAATATCTCTAAGTTCTCTCTAAAGAAAAAAAGAATAGTAACAATAAATCCCCCTCTATTCTAATGTTGCCCTAATTACATAAGATAAGCATTAAGTCCTTTTCCGTATCCAATTCTGCTTCTAGTAGATAAACTGCTGCACCTAAACTGCCTTCGGCGCCCCGGCGCCATATCCAATTCATTTATAGCGCCCCGACGCCATATTCCAAAATTACCAAAAATGCCCCTAGCTTCAAGTTTAGTTCCCAAACACCTGAATTGACCTTATTACCCTTCCAATTCCCTCCTGCGCAACATAAACACAACAACGAATAAAATGATAATAAAAATACTCAAAGATAACAACAAATTAAGCTCAAAAGCACTAAATTCGTAGGTATACAACCTACTCATCAGTACAACAGACCGCAGAAATCGTTAAAGTGATCAGGACAAGATTGATAGCAGCTCAGGATAGACAGAAGAAGTACGCCGATCAACATCGTAAGAATCGAGAGTTTGAGTCTGGTAGCTACGTTTTCTTGAAAGTATCTCCTTGGAAAGGGAAGATTCGTTTTGGTAAGAAGGGAAAACTGAGCCCGAGGTTCATTGGACCCTTTGAAGTATTAAGAAGAGTTGGTGAGGTCGCATATGAGGTAGCTTTACCTCCAGCGCTGGAACACATCCACAATGTCTTTCATGTCTCGGTGTTACGACCATACAAGCCCGACTACAAGCATGTCATAGAGTATGAACCGCTGCAAGTTGAGAAAGATTTGTCTTACGAAGAAGAACCTGTTCAGATAATTGACAGGAAAGAGCAAGTGCTAAGAAATAAAACTATACCTTCTGTTAAGGTGATCTGGAGGAACCACAACGCTGAAGAAGCTACGTGGGAACTCGAAGATCAAATGATGCGAAATTATCCTCAGTTATTTGCTTAATCTATGTGTAGCGATTCTGGGGACAGAATTCTTGTAAGGGGGGGGAGAGAATGTAACGGGACGAACTAATTGAGTCGTGATTCTGGGGACAGAATCCTTTTAAGGGGGGAAAGATGTGACAAACGAAAATTTTGTAATTTAATTGAAATATTTATTGAATTAAATAAATATTTTTCGATGATTTGATTGTTGAATTAATTGATTAATCGATGAATTTGTGGTAGATTAATGTAATTATATGTGTTACATTAATTAGATTAATGTGGAGAATTTTTATATTTAAAGTATGTGTTTAATTGAATTTATTTGATTAAATACATTATTTAAATAAGTATAATGTAATTTCTAATTAATTTAATTATTAATTAGAGATTTAGTAAATTGTCATTATTAATAAATGAGAATTTTATTTATATGACCATGTGATTTAATGTAGAATTATTCTACTTTATTTAATTGATTTTAGTAAGATTATTTTATTAATTTAAATATGTGACATGAACTATATAATAAGTAATTTATTAAAATAAACTAGAAGGGGGAATAATTGAGTAGCCAAACATGGCCTTAGGGGGAGTTGGTGCCAGTTATTAACTGACACCATGATCTGCCAGTTTATTTCACGTACGTTCATTGTTACCAGTTCCTAAGAGAGAACATAGAGAGAAAAGAGAGAGAATTGTGAAGAATTAATTATTGCATAAGGAAATCCTTTCATCTAGTTGTATAATCTAGCACCAAATCAAAGGTAATTCTTAGATTTTAATCTTTAAATTACGTTTTCTTAATTTTCTTCATGAATGCATGTTCTGAGTTCTTTGTAAGCCAAATTGTATGGTTAAATCTTTAAATAATATTATGTTAAATGTTAGTAAGCATGTATTTATGTGTTTTATATGATTTAAATATGATTTAGAGTAATTTAATCCGTGAAATTTCGTTTATATGAGAATTCAGAAAATTTACAGAGTAGTTGTGTACGAATATGGTTTGAATGTATAATATTAATACTTGTTTTACATGTTAATGGGTTAAATTGATAACTTATTTTGTCATTGCATGTAAAAAGGAAGAAAACAAGATTTAAACGGTTCAATTTGGTGTTTCAATGAACCTGTTATGTATGATTTCATGAAAATTGTAGAAACTTTGATAAAATGATAAAAACCCCAAATTTGATTCTTAGATTCATGATTTATGTGAATTAAGTTGTTAAAATCATGCTAGAAGGCTTGGGTAACGATTATATTTGAATTATAGTGTCTAGGTATGTTTGATTTGACATAAGAATAACAAAATTGGAAATTTTTGGCCTGTTTCTGCGTTCTTCGCAAACTGCAGAAACTGGAATTCATGATTCTCGCCCCGACGAGAATTTTGTGAAGGAATTTCTCGCCCCGGCTGGAGCTCGCCCCGACGAGAATTTTGTGAAGGAATTCCTCGCCCCGGCGAAGAATTAAAAAAAGAGAGTAAAAAGACGAGAGTAAAAAGTTTCTTCTTTCTTTGAGATCATGTTATGATATCGTAGACATACCTAAAGCTTAGGCTAAGGTATAAAATGAATGTTAAGGTACTGTGAAGGGTGGTAAGCATAAACCCATTGAGCTATTAAATGAAATTGGATGAGAATGAGTTCTGAAGTGTTTATAATACTGTAACTAATTATTATTACTGTTTTATAAACGGAATGTATAGGCTGATTAGAGAACGTGAGTCTTAAATTTATAGTCTACGCACGAGGTAAGTATCTTATCCTTACTTTTTACGTTTACACAAGTTCCTGAACTTAATTCTCTTATCATATATGTTTCATAATGCTATTACTTACTCGAGCAAGATATTATTTCTATTCCATTCAATTTCATTGATTAAATGAGACGTTTTAAATTCCTCTTTGTAATGCTTCAGCTATACATAACTTATTCAATAGTACCTTTTGTGATATTTAGTTTTGATTCTCGAATTACACCTTTTAAACCTTGATTGACTAGCGAACCCTTATTGATTCGACTAGTCCATAGTTGATGAGCGTTCGAAATTCTAGAAACGTTATTGAAGTAAATCCAAACCAAACTTCCTTTGGTGCAGACTCCGATGTCAAATTGAGATGAACAACCCTTATACAGGGGATTTTATTTACGCGTTAGCATTAAGATGTTGTGCACATACATGGTACAAAAGGCTGATCCCCCTGAGTACGAGAAGCAAGGTCCATATAGTCTTACGACTGTTAAAGGTTTAAAGTAGAAATACTTGATAACCTGAGACATAGTTTGTGGTCTTAAGACCCCCAGACGTTCTTTTAAATCTTGTCTTATATTCTTGAACTCAAAAGCTAAATCTTCGATTATTCAATATCCGTTAATTATTTCGCATGTTATTATTACTGTTGTTGTTATACTTGCTGAGCAATCATTACTCACCCTTGCATAATAACATTGCAGCTAAAGTTGAAAGAACTTATGAGCTGTCCACTAATAAGGGCAAAGGCAAAGCAAACAAGTGATACAGACTTGTTTTATTTGATTAAATGATGTTTATGTAATAGACTTAATTTATGTTTCCGCATTGATGTTTATTTAAGGTTAGATGACCTGGGATTTGTTTTTGAATGATGTTGTAACCCTTTAATGGGAGATTTTTATTTTAATTCATAGTATTTCCATCATGATTGAATGGGTAGTTAGATGTGATGTGATGTATATGAATAGTGAACACCAAATCCTGAGGAAACGAAGTACCCGGATTTGGGGGTGTCACAGGAAAAGTTGATTTAATCCTAAGTTTTGTTTTCTCTGATTTACTTTAATAAATTATATTGCATTATTTTTAGTTTACTTTAATAATTACATTCAAAACCCCCTTTTTCGGTATACAAAATATACAACTACATTAATCATTCTCTGTAGGATCGACTCTTGCTTGCACCACTACATAAATATTTTTCGCAGTAAGGTTTTATTTTTGGTTGCCTACGACAGCACATTAAATTTTGGCGCCGTTGCCGGGGAGTGATTTTAGTTTATTTTTATACTTTATTTTACTTTAATTGTTTATCATAAGTAATTTGAATTTCCTTGATTGTTTATGCCCGAAACTCGATCTACTAATCAAGGTGATTTAAAGTGTGATCCAGAAATAGAAAGAACTATACGCAGATTAAGGAAGGAAGTTCGGAGAAATTTCGAAGAGAAGGAGGTTATGGCAGCGAATCGAACTTCGAAGGAGCTTGTTGTTAGGTTTGTATATAGCGCGAACATGCAATCAAATTACATAAATAGTGCGGAAGCACGATAAAACGGATTTTAAAATTTTCATATAAACCATCACCATGATCATCCATGTACTCAATTATCAATTAAACGAAAGAGATAGAGATTAAGAAATTATACCCTCGTAGAACCGTGCTTCCTCGGGTACAAGTTCACCTCCAATTTCTTCGAGTTCTCCTTGAATTCCACCGATTAAATTCCTTCCTTTGATCAACGTTAGCCACCCAAGTGTTTGACCTCTAGAGGTGATCCACCAAGGAATAATAGTTGTTCAAGAAGATGGGTGTTGACAAAACCCTAGTTTCTATCTCTATAGAAATTGCAAGTACTCTCTCTCTCCAATTCTCATGGAAGAGTGTGTAAATTGTCTAACAGTCTAACTGTCTGTCTGTCTAACCCTAAATCATGATAAGACTCCTCTTATTTATAGATATAGGAAACCCTCCTAAACTTTTTAGGATTAGGGTTTTTATTTTAATTAAACTCCTTTAATTAATTGAATTCCTAATCCAATTAGGAATTCATGAGAGAGTACTTCTATTAAATAATTCCCAATCCCTATTAGGAATTAAATAATAGTAATAGTAATAATAATAATAATAAGACTCCTCTTATTAATTTATATTTAATATTTCCAAAATATTAAATAATAAATATTAAACTATTTAATTTATTCTATCTCCATAGATTAAATTAAATACACTTAACTTATTATTACGATTATGCCATTTACTTCTTAAATAAATATTTTTCTTTTGCGGTGTGACCCTTTAGGTTCTCCATATTAAACCGGTTGTGAATAAATCAATTAGAACAATTCTAATTTTATTTAAATAAATAAATAAAACTATTTAATTCATTTAAATAAATAATATTTATTCTACAATAAGGGCAAGTCTCCTTAGCGATCAACGACTTTCCAGATAATATAGATTTCAGCATTAATCACAAAAGAACCTTTCAGTGAATAGTTACTGTACAATTCAATCCTTCTACCATACAATGTCCCAATTGAATATAAGACATGGATTTACTGTCAAGTCTTATTTTATTTAATTATATGCATTTCGATTCTCCAATGAACAACTCTGGTAATGCAAATTAGAAACTCCTTTCTAATTTCATTCTGCTTTGGCCAAAGACTTCTGAGTTGTCATTTATCGAATCACATAGGACATTCTCTCCTTTTACTAGAAGTAGTAGATTCTTTGTTGATCATTCACCTATCTCCATGCATAACTTATTATACCCAATCATACCCTTTGATATACCCTAAAGGTCTTAAGGGACATGTCAAAGTATAACTCATCATACACAAGATACTATGATGATCTCAAGTCCAAGGATCACTTGTACTACTATCACTAGAGGAATTCCTATTGACAGGCGAGTAAAACTCCATTAGGTATTCCTTAGCGAGCCACGTTCAGTGAACTTATTCTCTAATAAGCACCTACATACTTGCTTTAGTGTCTCCACATAAATGATTATGAGATCAATCATCCTCTTCATAAGAGCGAGCAACGTATGTACTAATCTATCCGAATTCACTAATCCCCTTTTTAGTAATCCATCGATTAGGAACAATTTTAGTTTGTGAGCTATCTAGAATTTAGATCTCATTAGCATGATCACCATCATGATTCTAAAAGCATTGCTCAAAACTATGGGTTTATCACATTTAATATAACATCACTATGTAGATAATATAAAATGCCTTTAATAACAGAATAAGATTATAAAGTATATGCTACATCATATCAAATATGATTGGCTTGTATGCATACTACTTTCACTTGCAGCTCCGAACTTGGACCAACAACCCTTATGTATAACCTTCCCTAATTTTGATACTAATACTCAATTTAAATTGAAATATGGACTAATACATCTTCTCCCTACTTTTCATGGTTTGGCAGGTGAAGATCCACATAAATATTTGAAGGAATTTCATGTGGTATGCACGAGTATGAAACCGACCGGAGTGACCGAGGAGCAAATCAAATTAAGAGCCTTTCCATTCTCTCTAAAGGATTTGGCAAAGGATTGGCTCTACTATCTACCCTCCGGGAGTATCACAACATGGGAAGGGATGAAAAGATTTTTCCTGGAGAAATATTTTCCCACTTCACGAGCAGCCAACATTCGGAAGTCAATTTGTGGCGCGAGGCAGAATAATAGAGAATCTTTGCATGAATATTGGGAACGCTTCAAGAAATTATGTTCAAGTTGCCCCCATCATCAAATAAGTGAATAACTTCTCATTCAATACTTTGATGAAGGACTTACTTCTACCGATAGAAGCATGATCGATGCTGCGAGTGGAGGAGCTTTGGTGGATAAAACTCCCGAGGATGCAAGGAATCGCATTGCGAATATGACGGCTAACTCTCAGCAATTTGGCACTAGACTTGATTTTGCACCCAGGAATGCTAGTGACGTACAAATGATACAATCCTGACTAGGCTCGCATTAAGCGTCATCGACTCAACTCAAGCTTCGAGGGTTCAACAAACGAATTCAAGTAATTGGGCTAGAATCTACTCAAGGATGCTTACATTGGAGCTCAATTCATATGAACATCGAGGAGAGGGTCATTCATGTGATTTGGGATTGCTAGATACGATCTATGTAGTAAGACCAAATCAATGCAAGTCAAGCGTTCGAGATAGTGTTCATCATGTTCGTTGGTATCGTCTAATCATTAATGAAGATATATGTCAATTAATGCAAGGATTAGCGTTCTTACGACGTTATGGATGTCTAAGAAAGCTGAAGAGGTTATGTTATATCATGGGACAACACGAGGTTGGATTGCACGAAAAACAAACTCAGAAGTTGGGATTCAGGGTTCTCGCCTCGGCGAGAATCGCAGGCTTATTTTTCTCGCCCGGACGAGAACTCCTCTGGATATTTTTGCCCCGGCCCAAACTGAAGCCACCCCGGCCAAGACTTCTCTGCCCATCCTCGCCCCGACGAGGTTTCTAGTACAAGTTTCTCGCCCCGACGAGAACAACCAGATTTCATTGGTGCGTTTTTCGAGGCATGTAGTTTTTGGCAGATTTCTTTCTTTTATTTTAGGGATTTACATATCTTTTAGATTTCTATTGTAATTAGGATATTTATTAGATATGATTTGTTTTCCATATTAATTAGTTAGATAGAATTTGATTTCCAATTGGATTTCTATTCTTTTTAGGATTTAGGATTTTCTAAGGTTTTATTCTATTAGTATAAATAGAATACATGGCTTATGTAATTATGAGGACACTTTTTGATTAATGAAATTATTGTGAGATTCTTCTCATCTTTTGGTTCTTTAAGAATTCCTAGATTATTTTCTTAGTTTTCTTAAGATTCAATTATCAACTTATCATACAACAAATCACAGTTGTGTGTGGCGTTATTCTACCGCATCATTCAATCATACGGAGATTATCGTTTGAATTAAACGAGGGTCCAAATGTTGTTGGTGTTTCATCCTTCATACATTAAAATTTCTTGATCGACTATTCCAAGGTTTATCGTTTATATTCAGGCGAGGGATTAAGGATTCGAACGAATTCCACCTTATAACTTGCTGAAAACGATCCGGGCGACGACCACCTCACGCAAGCGTGACGTGGAGTCTATCATTTGGTATCAAAGCTAGTTCCTAGCAGGTTACTTATCCTTTATTTTTCTTGTTGAAAAGTAAAAAAAAAGTATAGAAAAAGAAAAAAAATCAGTTATTTCGTTTGATTGATATTGTTGGGCAAAATTGTTATTGTTGCAATTGTTTGGGTTCATAAGTTGGCACTTTATTGAAAAAGCTATTATTTGGTTCTATTGTTGGAATTTGTGAAATTTGAGGATATTGGGATTTCACTCAAGAGGATTTTAATTGGGGATCGTGAAAATTTGGTGGTTATCGTACGTCACACTTGCTATATTTTGTTTTGTGATAAGTTCTTTTTGAATTGATTAGAAGAACTGAGATATTTATTTGGTGAATTCAAAAAGAACCTATAAGAGGGAATTTGAGAGGTAAAAGGCAAGAGTGTGAGATCAATTGCGGGTAAAAGCCTACATTGTGTGATACACGAGCGTTTCATAATTGTGAGATATATTGTTTGAGCGAAACACATAAGGGAGTGTGTGAAGAAAAATTTTCTTTATCTACTAACCTTTGTTTTGCAGCGAACATGTATAATTATGGTTATGAAAATAATTATGAATGGAAAAAGAGATCTTTTCAAGGAAGGCGCGATCCTAAAGCTTATTTGAGTTGGGAGGAAAGGAAGGAACGAGAGTTTGGCTATCATAATTATTCCGAGTACAAGAAGTTCAAACTTGTAGTTCAAGATTTTTCTGATTGTGCAGCTACATGGTGGGCTGAATTTGTGTGTAACAGAAAAAGGTATGGAGAGCATCCGATCGAGACGTGGGAATAGTTAAAAACCGTGATGAGAAAGCGGTATGCTCCAGGACAACCTAGTAGGAGTAATGAATGTGCAACTCCAAGATATGTCGATCAACCTTCAAGGCAAGGAGATTCGCATCGGAGACAACCACGAGACATTTTTAAGGTGTATAGGGAACCAGTATTTTCCAAGGAAAACCAAGAAGAAGTCATGGGATCATTATGAGAGTTGGCGAGGCAACTACAAAACGCCCGATAGGCGCAAAAGGAGCTAGCCCAGCCGCATGCGGAAGAAGATGTAAGAGAACATGCAATCCAAGAAGAATTGTTAGGTTCTAGAGTACATGATGAAGTCCATGAAGATTTAGTGATTGTACGAAAAGATTGTGATCAAGAGCAAGAAATTAAACGACAAAAAGAAAGTGAAAAAGAAATTGAAAAAAAGATTGAGTGTGAAAAAGAGAATGAAAATAAACGAGAGAATAAAAAAAATGAGAGTGAAAATAAACGAGAGAAAGAAACAGTGGAGAGTAAGAGTGAAAAAAGAGAGGAGAGTGAGTTGGAAAGTGAGTTAGAAAGTGAGTTGTATTTTGAAAAGCCAATGACTGTACATTCGTACAAGACGACGCTTTTGAATACTAACCGGATTAACTCTTATTTGTCTAGTTCTGTTTTGTCTCTTGTACAGGTGATTGAGGATATACCCCGAGCTATCATTCCATATCAGCCAGCTTGTAGTATTCCCGAGGAGACGACGGAGTTACCAAGGCGGGTTGGATAGTTGATGGAGTCCAACTTCATCAAAGCGGGTATCGTGGGAGAAAGCATTAGTGCGTGTGCTATTCATAAGATCATAGTACCTAAGGAAGATAGAATGCCGAGCTTGTTCGTTGATTTTGAATTGGTAAACAAGTATCATTTTTATTGTCTTTACTTAGATAATATGCTTGATAAATTGCATAGTGTTTGTGTTTTATCTACGTTGAAAAATGACCATGTGATGTATATGCCTAATCAAATTAGCATGAGATATTGTGATAAATGAAAAGTTTTGTTAACATGTGAATTGTATAGATAGATAGTTATCTCTGTTAGATTAACTGATGCATCTAGTATTTTCATGAGTTATTTAAAACATGTTTTGCATGCTTCCATGGATAAATTTGTGTTTGGCTATTTTGATGGTAGAATCGTCTTTATCATAAACTATGGAGGATATTTGATATTTATTGAGTTGGTTTATGAGCATGCGTTATATTCTCGTTGTCAATATTCCTACTATCATTTGGTAAATTCTCTTTGTCAAAGTGCATATCTTCGTAGAATTTATTCTAGTGATTATTGTGGGTATTCTCGTTTTCAACATATGTACTTGCATGAAACTCATTCTAGGGTTTTTCATTCACATGTTGAATTAGATTTTGATCAATCTTTACATGGCATGTCGTTAATGGGTAATGGTAGTGATCATGATTCTTCAGTAGAGAAATCTTCATTGCATGATTTGTTATCATTTGGTAATGTCTTTCCATTAGAGTTGTTGTCATTGCATGATTTTGAGAATGTTGTCTTGAATGGGAAAGAACTACTATCATTGGGTATTGAATTGAAAAGTGTTTATCATCAAATTGAAGTGAGATATGGTTTATATGCATGTTTAGTTAAGTTTTTCGGATTAGCTACTGCATTAAATGTTTTTGTGTTAAATCATATTTTGCATTCTTTCATGGGAAAATTTGCTAATATCCGTGTTGATGATACTTCAACTTTTGTTGACACTTGGAAAAATTCTTGGGCATATGTTGAGTTTGATTGTGAGTATCATAAGTATGCTAGTGAGTTTTTATCTTGTGGTGTTGGTTTTGATCTTTCAATTCCATTGATGTCGTTATTTGATTTTGCATTGGTTAATGTCAATGGGAAGAGAAAGGTTGAGTTTGTTTTGCAGGTTCGAGATGGGTTTATACTCATTGAGAAGGGAAATATAAGTTATGGTGCAAAACAATTCGAGCAATTCATGGAAAGTCTAAAGGGAATTGTTTTGAATTTTGTTTTAATAGACTTTGCATGTGGATTTGAATTATTTGTGATTAAACAAAAGGTACTTGTTGATTTGTTTGGTTTTGTGTTTAATCCAGGAATTCAAGAGCACTTGCGAATGCAACGAGTTGAATTTTAAATTTTGGTATTTGACTCGGGTGCATTGGAATGGAAGTTAGTACAAATGATCGAGATCATAAGGTTCACTTTTGATCCGGGAATTTGTCAATGGGTTTATCTACGAATGGTCAATATCATCAGACTGGTTTTTGATCCGGGCATTCGTGGATGGGAGATTATGCTACATGAAGAGTTCTACATGCTGATATTTGATCCAGGAGGATATAGGACTTTTCATAGTTTTATTTGCTTTTATTTTACTATATATGCATTTGATTTCGTAGGTAGAAATTTTGATTGCGTGTTAGTTTTAGTTGTTTATTTAGTTTGTTTTGGTGTAATTAATACTTTGGAAGTATCTGGAATACGTGTGGGAGAGCATCATATTGATGTGGACAGGTTTTTGATTAAGTTTCGAAGTTGTGTTACGAGGAGCTTGCAGGGTGTTATGCTGATTCGATCACTGCATGGAAAGAGATGTTTACAAGTTTTTCATGTCGATACGTGGGAGTTGCCAGATGTTATTATGTCCTTTGTAGGAGTTGGAGTTTTTGATGACTATTTCCATATTTTTACTTGCATTGTTGATGTTGCTTTCATATTTCTTTTGCAAGTTGAGATTTGGGAGAATGTTTGGTTTGATGCTACTAATCTGGTTTGTTTTTATGTAGGATCAGTTTTGTGGATATATCCTTTTCAAGGGGAGATGCTGGATTTGAGGACAAATCCTTTTGAAGAGGAGGGGAATGATACAATCCTGACCAGGCTCGCATTAAGCGTCATCGACTTAACTCAAGCTTCGAGGGTTCAACAAACGAATTCAAGTAATTGGGCTAGAATCTACTCAAGGATGCTTACATTGGAGCTCAATTCATATGAACATCGAGGAGAGGGTCATTCATGTGATTTGGGATTACTAGATACGATCTATATAGTAAGACAAAATCAATGTAAGTCAAGCGTTCGAGATAGTGTTCATCATGTTCGTTGGTATCGTCTAATCATTAATGAAGATATGTGTCAATTAATGCAAGGATTAATGTTCTTACGACGTTATGGATGTCCAAGAAAGCTAAAGAGGTTATGTTATATCATGGGACAACACGAGGTTGGATTGCACGGAAAACAAACTCAGAAATTGGGATTCAGGGTTCTCCCCCCGGCGAGAATCGCAGGTTTATTTTTCTCGCCCCGGCGAGAACTCCTCTGGATATTTTCGCCCCGGCCCAAACTGAAGCCGCCCCGGCCAAGACTTCTCTGCCCATCCTCGCCCCGACGAGGTTTCTAGTATAAGTTTCTCGCCCCGGCGAGAATAACCAGATTTCATTGGCGCGTTTTTCGAGGTACGTGGTTTTTGGCAGATTTCTTTCTTTTATTTTAGGGATTTACATATCTTTTAGATTTCTATTGTAATTAGGATATTTATTAGATATGATTTGTTTTCCATATTAATTAGTTAGATAGAATTTGATTTCCAATTGGATTTTTATTCTTTTTAGGATTTAGGGTTTTCTAAGGTTTTATTCTATTAGTATAAATAGAATACATGGCTTATGTAATTATGACGACACTTTTTGATTAATGAAATTATTGTGAGATTCTTCTCATCTTTTGGTTCTTTAAGAATTCCTAGATTATTTTCTTAGTTTTCTTAAGATTCAATTATCAACTTATCATACAACAAATCACAATTGTGTGTGGCGTTATTCTACCGCATCATTGAATCATACGGAGATTATCGTTTGAATTAAACGAGGGTCCAAGTGTTGTTGGTGTTTCATCCTTCATACATTCAAATTGCTTGATCGACTATTCCAAGGATTATCGTTTATATTCAGGCGAGGGATTAAGGATTCGAACGAGTTCCACCTTATAACTTGCTGGAAACGATCCGGGCGACGACCACCTCACGCAAGCGTGCCGTGGAGTCTATCAACAAATTTCTTCAATTAAACAACAAATTGCGAGTCTAACATCTCTTGTTCGTCAAATGGCTGTAGGTAATCCACAACAGGTGAAAGCTTGCGGAATTTGTACGGTAGTAGGACATCCAATAGATATATGCCCAACCCTTCAAGAGGAGTCCTTTGAACAAATAAATGCAGTAGGAGGATTTCCTGGACAACCCCAAAGAAAATATGATCCTTATTCAAATACGTATAATCTTGGATGGAGGGATCATCCTAATTTAATCTATGGGAATCCTCAACCAAATCAGTCTGCAAATCAAAATGCCCCAAATTTTTAGCAATACAAGAAGACCTATCCCAGACAACAACAACAGGGCCAATCTTCTAACTCTAGTATGTCTTTAGAAGATATTGTTAAATCTCTTGCCACTAACACTTTGAAATTTCAACAGGAAACGAGGGCAAGTATTCAGAATTTGGATACACAAGTGGGACAAATGGCAACTGCAATCAGTCGTTTGGAGGCGCAATGTTCAGGAAAATTACCCTCTCAAACAGTGGTGAATCCACAAGAGAATGCAAGCGCCATCACTTTGAGAAGTGGTAGAGAGTTAGAAATTCCAAAAAAGTCAGTACCTACACCAAAGGAGCAAAGAAATGTAGATGAGGGTAAAGAAGATGCAAATAGCGGTAAAACAGACAGTGGAGATGAGAGTGATGAAGGTGCACCGAAGCGTAAATTTCCTCCTCTCTCTGAATATAAACCTGTACCCCTTTTCCCTCTTGCTTTAACTGAAAAAAAGTAAAATTGATAAATACTCAGATTTGTTTGAAACTTTCCGTAAATGCGAGGTAAATATTCCACTGTTAGATGTTATCAAACAAGTACCTTGTTATGATAAATTTTTGAAAGAATTGTGTACCCATAAGAGGAAGCAGGAACTTAAAAGATATGAGAAAGTAAAAGTAGGGAAAAATGTCTCAGCTGTTATTCAAAGAAAACTCCCTACTAAGTGTCAAGATCTGGGTATGGTCACTATTCCTTGCACAATAGGTAGCACTAAATTTGAAAAAACCATGTTAGATTTAGGAGCATCTATTAATGTCATGCCATATTCTATATATGCTTCTTTGTCACTTGAACCTTTGAGTAAAACTGGTACTGTAATTGTGACACCCCCAAATTCAGGTACCAATACCTCGAATTTGGTGCTCATGATAAAATATAACCATACACCTCTAAACAACATAAATTAACTAATGCGGAATAAATAAACATATGTTGTTCACTACAAAAGGTTTACTACGGTCCCAAGGTCTAAAACCTTAAATAAAATACATCGCAGAATACCATAATAATACAAAATGATTCCACGAATTACATAACAGGATAGTACATATAACTATTCCTTAAGCTTTCCTTTGCCTTTGTCCGCTTTAGAACTCCCCGGCTTAACTGCAATAGGTTCATGATATAGCAAGGGTGAGCAACGAGTTTGCTCAGCAAGTTTAAATACAAGAATGAAGATATATCATGAATGAGTAAGAATGATAGCTTCATAGATCAACAATTTATGAACATTGATGAAATAGCTGAAATGACATAATCAAAGTTCAAATGAAACAATGAATATTGATTATTTACTGCTGAGTGGTCCAACCGACCATGAACTTGGCCAAAGAGTCAATCATTCAACTAACTCTTTTAAAACCTGGCCCCATCAGTTGTACTCGAGGGGATCAACCTCTTGTACACCATGTGTATGCATAACATTTAACTCTGACTGCATCGAATAGTCGACATATTATAATCCCCTAATAAGGGTTGCTCTCTCAGTCCAAGAATCCATACCAACAACCGGTTTGGATAGCTTTTAAAACAATAACCTGTACATGTCTAGCCGAAACGAATGGCGTAGACTATCTCCTTAAACAGTTCATGAATGAAGAAGTTAAATATTTCACAGTCCAACAACAGATAATGAATTCAAATGCACAAGGTGCGAACATCAATAATTTATCCTTGATGTGGAATAATTAACAATAATCAATCCACTAACATAGCTTGAAAGAAATAACTCTATTTGAGTCATGAAGCCTGCAACAATATACAAAATTTGTATAAAATAAGAAACTTGCTCAATAACAACAATTAAGTAAGGAACTTGCAATAATATAGAATGGTTGCTCAATTAATAAACAACTCGCACAATAATAAAAGTTATACGGGTTAAGAAACTTGCCCAACACAAGGGTTAGACCAGGGTTAGAGAACTTGCATTCAATATATAGAAAGAATGAAGTTAGGGAACTTGCCTGAAGCGCTGCTACAATATTACAACACACGCTCCTTAATAGCCTACACAATTAAGTACATATACACGTAACAATTAGTCACATACTGGATACCAAATAATAGTTTATACTACTCTATGATGTTTTATTCATACTAGAAACAAAATATTAAACAAGGTTATGCCCACTAGTCACGGCGTTACGACGCTTGTTCGTCTATACGCCCAACTTGCCTATTCGAATGCCCAAGCGACACGCAATTATGTACGCCTAACACGCCCATTCGATTCATCTAATACTCATTGGTTAATGTTAAGTATCATAATAAATCATAACATTCATGTTACGAAAGTTAGAACATCACTTTACATTGTCGGGAGCATTACATGTGCTTACGCGCATGCCCGACACCCTCTAATTGCCCCCAATTACACATCAGTCCTATAAATGCCCAATTTCGACCATGCTACAGACCTCAAATTGAAAAACTTAAAGAAAGAAAGTTGTAGGTCTACTCGTTCTCTTTCCGAATCATCTTGAATCACCTCAATCCGAATTTGTATGAGAAAGTTATACCTATTTTACTAAAGGACGTTGAAGCTATTTGCACAATCTCTTGTCCAGTGTCGTTGGCACTCACAATGGCCTAAGACCAGCACCTACAATGCTCTCATGCAGTAGCTGGACTCATGGCCAGCGCCTACCCAGCGCCGTTGGCGCTAGGCCTGAGTCCTCAACTCGTTTTGCTTCCCGGAATGCTCTGTTTTGGTGTTCTAGACCTATCTTGCTTCCAATCACCATAACTCCCTCAATACACGTTCAAATTGGTCCGTTTCGGATTCTATGGACCCCTAAGACATAGGGCTACAACATATCAAAAATTTAGAGCTATCCATTAATATTAACATGTTGAAATCTTTAACCAAAGTATCAAATCACGTTTTATTTTCGTGTTCTTGGTGTTCTTCACTAAAATCGTCACCAAATCTTCGTTTTGACATCTTTTTACTCGATTCCAGTTGGGTTAACTCTGTAACCCATGGAATTACAATACCATAACAACAAATAAATTAAAAACACATGAAAATATAGCTACAAAGTCCTCTAAAATGGTTCGAATGTCCAAAGTCCATGTTTTATCCATTGTTCTTCATGTTCTTCATCCTCCTTAAGCATAGGTACGGATTTCTTGCATTTTTGTTCCACTTTGATGTTATTAATAGCTTACAAGGTATCTTGGTAACAATATAAACTAAACACAACCAATAATCATAGCAAAAATCTCAAGAAAACTCAAAACCCAACCAAGAAAGCTTCAAAGCTCAACAATGGAGGAAATGATCTTGGAGAAGATGGTTACCTCTTGATTCTTGTTCTTGTAGGTTGTGAGGGTTTGCTAGAGCCCTTTTTCTTCTTCCTCTTACTCCCGTGCTCCTTCTTCTTCTTCTTTTTCTCTTCTACCGTATCTTCTTCCTCTTTTTTTTTTCCAGCGAGTTTCTTTCCTTTTTTCCGGCGAGCTCCGGCGACCTCTTTCTCCTCCTTCTTTGCAGCTCTCTCTCTCTCTCTCTCTCTTTCTCTCTCTCTCTCTCTATCAGCTGATGGGAATGGGAAGAATGTGGAATTCAAGATAGAAATGGAATAGTTGCATTATTTGGGAGAAGTGGAGTAAATTAGGGAGAAGTTGAAGAAAAATGGGAAAGGTGGCCAATTTTCTAACTTGCTGGCAATACTCCCCCCACTCACTCATTCATAGCAATTTGATTGGTGGAAAATGGTTTGGTTGGATCCCACTTAGTATATAAGCCAAAATAAATACCAGAAAACACCAAAAATATATCAGAAAACTTCCACTTTTGTACCAAAACTGGTAAATAACTCTACCCAAAATTAAAATGGGTATTACCATAATTATTGGGATGGGTAAAAATAATTGTTATGGGATTTATCCAATTATTCGGAATACCCATTTAATACATTTTGGATACGGATAAAATCACGTATCAACTCAAATAAAATTTCCGACACTTGAAAAAATTATTCATACGCATACACGTATTTATGAAATTTATTAAAATTGAAAAAGACAAAAATATTATGGCATGAATAGTGCCTCGAGAATCGTGCCCGTGAATAGTGATTTAGCGACGCTACGCGAAATTAATCATTCACTTAAACAAAATCATAACACGAAATATTTCATGCATTCACATAATCCAGGTTGTCAGACAACCTTTAAACATGCAACACAAAAATAATATTAATAAAATATAATATATTCATTAATATTCAAAAATTCAAATTACAAGGAAATTTCAGAATTCCCGGTCGTTACATCCTCCCCCCTATAAGAATTCTGTCCCCAGAATTATAGTCTAGGTACGGAAAACTTAACATGGGCTCACTCGAAAAGATGCGGATAATTCTTCCTCATCTTCTCTTCTAGCTCCCATGTAGCTTCTTCAGCTGCGTGGTTCCTCCACAGTACTTTGACCGAATGGATGACCTTATTTCTTAACGTCTGCTCTTTCCTATCTAATATCTGGACAGGAATCTCTTCATATAACAAGTCTTTCTCAACTTGAATTGGTTCATAGGATATCACATGCTTGTAGTCGGGTTTATATGGCCGCAACACCGAAACATGGAACACATTATGAATATGCTCAAGTTCAGGAGGTAGAACTACCTCGTACGCCACTTCACCTACCCTCTTTAAAACTTCAAAGGGTCCTACGAACCTGGGACTCAATTTTTCCTTCTTTCCAAATCTGATCTTCCCCTTCCAGGGAGATACCTTCAAAAATACAAAGCTGCCAACTTCAAAGTCTCGCTTCTGACGATGCAAATCGGCGTATTTCTTCTGCCTATCCTGAGCTGCTACCAATCGAGCTCTTATCACTTTGACAACATCCACGGTCTGCTGCACCAATTCGGGTCCCAACAGTCTCCGTTCACCGACTTCGTCCTAACACAGAGGTGTTCGACACTTCCTTCCGTATAATGCTTCGTACGACGGCATGCCAATACTCGCATGATAACTGTTATTATAGGCAAACTCCACCAATGGTAGGTGATCATCCCAGCTGCCTTTAAAATCCATTACACATGCTCTAAGCATGTTCTCCAGTGTCTGAATCATTCGTTCGCTTTGCCCATCCGTTTGAGGATGATACGCTGTGCTCAACCTCAATTGAGTTCCCAACCTTTCTTGTAAGCTCTTCCAAAAATTCGACGTGAAACGCGGATCTCTGTCAGACACAATAGATACCGGCACCCCATGTCGCGACACAATCTCTTTCACATATAACTTTGCTAGCTGCTCCAGCTTGTACCTTATCTTGATCGGTAGAAAATGTGCAGATTTAGTTAAACGATCCACGATCACCCAGATCGCGTCGTAACCCTTCTGAGTTGGTGGAAGCCCCGTTACAAAATCCATAGTGATATGCTCCCACTTCCACTCCGGGATCTCCAGCGGTTGTAGCAGTCCACCCGGTTTCTGATGTTCCGCTTTTACCCTCTGACATGTCAAACATCGCCCAACACATTCCGCGACCTCCCTCTTCATGTTCAGCCACCAGAAGTGTTGGCGCAAATCCTGATACATCTTGGTACTACCAGGGTGTATCGAATACTTTGTAGAATGAGCTTCTTGCAGAATCTCTTCCCTTAACTCCGGACCCATCAGTATCCAGATCCTCCCTTCAAATCTTAGCAGTCCCGTGCTATCAGACTTGTACTTTAATTCCTCTCCTTTTGAGATTCGCTTCTTTATGGCGACACATTCATCATCCTTTTCTTGAGCCTCTTTTATCTTGTCTAATAAAGTCGGACTCGCCTCCACTGCGAACAGTTCCTCATCTGCACTCGTCGGATATTTGACTTCCAACTCCAGTCTTTCCATATCTTTGATCAGTTCCTCTTAAGCTGTCAACGTCATCAACTTATCTCTGCCCTTCCTACTTAGAGCATCAGCTACTACATTGGCCTTGCCGGGATGGTATAGAATCTCACAATCGTAGTCCTTGATGAACTCCAACCATCGTCGTTGCCTCATGTTTAGTTCCTTTTGGGTGAAAATATACTTCAGACTTTTGTGGTCTGTGTATATCTCACACTTCTCCCCATACAAATAGTGTCTCCAAATCTTCAGAGCAAACACCACTGCCGCTAGTTCCAGGTCATGAGTCGGATACCCCTTCTCATTGTCCTTCAGCTGTCGTGACGCGTACGCAATGACCTTCCCATGTTGCATCAATACGCACCCAAGGCCTTTGTGTGAGGCATCACTGTACACCACAAATCCCCCTGTATTATCTGGTAGTGACAACACAGGTGCTTCACTAAGTTTCTTCTTCAACTCCAAGAAACTCTCTTCACACTTATCCGTCCACACAAACTTCACAGTCTTCCTTGTCAAATTCGTCAACGGTGTCGCTATCTTCGAAAAATTCTGAATAAACCTCCGATAGTAACCTGCTAATCCCAAGAAACTTCGAACTTCTGTCGGCGTCTTTGGCTGCTCCCAGTTTATTACTGCTTCTACTTTGGCAGGATCCACTGATACACCATCCTTGTCAATCACATGTCCCAAAAACTGCACCCTTTGTAGCCAAAATTCACACTTGGAAAACTTTGCATAAAGCTTCTCCCTTCTCAGTGTTTCCAAGGCGATCCTCAAATGCTCGACGTGTTCCTCCTCCGTCTTCGAGTAGACTAAAATGTCATCTATGAAAACGACAATAAATTTATCTAGGTATTGCTTGAACACTCTGTTCATCATGTCCATAAATGTTGTTGGCGCGTTCATCAGCCCAAATGACATCACCAAAAACTCAAAGTGTCCATATCGAGTTCTGAATGCTGTCTTTAGAATATCCTCTTGCCTCACTTTCAGTTGGTGATATCCCGTCCTCAAGTCAATCTTCGAAAAGTATTTCGCTCCCTTCAATTGATCAAACAAATCATCAATCTTGGGCAACGGGTGCTTATTCTTAATCGTGACTTTGTTCAACTCCCGATAGTCAATACAAAGCCTCAGCGATCCGTCTTTCTTTTTCACGAACAGTACTGGCGCTCCCCACGGAGATACACTCGGACGAATATATCCTTTATCTAGCAGCTCCTGCAGTTGAACCATCAGTTCTTTCATCTCTACCGGTGCCATCCTGTACGGTGCCTTTGAGATCGGTGCGGTTCTCGGTACTAAGTCGATCATAATTCCACTTCTCTATCTGGCGGCAATCCCGGTATCTCATCTGGGAAAATATCTGGAAATTCCCTTACTACAGGTATCTGACCCAGCTCACCCTCTACTCTTCGGGTATCAACAACGTGAGCCAGATAACCTATACAACCTTTCTTTAGCAATTTCTTCGCTTGCATTATTGTCAGACAACAAGATTGTCTCGGTAATTTACTACCGTAGAATACGACCCTCGACTTATTTGGAGTCTTCAGGTGTATACGTTTCTTCTGGCAGTCGATCACAGCCCCGTGACTAGACAACCAGTCCATCCCAAGAATTACATCAAATTCTCCTAGTCGTATTGGAATCAAATCCACGCTCAGTTTATACCCGTTTATCTCAGCACAACAATTTCTATGAATATGTTCTACAGGAATAACTTCCTTATTAGCTACTTCCACATTCATTGGATTCTTTAACTTCTCACAAGGTAAATTTAACCGTTTAGCAAATTCATCAGACGCAAATGAACAGGTAGCACCCGAATCAAATAATACATATGCACTGATATTATTGATTGAAATAATACCTGACACCACGTCTTTCGATTCCGTTGCATCCTGCACTGTCATGTTGAAGGTGCGTGCTACTGGTCTGTTCTACTGTGTTAGTCCTCCAATAGCCAGCTTACTGTTGTTCCCTTGGTTAGCACTACCTGCATCACTCTTCCTCTTTGGGCAATCCTTTTTCTGATGATCTGAAGCGCCACAAGAAAAACAACTTCCTGTCTTCGCCTTTGGGCATTGTGGGGAAAAGTGCCCTGGTTGACCATAGTTGAAACAAACCCCTTTTCCTTTCATGCATTCTCCAAAGTGATTCCTTCCACATTTCTCGCATTTATTGCCCTTCTTTGCATCCCCTTCGGATTTGCTTCCTGTCATCTAACCGTCGTTCCATTTTCTCTTATTTGGGTTACTTCCCCCGCTGCTACCTTCCTTATGACCATCATGGCTTTTCTTCTTTTTCTGATCTTGGTTGTGCCTGGCCAAAGCTTCGCTTCCTCCCTCAGCAATGATTGCTTTCTCAAGTAACGTAGAAAATGTGTTGATCTGCAAAACCGCAACCTTACTATACACCCAAGGTTTCAGTCCTTGCTCAAATCTCTTCGCTCGCCTAGCGTCGGTGTCCACCTGATGTGGAGCAAACCTAGCTAATTCGTTAAATTTTGCAACATACTCCGCAACTGACATGCTTCTTTGCTTTAGTTCCAGGAACTTTATCTCCATGCTTGCCTGCATACTCGCTGGAAAGTAATTTTCGAAAAACAGCTCTTTGAAACGAGCCCATGCAATCATGCCTTCCCCCGCTCGACCTTTGTTCGCCTTCCGCCAGTAATTTGCCTCACCTTTCATCATGAAAGTGGCAAACGACATCATCTGTTCTTCGCCCACCCTTGCGACCTCAAAAACTTTCTCCATTTCTTCTACCCATGTCTGGGCTTCAATCGGATCCGTAGTCCCACGAAATTCCGGTGGTCCTACAAATTTTGAAATCCTTAAAGTTCGCTGTCGATGCCGGGATTTCTCGCTAATGCGATTTTATTGCCCTTTTTCGATTTTAGCCTTTCATTAAATGATTTTTTGGAAAAGGTCGGCTTTGATGTCGACGGGGTTTTGAAAGATCATTTTTTCATGATGAGCCAATTAACCAGAGTCCCCAGTTGGTATATTTGAAATGGATGTACCAACTCATCCGAGTTTCATTTTTTTTGTAAATCGCTGGCTCATGTGTGACTCCGAATTAATTGGTCTGCAAATCAAGATTCATAGAGTTCGGGGGCTTGCTTAAGTGAGGGGAAGGTGTTAGGCACCCCTCGACTTCCGTGAAACACGGTTACCGCAATCTTAATGCTTTCCTATCCTTTAATTCATGAAATGTGTGTGTGTGCGCGCGTGTGTGTGTGCCTATGTGAATGTTGTGGTGAGTTTGTATGAAAGAATCATTTAGATTTTAGGGAAAATCATGTTTTAATTTGAGAACGCTTCGGAATATCTTTTCGGTATACACGAGAAATCTTTATGAGAAAGGTTTGATTTTAATTGTCAAAAACTATGAGATTTTCATTAGGTGTCGTTTTGGCAAAAAAAACAAGAGTTTTCTAAACCTTCGTCAAAATAGGAATCGAGATCTATACGTTGCTTTCGTAACTCAAACGATGGGCAACTTCTAAAATCTCTTTAACCCTATGCACAACGGTTTAATAAAACATCATTTATTTCTAAAATCAAATTTTGTGATGTTTGAAAACGATTTTCTTTAGCTTTCTCGTTAAATAGGAATCGACATTCATTAACACTTCTCATTTTAAGCTTCGTGATGCTAATAACCTAATTTGATTGATTTTATGAAAGTATTCATTGTTTAGCTTCAAAGTCAATTTTAGGTCGTGAATCAAATCAAGCATTAAAATGCATTGGGGCTATTCATGGGCATATAAGCCATCAAAATAACCCCGAACGCCCACAATCGCATACTTTCACTATGATGTGGCCTTAAACACGATTCTCGCCTTTGCGTCGTTTTAAGGCCCAACGATTACATATTTACAATGAAAGGTACATCGAATTCATTACATATATCAAAAGATGTCCATCATCGGATTTGGACCACGGGGTCGCGCTCCTAGGCTCACATCCAAAACCGCTACACACCCACGCAATGGATACTACAAAACTAAACAAGCTAAAATCGCCACATGGACATCATCAGGCCATTAGGAATAGTTTCGCTCCATTTGGAACCCTCACTAATAGTCCTCAATCCATGGATCCACAACAATATACAATAAAACTACATTTCACATAACCCAATTGACAAGAAGATTAACAAAATGATATACAAAAATTACTATGGAAATAGTCTTTTCACCTTGCAAATAATCACCAAGATGTGTGTAAATTTGAATATATGAATAGAGTAGAAATTATCTTGGATATAATCTCACAAAAGAAATATAAATCCTCTCTTTTTTCTCTCTTCTCTCTCTTATTTTGCTACAAATTTTGCTGTTTTTCTCTCCTATTCCCGAGCTGCTGCTGTGCTGTTTTTTTTCTTCTGCTGCTGAACCCCCTGGATGAAATGAAGAAACTGAGATGAAATAGGCTGGCTAAGGCCAGCCGCAGATTGATCTGCGGCTGGCCGCAGATCAATCTACGGCTGGCCTTAGCCCGCCATCCACTCAGCCCACCATGCACTTTAGTTATTTAATTCTCCTCGGCTTCCGCACCGCACCTCGATTCCCGCGTTGTGCTGTCGGTTTTCGCCGAAAGGCCTGTATTTTGCAGTCTGGAAATTATTGTGGGACATGACACATTATTCGGGAACGCTCATTTCGGATGGCTTTGTCGTCATGTCGGTTTTGACTGCAAATCGTCGCGGTGGCGTCAAGTGTTCGCACTTGTGCCGAGTCTTTTGCTCTCGCAGGTGGGTTCAATTGACGATTTTACCCTCCTGTCACGGTTAGTATAGGAAACGCAAAATTTGGGTGTCTACATTCGCCATGTGACTTCCTGGCTGATCAACTGCAGCGGCTTGTCTGCCCTGCATTGCTTCTACTAATAAGTTAACAAAAGCCCTCATAGGGTCTGCCTAACCCCCTTCGTTATTCACCGACTCCTCAACCCTTTGGTTACGCGGTCGTCCTCTTGGCGCCATGATCTGCTAAAAGAAAAACCGTCGGCTATTACTAATAGATCTAGGCCTCATGCAATAAGTCATTTAAGTCAACAATCAAAGGTAAAAGCATCTATCAAACACATTTGATTTAACTAAAGCAACTGCATTTATAACCATATGTCACTATTTTAATACAACCAGACTTAACATGTGGCATACTTCTATAAACGCTAAATAACATAGTCTGCCAACCATTAACTATCCCCTAAAGAACAAAATTGGGGAATAATAACCTTCCACCCCTATATTAGAAACAAAATTGGAGGTTCAACTACAATCCCTTACATGCTGCAAGCATAGGGATTTACAACATAAGCATGCCCCTATTATAACAAAAGTGGGACCTACTACAAACATAATGTTAAAAATAACACATCACCGCCTGCTGCGGCGAATTGCAACTCGGAGCTCCCGTCGAGCTAGCATGTCGACCACTCTGCGCCTAATCACGCGCCTACTGGTCCCCTCATCCCTGGGGTACCTCCTCACCCTGTCCCTCAACCTGCCTATGGAAGTAGTCAAGCCTAAACGGAGGGAATCAATCTCTGTAGTCAGGGCTGCCAACTGCCCTATAGCCTCATCTCGCTCCAGACGAGTAGTCTCCAGCTGATCTTCTACCCGCTCTATCTGTCCTACCAGCATCATATTCCTCTCTAAGAGGTCATAAACCATCATACCAAGCTGAACAGAAACCCCACGCCGACCGTGAGCCACTGCCTCTAGCTCAGCAATGCGCTGGTCCTTTTCCTGCAGCTTCTGGGTTAACTCAGTCTTTTCCCCTAAAGTCTGATACGCCAATGACCTGTACTGCTCCTCTCGGTCCTGATGATCCTGATTTTGCTCCTCTAAGTGTGTTACTCGATTCTCGAGCTCTTTGTTCTTATTTGTTAGCTCTTCTATGATGTCACTAGCAGTAGTGCCCATGCCATCTGCATACTCAGGCGGCTCCTTATCCTCCGTCACTGGGTCCTCCTCGGGGTCCTCCTCAGAACCATACTCGGCCTCAGACTCAGCCCTAGTGTCCATCATTTCTGGCTCACTCGGCTGCACCTCCACTAACTACCCTGCGTCCACATGAATGTCTGTGAACTCTACCTCTCCAGCAGGACTGTACTCTCCCATCTCAGACATCCTACAGCTACAAACAGAAACAAATAGACAGCAAGATGTCAGTGCTACAATAAAATATATTCATTGATAAAATGAAATGATATTTTATCATGCACAACTCGGCTCGATGGATTTCCACAATCCACCTCCAGACATGACCATCAAATGAATCTCCTCGATCCATCACCTAGCGTACTCAATACGAGTTTAATACTAAGGCTATAACCTAGGTTTGGCATTCCTAAAGTTTATAACCTAAAGCTCTGATACCAACCTGTGACACCCCCAAATTCAGGTACCAATACCTCGAATTTGGTGCTCATGATAAAATACAACCATACACCTCTAAACAACATAAATTAACTAATGCGGAATAAATAAACATATGTTGTTCACTACAAAAGGTTTACTACGGTCCCAAGGTCTAAAACCTTAAATAAAATACATCGCAGAATACCATAATAATACAAAATGATTCCACGAATTACACAATAGGATAGTACATATAACTATTCCTTAAGCTTTCCTTTGCCTTTGTCCGCTTTAGAACTCTCCGGCTTAACTGCAATAGGTTCATGATATAGCAAGGGTGAGCAACGAGTTTGCTCAGCAAGTTTAAATACAAGAATGAAGATATATCATGAATGAGTAAGAATGATAGCTTCATAGATCAACAATTTATGAACATTGATGAAATAGCTGAAATGACATAATCAAAGTTCAAATGGAACAATGAATATTGATTATTTACTGCTGAGTGGTCCAACCGACCATGAACTTGGCCAAAGAGTCAATCATTCAACTAACTCTTTTAAAACCTGGCCCCGTCAGTTGTACTCGATGGGATCAACCTCTTGTACACCATGTGTATGCTTAACATTTAACTTTGACTGCATCGAATAGTCGACACATGATAATCCCCTAATAAGGGTTGCTCTCTCAGTCCAAGAATCCATACCAACAACCGGTTTGGATAGCTTTTAAAATAATAACCTGTACATGTCTAGCCGAAACGAATGGCGTAGACTATCTCCTTAAACAGTTCATGAATGAAGAAGTTAAATATTTCACAGTCGAACAACAGATAATGAATTCAAATGCACAAGGTGAGAACATCAATAATTTATCCTTGATGTGGAATAATTAACAATAATCAATCCACTAACATAGCTTGAAAGAAATAACTCGATTTGAGTCATGAAGCCTGAAACAATATACAATATTTGTATAAAATAGGAAACTTGCTCAATAACAACAATTGAGTAAGGAACTTGCAATAATATAGAATGGTTGCTCAATTAATAAACAACTCGCACAATAATAAAAGTTGTACGGGTTAGGAAACTTGCCCAACACAAGGGTTAGACAAGGGTTAGAGAACTTGCATTCAATATATAGAAAGAATGAAGTTAGGGAACTTACCTGAAGCGCTGCTATAATATTACAACACACGCTCCTTAATAGCCTACACAATTAAGTACATATACACGTAACAATTAGTCACATACTGGATACCAAATAATAGTTTATACTACTCTATGATGTTTCATTCATACTAGAAACAAAATATTAAAAAAGGTTATGCCCACTAGTCACGGCGTTACGACGCTTGTTCGTCTATACGCCCAACTTGCCTATTCGAATGCCCAAGCGACACGCAATTGTGTACACCTAATACGCCCATTCGATTCATCTAATACTCATTGGTTAATGTTAAGTATCATAATAAATCATAACATTCATGTTACGAAAGTTAGAACATCACTTTACATTGTTGGGAGCATTACATGTGCTTACGCGCATGCTCGACACCCTCCGATTGCCCCCAATTACACATCAGTCCAATAAATGGCCAATTTCAACCATTCTACAGACCTCAAATTGAAAAACTTAAAGAACAAAAGTTATAGGTCTACTCGTTCACTTTCCGAATCATGTTGAATCACCTCAATCCGAGTTCGTATGAGAAAGTTATACCCATTTTACTAAAGGACGTCGAAGCTGTTTGCACAGTCTCTTGTCCAGCGCCGTTGGCGCTCACAATGGCCTAAGACCAGTGCCTACAGCGCTCTCATGCAGTATCTGGACTCATGGCCAGCGCCTACCCAGCGCCGTTGGCGCTAGGCCTGAGTCCCCAACTCGTTTTGCTTCCCGGAATGCTCTGTTTTGGTGTTCTAGACCTATCTTGCTTCCAATCACCATAACTCCCTCAATACACGTTCAAATTAGTCCGTTCCGGATTCTATGGGCTCCTAAGACATAGGGATACAACATATCAAAAATTTAGAGCTATCCATTAACATTAACATGTTGAAATCTTTAACCAAAGTATCAAATCACGTTTTATTTTCGTGTTCTTGGTGTTCTTCACTAAAATCGTCACCAAATCTTCGTTTTGACACCTTTTTACTCGATTCCAGTTGGGTTAACTCTGTAACCCATGGAATTACAATACTATAACAACAAATAAATTAAACACACATGAAAATATAGCTACAAAGTCCTCTAAAATGGTTCGCATGTCCAAAGTCCATGTTTTATCCATTGTTCTTCATGTTCTTCATCCTCCTTAAGCATAGGTACGGATTTCTTGCGTTTTTGTTCCACTTTGATGTTATTAATAGCTTACAAGGTGTCTTGGTAATAATATAAACTAAACACAACCAACAATCATAGCAAAAATCTCAAGAAAACTCAAAACCCAACCAAGAAAGCTTCAAAGCTCAACAATGGAGGAAATGATCTTGGAGAAGATGGTTACCTCTTGATTCTTGTTCTTGTAGGTTGTGAGGGTTTGCTAGAGCCCTTTTTCTTCTTCCTCTTACTCCCGTGCTCCTTCTTCTTCTTCTTCTTCTCTTCTACCGTATCTTCTTCCTCCTCTCTTTTTTTTTTCGGCGAGTTTCTTTCCTTTTTTCCGGCGAGCTCCGACGACCTTTTTCTCCTCCTTCTTTGCAGCTCTCTCTCTCTTTCTCTCTTTCTCTATCAGCTGATGGGAATGGGAGGAATGTGGAATGCAAGATAGAAATGGAATAGTTGCAATATTTGGGAGAAGTGGAGTAAATTAGGGAGAAGTGGAAGAAAAATGGGAAAGGTGGCCAATTTTCTAACTTGCCGGCAATACTCCCCCCACTCACTCATTCCTAGCAATTTGATTGGTGGAAAATGGTTTGGTTGGATCCCACTTAGTATACAAGCCAAAATAAATACCAGAAAACACCAAAAATATATCAGAAAACTCCCACTTTTGTACCAAAACTGGTAAATAACTCTACCCAAAATTAAAATGGGTATTACCATAATTATTGGGATGGGTAAAAATAATTGTTATGGGATTTATCTAAATATTCGGAACACCCATTTAATACATTTTGGATACGGATAAAATCACGTATCAGCTCAAATAAAATTTCCGACACTTGAAAAAATTATTCGTACGCATACACGTATTTATGAAATTTATTAAAATTGAAAAAGACAAAAAAATATTATGGCATGAATAGTGCCTCGAGAAACGTGCCCATGAATAGTGATTTAGCGACGCTATGAGAAATCAATCATTCACTTAAACAAAACCATAACACGAAAAATTTCATGCATTCACATAATCCAGGTTGTCACACAACCTTTAAACATGCAACACAAAAATAATATTAATAAAATATAATATATTCATTAATATTCAAAAATTCAAATTACAAGGAAATTTCAGAATTCCCGGTCGTTACAGTAATTCAATTGGCTGATAGATCTAATGCTTATCCTAGAGGTGTAGTTGAGGATGTTCTTGTCCAAGTCAATGGTTTGATTTTTTCTGCTGATTTTTATGTGCTTGATATGGAAAATGGTGGCCAAAATGCACCGATTTTGTTAGGAAGACCATTTTTGAAGACATCTAAAATTAAAATTGATGTTCATAGTGGTACATTTTCAATGGAATTTGATAGTGAAATTGTTAAGTTTAATATTGATGATACCATGAAATCTCCTAGTGATGATAAACCTGTTTATTCTATTGATGTGGTTGACTCTTTAGCACAAGAAGTTTTTGAACTAGATGAAAAGAATGCTTTGGAAATTGTAAACATTGATGAGGAAAGTGCAAAATTATAAGGATCTGTTGCAGCGTGGAATGATGCTCCAAAGGCAGGTGATACTTTTTATGTTTAATTGCTGGTTTTTAATGAGAAGTCTCTATCATCTATATTATAGACAATCAAACTTCCAAATGGTTGTAAAGAATATTTTCGGGTTAATGTGATCAAAGATATAAGAAAGGATAAGTCGAATGATGACAGTTATTTTCTACTGATGGATGAAGATGAGTTCGAGGATTTTCACTCGTATAATGATGTCGAGGAATTCAATGAAAAGGGCAAGTGGCAACATGAAAAGACAATTTGTGTGTTTGAACCAGATTGAGACAAGGGAATGAGGTCGAGCCAAAGACTTTAAACAAAGGCGCTGCATGGGAGGCAACCCATAGGGGAGTATCTTTCTAACGTTTTCTATGCATTTTACTTTACATTTGTTAGGTTTGTATATAGCGCGAACATGCAATCAAATTACATAACTAGTGCGGAAGCGCGATAAAACGGATTTTAAAATTTTTCATACAAACCATCACCATGATCATCCATGTGCTCAATTATCAATTAAACGAAAGAGATAAAGTATGAGAATCATACCCTTGTAGAATCATGCTTCCACATGTACGAGTTCACCTCCAAACCCTTCGCGTTCTCCTTGAATTTCACCGATTAATTCCTTCCTTTGATCAATGGTAGCCACCCAAGTGTTTGGCCTCTAGAGGTAATCCACCAAGGAATAATAGTTGTTCAAGAAGATGGGTGTTGGCAAAACCCTAGTTTCTATCTCTATAGAAATTGCAAGTACTCTCTCTCTCTCCAATTCTCATGGAAGAGTGTGTAAATTGTCTAACCGTCTAACTGTCTAACCCTAAATCATAATAAGACTCCTCTTATTTATAGATATAGGGAACCTTCCTAAACTATTTAGGATTAGGGTTTTTATTTTAATTAAACTCCTTTAATTAATTAAACTCCTAATCCAATTAGGAATTTATGAGAGAGTACTTCTATTAATTAATTCCCAATCCCAATTAGGAATTAAATAATAGTAATAGTAATAATAATAATAATAAGACTCCTCTTATTAATTTATATTTAATATTTCCAAAATATTAAATAATAAATATTAAGCTATTTAATTTATTCTATCTCCATAGATTAAATTAAATACACTTAACTTATTATTACGATTATGCCATTTACTTCTTAAATAAATATTTTTCTTTTGCGGTGTGACCCTTTAGGTTCTCCATATTAAACCAGTTGTGAATAAATCAATTAGAACAATTCTAATTTTATTTAAATAAATTAAACTATTTAATTCATTTAAATAAATAATATTTATTCTACAAAAAGGGTAAACCCCCTTAGCGATCAACGACTTTCTAGATAATATAGATTTCAACATTAATCACAAAAGAACCTTTCAGTGAATAGTTATCGTATAATTCAATCCTTCTACCATACAATGTCCCAATTAAATATAAGACATGGATTTACTGTCAAGTCTTATTTTATTTAATTATATGTATTTCGATTCTCAAATGAACAACTCTGTTAATGCAAATTAGAAACTCATTTCTAATTTCATTCTGCTTTGGCCAAAGACTTCTGAGTCGTCATTTATCGAATCACATAGGACATTCTCTCCTTTTACTAGAAGTGGTAGATTCTTTGTTGATCATTCACCTATCTCCATGTATAACTTATTATACCTAATCATACCCTTTGATATACCCTAAAGGTCTTAAGGGACATGTCAAAGTATAACTCATCACACACAAGATACTATGATGATCTCAAGTCCAAGGATTACTTGTACTACTATCACTAGAGGAATTTCTATTGACAGACGAGTAAAACTCCATTAGGTATTCCTTAGCGAGTCACGTTCAGTGAACTTATTCTCCAATAAGCACCTACATACATGCTTTAGTGTCTCCACACAAATGATTATGAGATCAATCATCCTCTTCATAAGAGCAAGCAATGCATGTACTAATCTATCCGGATTTACTAATCCCCTTTTTAGTAATCCAACAATTAGGAACGATTTTAGTTTGTGAGCTATCTTGAATTTAGATCTCATTAGCATGATCCCCATCATGATTCTAAAAGCATTGCTTAAAACTATGGGTTTATCACATTTAATATAACAGCACCATGTAGATAATATAAAATGACTTTAATAACCGAATAAGATTACAAAGTATATGCTACATCATATCAAATATGATTGGCTTGTGTACATACTGCTTTCAATCTCCCACTTGCACTAAAGCCTATCGGCATGGTATCTAATACCCTTCTTCTCTAAGTGACGATCATCCTGCTGTTTGGATAAAGCTTCAGTAAATGGATATGCAATGTTGTTCTTGAGAGTCCACTATCTATATAGTGACTTTTCCTCTTTCAATGATTCCACTAATCAAATGAAAGTGCCACAACACATGTTTGAATCCATGATGAGACTTAGGAACTATTCCTAGTTCTGTAATGAACTTTCCATCCAAACAATCAAACTTGCAGCTTTATTTACAGCTATATACTTTGTCTTTGTCACTAAACCAGCAACTCTTTGCTGTTTGGAACTTTTCAAATTCACTGCACCACCTTTCAAGGTAACGATTTACTTTAAAGTGGATTTGTTATCGTCTTGGTTAGTCTGAAAAACTTGAGTCTGTTAAGCCCTCTAGTTTTTATTCAGACCTACCATGAATCATGATCACATCTTTAGTACCGGTTAAGTACCTAAAGATGTTTATCACTGTCTTATAGTGATCATCTCCAGAATATGACTGATCAACATCAAGCCTAGTATATTCATTGCATACATGATAGTAACTCATGCGATCTCTCTTTCAATTGGAGACAATTTTAGAGAGATACATTCCATGACTCATCATCATGAGACCTCTCTTGGAGTTTTCCATGCTAAACACCTTTAGCATCAAATGAATATACGTTCCTTGGGTCAAGCCGAACATCCTTTTAAATCTATCTATATAGATTTATATCCCCAATATATAGGATGCTCCTCCCAAATCATTCATGGAGGAATGTTTAGACAATTTTATCTTTACTGATTATAACATTGGTGTGTTATTCCTTATCAGTAGTATATCAACATATAATACTAGGAATGTCACAGTGCTCCCACTGACCCTTTTGTACACACTAGGTTCATTCTCGTTTTTGATAAAATCAAACTCTTTTGATTGTCTCATCAAAACGAATGTTCCATCTTTGAGAAGCTTGCTTCAATCCATAAATGGATCATTGTAGCTTAAAACACGATTTGCTTCAACCTTTGAAACAAATTCCTCTGGCTGTATTATACATACATTCTCCTCAAGTCTCATTGAGGAAGGACGTCTCCACATCCATTTTGCCAGATTTCGTAATAAGCAGCAATCACAAGCAAAATCCAAATGGACTTGAGCATTACCTGGTAGTAAGGTTTTATCACAGTCAACTCCTTGACTTTATTTAAAACCTTTTAAACAGGTCTGGTCTTATAGGTCTACACCTTGCCATTTGCCCCAGTCTTTCTCTTAAAGACCCATATACACCAGAGTCTATACTTGGTTCTCATACATGGAGTCCATTTTGAATTTCATGGTCATCTTCCATTTCTCTGAGTGTTTTCTACTCATAGCCTCATCGTATAAAACTGGATCATCATCCTCCATGGTGTGTACCTCATCATCATCATCTATGATGAATCCATACCTCCTAGGTATCTTCGGTACTCTTCCAGATTTACGATTTGGTTGTGGTACATTAGGTCTATCTACAGGTTCCTCGGTTCGACTTAAAGTGCTTTGTGGTTCTTGAACTCCTTCAAGATCTATTACCCTCCCACTAGCTCCTTCAATGATAAACACCTTTATCTAAGAAGGCAGCGTGTAGGATTATAGTAATAATACCCTAAACTTTCTTTAGGATATCCCACAAATCTGCACTTGTCAGATTTTGTCCCAAACTTATCTTTGAAACCTTTTCACATAAGCTAGACAACCCCTTATCTTAACATACTTAAGACTAGGAATCCTCCCTATCCATAACCTTTATGGAGTCTTGGGGCCAGATTTTGAGGTTACCTTATTTTGTAGATATGCAGCTGTTTCTAGGGCATAACCCTAGATGGATACTAGAATATCGGTAAAAATCATCATGGACTGCACCATGTCTAACAAGGTATAATTTCTCCTTTCTAGATACACTAATCAATTATTGTGTATCAGGAGGTGTCCATTATGAGAAAATACCATTTTGAGATGATCTAGAAACTCATTGCACAAGTATTCTTTCCTCGATCTGATCAAAGAATCTTAATACTTTGTCAATATGTTTCACTTCCGAATTCTTTGAACATTTCAAATGATTCAGACTTGTATTTTATCAAATACACACATTCAACTCTTTGAATGACCATCTCCTTTTTTTATTAGTTTATTCAATTTGCAAAATATTTTTCATGTAAGTCAAGTATACAATGTCTATCAAGTAATTTTCCAGTTTCAAACAAAACATTATCATTATAAATAGAACAACAATTGTTCTTAAATATAATATCAGAACCTTCCTTGTCCAACAACGGAAGTAATAATGTTTCTAATGAAAACTGGAACATAATAACAATTTATTAACTTAATAGACTTGCCCGTAGGCAATGCTAAACTATAAGTTCCTACGGCTAATGTAGCAACCATTGCTCCATTCTCCACACGTAAGATTACTTACTTTTTGTTTAACTTTCTACTTCTGCTTAGTCTCTGCATTGGATTGCATATGTGAGAATTACAGTCGGTATCCAATACCCAAGTAAAACCTTGACTTATAGAACAATTTATTTCAATCATGAACAAATCTATATATGTAACTGAAGCTTCACTAAGCTTCTTCTGGTTAGCCTCTGTAAGATGCTCCTTACAGTTTCCTTTCCAGTATCCAGGCTTATTGCAGTGGAAGCAAACTCCTTTGCTATCTCCATCAGTCTTGTTCTTATTGTCCTTTATTTTTGTCTTTCCATTTACCTTCTTTGAACTGTTCTTCTTTTAAGAAGATCCTTTGGCTCTCTTCCGCTTCTTGGAAGAATCATCTACCAGTAAGACTTGGTCTTTCATGGTTGGAAAGTGACTCTTTACAGTTTTCAACATGTTTAAGCAACTCAGACAGGTTGACATATAGCTTGTTCATGCGGAAATTCACAACAATTTGTGAGAAAGAGTCCGGAAGTGATTGCAAGATCAAATCTTGGATCAACTCTCCATCCATTAAAACTCAGTTGTCCCAATTGTTCAATCAGATTGATCATTTTGAGGACATTTGTCTATACTGTAGTGCCATCGGTTATTCTAGATCGGAAGAGCTCCTTAGATATCTGATATCTAATAGTCCTACATTCCTCACCCTTCAACTCCTTGAAGGTGCATGAGTATAGTAGGAGCATCCATAGTTTCATGCTGACGCTGAAGCTCGTTATTCATGGATGCGAACATGATGCATTGAGCCAACTGTGCATCATCTTGCCACTTTCTAAAAGTAGCAATCTCTTCCTCAGAGGCATTGTCTGCAACCATTGCAGGGATAAGCGTATTAAGGACATAAGATAGCTTTTCAGCCTTGAGAACTATTCTCAAATTCTTTAACTAGTTCGTGTAATTCGGTCCGGTTAATTTGCATCTAATATGCTCTACAGTGATAGTGAATTAGAAATCGTAAAATTATGTAAATGAATTTGTAATTTAACAACATTTTAGCATACATTCATTTTAATTAATTACCAAAATAAATTAGGTCTTTATTTTAAATTGGTACCTCACTATTTTCATCAAACCATATTACCCTCAATATATAGTTCGGCAATTCTAATTAAAGATTTGCTAGTGAGAATAAGGATCCCATTTCAAATGTATATAGCCTTGTGGTGACACAACAAACGATATATAAATAAATAGGTAGACAACTATTGTCAATTACATCACTATGTAACTCCTTATATTTTGCCTCCTAGATTATTTTGATCAAGTGATGACACATCCGAATCAAAATTATCCAAGTTAAGTCCAACCTAGCACTTCTATATATTCGAAAGAAAAACACTGTCCTTGTAGTGACACAACAAAACAGCATCGTTCAGTCTATGTATAAGCATCAAATGTGATAATGCAACATCTTAAATATTTAATACTTGCCTTGTGGTGACACAACAAACTCATATTAAATATTTAATACTCTATTGCTTTACCATGCTAGAAGGCGACGTTCGATATTCCAAATATCTTTGAACGCTTAGGACTTAATATAATTTCTTTGAGGGGTTTGTTATTATTAGTCTCATCTTGTTTAGCGCGCATGCACATATATATATAAAATATGCGTCATATTATTTAACATGCGAAGCATGTTGTATAATATATAATATACATATATTAAGCATGCACATATAGAATACTATATTCTACCCGGATTGATTATGGACTTTTATTCTAGTTTGATTCACTAGAGCCACTAAGTGAACCAAAAGGTCAAACCTAGGGTGCAAGAATTAAATTTAAATATAACTATTACATTTAAACCCGGGCTCCATTACAAACGGGTCTTCAAGCGCTCCTTGCTCCTTTGTCTCCAATTCTTCAAGTAATTCTAACTAAACCTATTACATAAACTACTTACAATAAATAGAAACCTTGATCAGCAGTCAAGGAGAGGTACATAGGAGGAAGATAGAATTTACATCAAGAAAAACTAGAGAAGACGAGGTATGCAGACCCCATTTATAAAAACTCATTCATTCAAGCATCCACTAAAATAAATCCAATCACACATTGGTCAGTAGTCCATAATCAATCCCTATTTATTATCATACATATCTCCATATGTATCAATAAATAACATTCATCTCATGAATAATAAAACCATTCCATATATGCATAGATATCATTTAATGGGCAATTAAAAGTTTACTAAAAATTCAATTTTGAAACAAAAATAAACTTCTTTATTTTAATCAAAATTTAAATCATAATAAACTTATTTATTTTATTTTATCCAATTTTGAATAAAAATAAACTCCTTTATTTTTAATCAAATTCCAAATCAAAATAAAACACCTATATTTTAATTAATATGAAAACCAATTTTAATTTTAAAATAAACACCTTTATTTTTAACTTAAAATTGTTGGAAAATAAAATATGTTGAATCCTATTCCTTATCAAAATAAACATCTTTATTTTTAAGGAAACATGGAATCCTATTCCATATGTGAATAAACTCCGTTATTCTAGGAAACATGGAATCCTATTCCAAGTTAAAATAAAACTTTTAATTTTAATTATATTCCAATTCAAAATAAACCTTTTATCTTAATGGAAAATAAATAAAATCAAAATAAAAAAAAATTCAAAATCTGCAGACCGTCGCGGCCGCGCTCCAAAATGAACTAGGAGCGGCGCGGCTGCGCTGCACCCCCAGAAATGTTTTTTGGGTTTGGGCGCGGCCCCACTCCAGAATGAACTGGAAGCGACGCGGTCGCGCCGCGTAGCAGACTTCGAAAAAAAATTTTGTTGCCCAGAAAATCGATCCAATCGCATACCCATACATACATGGATTCATAATAATTGATAATTAGCACAAGGTTAGGCTCTGATACCATTGTTAGGTTTGTATATAGCGCGAGCATGCAATCAAATTGCATAACTAGTGCGGAAGCGCGATAAAACGGATTTTAAAATTTTTCATACAAACCATCACTATGATCATCCATGTGCTCAATTATCAATTAAACGAAAGAGATAAAGTATGAGAATCATACCCTTGTAGAACCATGCTTCCACAGGTACGAGTTCACCTCCAAATCCTTCGCGTTCTCCTTGAATTTCAACGATTAATTCCTTCCTTTGATCAATGTTAGCCACCCAAGTGTTTGGCCTCTAGAGATGATCCACCAAGGAATAATAGTTGTTCAAGAAGATGGGTGTTGGCAAAACCCTAGTTTCTATCTCTATAGAAATTGCAAGTACTCTCTCTCTCTCCAATTCTCATGGAAGAGTGTGTAAATTGTCTAACCGTCTAACTGTCTAACCCTAAATCATAATAAGACTCCTCTTATTTATAGATATAGGGAACCTTCCTAAACTATTTAGGATTAGGGTTTTTATTTTAATTAAACTCCTTTAATTAATTAAACTCCTAATCCAATTAGGAATTTATGAGAGAGTACTTCTATTAATTAATTCCCAATCCCTATTAGGAATTAAATAATAGTAATAGTAATAATAATAATAATAAGACTCCTCTTATTAATTTATATTTAATATTTCCAAAATATTAAATAATAAATATTAAGCTATTTAATTTATTCTATCTCCATAGATTAAATTAAATACACTTAACTTATTATTACGATTATGCCATTTACTTCTTAAATAAATATTTTTCTTTTGCGGTGTGACCCTTTAGGTTCTCCATATTAAACCAGTTGTGAATAAATCAATTAGAACAATTCTAATTTTATACTACATCATATCAAATATGATTGGCTTGTGTGCATACTACTTTCAACATTGGGGAAAATATAAGTTTTAAGTGTGGGGGAGGATTTAAGGGTACTTGTTATTTTATTTTTATTTCTTATATTTCGTTTGATTATTTGTTATTTTTTATTATTTTTGGTTCATTATTTTTATTTTTTTAGATGATTTTGAATTTTGTGGGTATATTCACTACAAACCCTCACGAGACAAAACTCGTCCACTTGGGGTAACCTTGGGGTTTAAAGGCTTATTGCACATGCTAAGTGCAATCGTGTTTCCTACGAAAATGGAATAGTTTTTAATTTTTAAGATGTGTCACTTGAGCAATAAATTGATTTGAATTTTAATTTTTAACCAATGATAAAATTTTAATTTCTTTTTGATAACTTCTTGGACGATTGATAGACATTGAGTAGTCTAAGTTTGGTTTTCTTTGTTGATTATTACTTTATTTGAGACCCTTCATTTTTGAGCACGCGTCCATTTGGTCAACTTAGTTTTAACTTGGAAGGAATTTGTTTGATTGAATGAATTGAGGGAGAAATTTTAGAACTCTATTGCTTGTTTGATTATAATTTGATGTTAATATGAGGTGTTATTTAAAAGGGAAATGATTTAGGCAAATTTTATAAGTTTGACGAAAAAAAAGAACAAAGAAAAATAAAAAAAACAAAAAACAAAAAAAGAAAGAAAAATAATGATTCATGTGGTGGGTTGAGATGGAGCGTAAAACGCACTCACTCATAAACACGTGACATGCGAGATGGAGCGTAAAACACACTCGTCGGTAAGATGGAGCATAAAATGCACTTACTGAATAAAGAAAAAAAAGAAGCCTTTTGATCCTCTGGTATTGATTACTTATGTTAACTGAGAATTGTGTGAAAATAAGTGCTTGAGTTTCTCTTTTTCCTTCAAGGTTTTCATTTCGTAAGTTTTTCTGAGTTTTGATTGTGTTGATACATTTGGATTCACACACACACGAAGGGTTGAGAATAAAGTAAGATTAATGCAGGAGCTTAAGTTCTAGATGATACATTGTTTTGAAGTTTTTCAAGAGTTATTGTTTTGAATCTTTGAGGTCAATGTTAAAGTTCATATTAATTTGTGGCTCAGGTTTGTCAAGTTTGTCAAGTTTATTAGTTGAATTTTTGTATTATAATTTATTTTTGTTTTGCCCGAGGACGTGCAAAAGATAAGTGTGGGGGAATTTGATGTGAATGGAATTTGTATTATTTTTATCCCTTAATGCTTAATCTTTTGTATTTATTTTGTGCCTAAATACACTCAGTATTCTTATATTTTTATTTAAGGTGAAATTAAATGTTTTTCCTTTTTAATTATATTAGTTTATTTAATTAATATGTTTTATTTTATTTTGTAGGATTTAATATTTTAAAGTCAATATCTTGGCGATCAAGTAATATTTAATGCTCATATTTATGGAAGGAAAGAAACAAGAAGAATCCTACAAGGATAAGGAAGGAAGTGGAACAATCTTGGTGAGCAAGTCAAATCCATTGAAGGAAAGGAAAGTCTATTTAGAAGATCTTTTTTAAGGAAGTTGATTGCCACTAGGAAGTTGAAACCTACATGGAAAAGAATTAATGTCTTACGCCTATAAATAGAGGATTACCAAAAGAGTTTAGGGACTTGTCTACAAACTTCTCTCTCTATTATTCTTTGGTGTTTTCAAGGTCATGTGTAACTAAATTCTTATTCTTGGATTAAGGAGGCGGAAACCTCAGAAGTATTACACTATGAGATCTAATTGATTTTAATTGTTTAATTATTATTTTGAGTATTGATTATTCTTCTGTGCTTGAATTCTATGATTGATATGTTTAATTGCTAGGATGCATACTAGTTTATTAATCATTGAAATCTACTGCTAAATTAGATACCAAATCCGTAATTGTTTGGTCACTCTAATTTGCGAAGCAATTAAGGTTAATAATTGACTGCAGATCATGAGATTATTATATCTTAGGAAGAATACTCAACTAAATTAAATGCATCCGCTTGTGCTTATGTTGTTTAGATTCATCAGTTTTTCTAATTCTTAAAGTATCTACTAGATTAAACTTTTAGCGCTTGTCTGAAGTTGTTTAGTAGTTAGAGTTATTTAGATCGCTTGTTTCTATCTAACTAAAATTAAGGAAAGACACGGAATGATTCAAAATGGTGAATTGATTCTAACGATGAATATTCAAAATATTAATTGATTACGCTTCAGTCAATGACCAGTGTAAGTTTCTGAGGTGGAAGTTGATTTAATCCTAAGTTTTGTTTTCTCTGATTTACTTTAATAAATTATCTTGCATTATCTTTAGTTTACTTTAATAATTACATTCAAAACCCCCTTTTCTGGTATACAAAATATAAAAATAGATTAATCATTCTCTGTGAGATCGACTCTTACTTGCTCTACTACATAAATATTTTTCGCAGTAAGGTTTTATTTTTGGTTGCTTGCGACAGCACACCACTTATATTGAGAAAATGTGACACCTTAATATAAGGTTGTAAAATCGTCAATTGTGTATTGGAATAAAATGGTAGGATGATATGCATACTCCTAGGATATTAATGGGCTGATCCCCTACGAGATATCCGAACAAAGCTGTTCTAAGTCATTAAAGACTGACAGAACTGGTTGAAATATATGGTTCTTGTACTGAACCCTCAGTTATACTAAATATCTTTGACATCTTTTAACTCAAACACATTGTGTTTACATTTTCAAATAAACTTGCTGAGCATTTGTAGCTCATTTTTGCATACAACTTTCTTTGCAGTTTTAGATGATAACTCTGGAACTTCAGAGACGTCCAAAGGGAAACGACCGTGTTAATTAGTTTTACTTTATTTAAGTCTTTAAAAGATTTTGTTGTAATAACTTGGTATTGAGAACGATGTAACTGAACTTAACGATATAAAATATATTATCATCCTTTATTACATCGAATGCGTTATACTCTGATCTTTAAATTGTTTAGAATAGTTGTACTAAGTTAAAATACAGTATCTATACGAACTATACATCTGAATGAGGGTATTGAATGATATGGAGAGTTCTATAAGCTCTGAGGTTACACTTAATGAGCGCCGGTAAGGTGTCATCTTTACCGGAATGCGCCCCTCAGTTTTAGGGACAATCTTATCATTAATACTATGAATGTCAGATATATAGGAACTATTGATATGAAAGAGATATCCACAAGATATAAATCTATACATCCAAGTGAGGGTATCCAAACACATATAACGTTTTGACGAGAACTATTATCTGTTATGGGATACTGTGAACCTTGGATAGATAGAAGTTATATATTATGGAATATTTATAGTTAAATAGTATCACGTGAGCACCAAATCTGCTACAGGGAGTGTAGGGAATTTGGGGGCGTCACACTTCCCACAATCAGTTTCCCAATTAATAGGAACCTTCAACAATTGCTCGATAATTGTGAAGTAACTTGAACAAATAAGAAATAAAATATTCCTTAAAACTTTTCATATTATGCTGATGGGCCATAAATACCATGAACCTAGAGGTTTAAAAGGGTATTAATGCCCGCTACCGATTTCAATTATGAAAAAGGTAATCTACCTTTGTTGGGGTCATAAAGACCCTGAACTTATCCTTGGTTCACAAGTATCTCTACCAGTATCTACGAACAAGATAAAATTGTACGCCAGGTGATCAACCCTTTGTACTCTGATGTTGTGCACAACATTTTAGTCCAAACGACTATATGCGTTTGTTTAACCACCTCAGGGGGTCAGTCGGGATTTTTTCGGACATCAGATACCCCAATAATAGGGTTGTTCACCTTAGCTTACTACAAAATTCTGCATCAAAACAAGTTGGTTTAGGCATAAATTCTCAAATAATGCTTGAATAAACATATTTCAACATGTGTCTAGCCGAATCAAATAGCTTAGACTTTTATTAACAATTCATACATCAATCGAATTATTATAGCCAAATCAATTGGCATACTTTCTCATCATTTAAAAAAAATCAAAAATCATTTTATGATGTCATGATACCGCACTGTATCGACAGTACGTTGAGGATTCCGTCATTTTATGACTGTGTCATACTACATCATACCATAGTGGGCTGACGATCCTACGATCACATCCAGTACTAGGTTAATCTACATTGATGACTCCATCGCTTAAAATACATTTTGATAATTTCAAATTATTTTTGTCTAGCCGAAATAATTGGCATTGACATACTTCATAGAATAGCTCATATAAACTAAAAATTATTTCTATGACTTTCTCATATCGCATCGTGTAATAGTGCCTTGATGATTCTATGATCATATCCACAACGTGCGTTGATGAATTCATCATGGGTCATATCCACACCATGTTTCAAAAGGTGTGTTGACGATTTTAAAATACATTTTGATGTTTTCAAATCAATTGTGTCTAGCCAGAACAATTAGCATAGATAGATGAATAATATCATTGTTAAAACTTATTGGTCCAATAATCTGACCCAATATCTTTCAAAAATGATAATATCAGCACGCCGTCAATAATTTCGAAATCTAGCATAGCTAGAAGATTTGGAATACCTATGTTTCCTTTCTCAACATCAATTTTCTGTAATGCTTCATTGCTTAATAATTCCATCTTCACCAATGTTAATCACATTGTAAATTCTTAGTTCACCATCTAAAACCTTTTTATACCCCAGTACAGTTCATCAAACTCACCACACGTTATGAGTTCAGGAACTTATCACAATCATATGGGTTTAGGAACTTATCCTAGTCAGACCAAAATTGTCCATTCGCTGAGGGGTTTCACCATACAATTATGAGTCATGAACTTACCATAAGTATGAGTTTTAAGAACTCGCTCCTAACCTTACATCCTCTACCTATCCGTTATACACATGAGAAAAGAATAACCTTCTCAACATGCATATAGCGAACGACGCGACACCAGGTTCCAATGATTATCAATATAGGAAGCTAAGTGGTTGTCGAACCAAACACAATCGCCTGCCCATACAAGAAATTGGTCAACTCGGCCACTAATCAATATAGGAAGTTAAGCGGGTGTTAAACCAAGGACAAATCCCTTGCCCATACAAGAGATTGTTTAACTCAACCACTATATCGATATAGGAAGCTAAGTGGTTGTCAAACCAAGCACAAATTCCCCGCCTATACAAGGAATCATACGACTCAGCCACTAACATGAGTCCTCAATTGAAAACCCACATAATCCTAACTTAATCTTTGCTCAACACGAATTTTCTTTAACTCGTGTTTTATCATCCATAACTCTGTTTGAGTTTTACTCGTACTATCTGTCTACGCCGGGATTTTCATCGCTCTGTTTTGCGACTGTTGCCTTTTTCCGATTTTTAGCCTTGGTTATTATTAGGTGTTTTTTTTGGAAAAGGTCGGCTTGAGTGTCGATGGGGTTTTGAAAGATCGCTTTTTATGATGAGCCAATTAACCAGAGTCGCCAGTTGGTATATTTGAAATGGATGTACCAACTCATCCGAGTTACGTTTTCGTAAATCGCTGGCTCATGTGTGACTCCGAATTAATTGGTCTGCGAACCGAGATTCATAGAGTTCGGGGGCTTGCTTAAGTGAGGGGAAGGTGTTAGGCACCCCTTGACTTCCGTGGAACACGGTTACCGCAATCTTGATGCTTTCCTATCCTTTAATTCATGAAATGTGTGTGTGTGCCTATGTGAATGTTGTGGTGAGTTTGTATGAAAGAATCATTTGGATTTTAGGGAAAATCGTGTTTTTATTTTGAGAATGCTTTAGAATGTCCTTCGGCTTAAACGAGAAAGCTTTATGAGAAAGGTTTGATTTTAACTGTCAAAAACTATGAGAGTTTCCTTAGGTGTCGTTTTGGCAAAAACAAGAGTTTCTAAACCTTCGTCAAAATAGGAATCGAGATCTATACGTTGCTTTCGTGAAACGATCAGCAATTTCTCGAATCTCTTTCACCCTATGCACAAAGATTTAATAAAACATTACTTATTTTCATAAAATCATTTGTTGTGATGTTTGAAAACGATTTTTTTAGCCTTCTCGTTAAATAGGGATCGACATTCATTAGCGTTCCCAAATTTTAGCCTCGTGATTCTAATAACCTAGTTTGATTGATTTTATGAAAATCTTATCGTTTAGTTTTAAAATCAATTTCGTCTCCTAAATCAAATCAAGCATGAACACGCGTCGGGGCTATTCATGGGCATGTAAGCCGTCAAAATAACCCCAAACGCCTACAATCACAAGTTTCACTATTTCGGGGCCTTAAACACGATTCCCGCCTTGGTGTCGTTTTTAAGGCCCGACGATTACATATTTACAATTAAAGGTACATCTTATTTATTACATATATCAAAAGATGTCCATCATCGGATTTGGACCACGGGGTCGGGCTCCTAGGCTCACATCCAAAATCGCTTCATACCAACAAGATCCTAAAATAGCAATCTAAACAACCTATGCACGATACATCAATACAACGAGCTAAAAATTCACCAAATGGATGTCATCGGGCCATTAGGAGGAATTTTGCTCCATTTGGAACCCTCACTAATAGCCCTCAATCCATGGATTCACAACAATATACAAGAACTATTACATTTAATATAATTCGGATGACAAAAAGCTTAACAAAAATGCTAAAACAAAATGCTAAAACAAAGGATTTTTCACCTTGCAAATAATCCCCACAATATGTATGAATTTTTTGTATTGAATAGAGTAGAAATATATGATATATAGTCTCACCAAATGGCTACAATTCCTCACTATTTTTCTCTTTTTTCTCTCTTAATTGTAGCTGATTTCTTGCTGTTCTTCCTCTCCAAATTCCAGATGCTGCCGCCTCTGCCTTCTTCTTTTCTTTTCGCCGCTCCTCAGCATGCCAGGCACTTTGATTATTTAATTCTTCTCGGTTCCTGCACCGCGCCTCGATTCTTGCGTCGCGCAGTCAGTTTTATCCGAAAGGCTTGTATTTTGTAGCTCGGAAATTATTGTGGGACGTGACACATTATTCGGGAACGCTCATTTCGGATGGCTTTGTCGTCACATCGGTTTTGACTGCAAATCGTCGCGGTGGCGTCAAGTGTTCGCACTTGTGCCGAGTCTTTGCTCTCGCAGGCGGGTTCAATTGACGATTTTGCCCTCCTGTCACGGTTAGTATAGGGAACGCAAAATTTGGGTGTCTACAGCTGCCCCTCTTTATCATGTTTATGCAATGTTTAAATGAAATGAACATGATAAAGAAATAGACACGTGATGCATGAATGACAGTGCATAAGAATGACAGTACATACATGATGCAACACATGTAACTTATGATGCAACATAAGATGTAATGCATGCAAAACATTCGTAAGAGTGTCAATGTATCAACCCCCTAACCGTATTTGTTAGTCGTTGGGTTCAGTCAAATGATACGATTTGACCGTTGTCATTGTTTGCCAACATTTGATTGGATCACGCCTCGTCGTCTTCATTTGAGGCAGTCTGTTCTTGGTCGTTTTCATTTGAGGCAGTCTGTTTCATTGGTTTGGTATTCTACCTGTTCTTGGTCGTCTTCATTTGAGGCAGTCTGTTTCGCTCTCTGTGATGATTGACAGCTATGTTGGGCTCCTTGGCCTTTTGCTCATTTCTGATGGCCGATATGCTGTCGTCCTGCATTATATCATCCTTGTATATGCTCATGCACGTGGATCATTTGGATGTCGAGGCAGTAATAGTCAGGATTGGGGAGAGGCCCAATGTCGAGAAGCTCTGTGCAGCCTCAGCTTCCTTCCATTTCACGATTCTTAACTGCCCCAGCCTTGGCGCGTGTTGTTACCAAGAATTTCTATCGAAAGCTCGTGATGTTGACCGTGCTGAGTTATCCACAGCTCTGCAAGATCCTGCATATCAGATGACTAACCAATGCCAAAACTTGAAGGTTCGGGCCGTTAGTGTTAGTTCAACACAAAGATACTATAATCTCGACAAAAATGCAGTTAAAGCACATGAAATTGAGATTGGAAGTTTTTTTTCTCTTTTTTTTTATCCCACGTGAATTGATTGATTTTCTATTTAACGAGTTATGAAATCGTAAAAACATCTTCAAGCATTCATGGTCATTGTATGTGAGTAAGGTCGAATTCGAAAGAACTACCTTCCCTCGTCAAAGGTATTCTGTCTCCATTCTCGACAACGTTCTTAGCAGGATCGACATCATATGACAAATGCACTGTGCGATGCAGCACTCAGTAGGGGTTTCTCTTCCATAACTCATTGTTTAAGGCCGAGAGTTTTTTTTTTTTCTTTTTATTAGTCCACTTCACTTGTCTCGTTTTCTTAGGCTTTTCAAAGTTACCCATTTAACGAGTTTTGGACCAATGACTCCCGAACCAGACGGTTTTGGGGCATTAGGTGTACAGACACCCCTTCGGATTTATTTACTCGAGTAACAAAGGCCACGGTTCGAGACAAGCTGGTGGTCTGCCCCATTCATTCTTTGCTTGACCTGACGCAAGATTCGTTTTCTTAGGCTTGAATTACCCATGTAGCGAGTGTTAGGCCGGTGACTCCCAAACCAGACGGCTTCGGGGCACCAGGTGTAGAGACACCCCTCGGGCTTAATTACTCGAATAACTCATGCCACGATTCTAATCTGCTTGGGCCTCTTTTACTGTAATGCTCGTTTTCTTAGGCTCTGAGTTACCCATGTAACGAGTGTTGGGCCAGCGACTCCCAAACCAGATGGCTTTAGGGCACCAGGTGTAGAGACACCCCTTGGGCTTAATTACTTGAATAACTCAGGCCACGATTCGAGACATTAGCTTGATAATCATTTATCGTCTGACTTCTTGATTTTAGCTTGATAATTATTGACTGTCTGACTACGTGTTAATTGCTATCAATGTCGTCATAGTTTTTATACCCCACAACTGAAAGCTTGTGCAATGCAAAGTGAAGACTGGCACATGAGGTCGATTCTGTCGCAAACGTTGCTTTGAATTAAGGCTTTGTACCCGATCAAAAGGTTGAATAGCCTTCTTCGTCTAATCATACTCGCGATCGTGCTCCACGGTTGCTTGTCAGAATTAATCCGATTCCTATCAAGTTAAATAAAACCCCCTCTTTCACGCGGGTCACCGTATCCCGGTAAAACTATGCTTGACAAATGCCAGATGATCGTATCATCGAATATTGAATTGACATGAGGTAGCATTTGATGATGATGGTGCATGTTGATGGGATTGTTGCATGAGTGCCAATTTGCACGTCATCATTTCCTGGGTAGTTGATAAATGCCCCAATGTTAAGTTGCTTTTCTTGTGATCTTCCTCGTACTGGTTGCCTCGGTACCTCGCTGGGCTGACAAAAGATCCGGTTCTTTGACTTGTTGAAAGGTTTGGGGGATTTTTGATCTTTTTTTTTCTTTTTTTTTCTTTTTTCTTTTCTTTTTTTTTTTGCCTACTCCGGGTTCTTTGTGACCGTCAGGGGTTCTGATGTTTGATGGCGAAGGTTTGGTCTAAGTCGGGTTTGGGTTTACCTTCGACCCATCCGCTGATCTTGCCAGGTGTGTTGTCGATATCTGTCTCGTCCTGCTCGATCCCCATCAGATCGAAATCTAGCTTTATACCAAAATCGTGATCCTCTTTCAAATTTGGCCTATTGCTTGTCAGGCTAGAATGCCTCAATTCGGGGTACTGCCATAAAACAAAAATGCTTGTCATATATATAAAACATTTCAGCACATGATCTTCTTTTTGGATAAAATGACAAAATGACATGAGCGTGCAGGGATTTGAAATAAAACTCAGAATTTTAAAACCCATTGATCTTTTACTGGCCGGGATTCACTGCCATACTTCTGGATTTACCCCCTTCCCTATCATGCTTAGGTAGAGGATTTAACATTTGGCGACCCTGGTTGTTCCACCACGATTTCCCCACTATCAATCAAGTCCTGAATTTTGTGCTTCAGCGTCGAACATTCTTGCGTATCATGACCAGGGGACCTTGAGTGGTATGCGCATCGCTTGCTTGGGTCAAACCTTCTTCCATTCGGGTCACTTGGGGGTGCCAGATCGACTATTTTCTTCTGGGCTATCAATACCGCCAAAATCCGCTCAAGAGGATCCCCGAGCGGGGTGAATACCCGATCTCTTGAGGCCTCAAATCTTCTTCGTTCGTCCGACCTTCGATCATTGAAATTAAGCTGTCGGGGTGGTGCAATTCTCTGTGGTCGCACTAGAGGGCTATTATCCACCTTCTGCAGAATGAGGGAAACATCATCCTCCCTTTTTTTTGGGCTCTCTGGGAAGCACTGCCATAGTTTCCACTCCGGATTTGCTCCGCAGCTGTCTCCAAAGCCGTGAAATCCCGAATCTTGCCAGACTTCAAACCCATGTCCACCATTTCTCCGTGTTTAATCATTTCAGCAAAGGGTCTTCCAATCCCTGATATTACCCGTTCATAATAAGGAGCCTCTTGGATATCCACGAAGGTCATCACCATCTCTGATTCGCTCATGGGGGGATTAACCTGTGCGGCCATACCCCTCCACCGCTGTGCATAATCCCTGAAAGATTCCCTGGGTTGTTTCTTAATTTTCATCATTTGATACCTGTCAGGGGCCATTTGGGCTTGAAAGCTATATTGTGTTAGGAAGGTATGGGCCAATTCCTCCCAATTATGGATCCGGGCATTATCCAGACGGGCATACCAGATTCTCGCCTCTCCTGTCAAGCTCTTTTGGAACAATTGCATTCTTAGACCCTCATCTTCGGCATAGGATCCGAGCTCCCCGATGTATATTTTCAGATGTGTATAAGGATCCCCCTTCCCATTGTATTTCTCGAATTCGAAGATTTTAAATTTCTCCGGATATCTGGTTCTCGGGAATACACATAGATCTGAATAATTAACCCTGCCTAGGGACCCTATGCCCTTCATGGATTGGATAGTTTCCTCCATTTGTTTCATTTTTCTTCGGAGGTCATCAGTATCTCCCTCTTCCGGGATAGTAATTACTGCCTTGTTGGGTACGGGAATGGCCTTTGGGACGACTGGCTCGCCCTTGGGTTGGGGTGGATCCTCTTTAGGTGGATCCTGTCGAGGTAGCAATTGTGCCTTTAACATCACGGCCATTTCCAACATCTGTTTCTTAAAATCGTCAAACTCCTCACGAGATATGGAACCATGATTAGCAGTTGGAAGATCAGCCATTTCAGATGCAGAGATTTGGGCCTTTTTAGATTGCGAGCGCGTTTGAGGAGCGATCCTGCACACAAACGGTTCGAAGTTTAGTCTCGGCAATGAAGGGATGTGGATGCATGCTAAAGCTGTAAATTTTTTGTGTTTTTGGGTTTTTTAATCTTTCTCTGCAAAACAACACGTTAGCAGTCCTTTATTGAAATAATGAATGCTAGACACGACTTATTATGCTTCCCCGGTTGTTCCCTGCAAAACATAGAGGTTAAAAAAAGGGGAAGCATATATGAATGTGTTGCAATGGGATTATGACATTTATACGCATATACGTAAAAGGGCATGAAGAGACTTTTCCTGCGTTGGGTTAATCTGAGGCTGACCTATCCTAGGGTTACTCTCACGGGCTTTTCGGCATGAAGGTTCCCAAATCTTCGCAATCTACTCGTTTGAGTCCTTTCGATTGGAGCGGATTTGAGTGGTGCGTTTCCTGAGCCATCTCCGGGGAGCAGCCCCTTCGAGTCCATTAATAAGCAACCGACGGGTTCGCCTCAGGACGAGGTACAATCTCAACATACATTCACATTCATCGTCCTCACCGTATGCATATGTTTATTTTAAAGTAGAGCGACTCCATTCAATCATTCATTCATTGGACAAAAACACACACAACAATAAGCAAAACATGTCAAAATATCGCATGTATACATACATTCTTGAATTTTTAAAGGATAGGAAGGCATCAAGATTTTAACGCGGCTTAAGCCCTCTAATGTCCCCAGCAGAGTCGCCAGCTGTCGACGCCGGGATTTTCATCGCTCTGTTTTGCGACTGTTGCCCTTTTCCGATTTTTAGCCTTGGTTATTATTAGGTGTTTTTTTTGGAAAAGGTCGGCTTGAGTGACGACGGGGTTTTGAAAGATCGCTTTTTATGATGAGCCAATTAACCAGAGTCGCCAGTTGGTATATTTGAAATGGATGTACCAACTCATCCGAGTTACGTTTTTGTAAATCGCTAGCTCATGTGTGACTCCGAATTAATTGGTCTGCGAACCGAGATTCATAGAGTTCGGGGGCTTGCTTAAGTGAGGGGAAGGTGTTAGGCACCCCTTGACTTCCGTGGAACACGGTTACCGCAATCTTGATGCTTTCCTATCCTTTAATTCATGAAATGTGTGTGTGTGCCTATGTGAATGTTGTGGTAAGTTTGTATGAAAAAATCATTTGGATTTTAGGGAAAATCGTGTTTTTCTTTTGAGAATGCTTTAGAATGTCCTTCGGCTTAAACGAGAAAGCTTTATGAGAAAGGTTTGATTTTAACTGTCAAAAACTATGAGAGTTTCCTTAGGTGTCGTTTTGGCAAAAACAAGAGTTTCTAAACCTTCGTCAAAATAGGAATCGAGATCTATACGTTGCTTTCGTGAAACGATCGGCAATTTCTCGAATCTCTTTCACCCTATGCACAAAGATTTAATAAAACATTACTTATTTTCATAAAATCATTTGTTGTGATGTTTGAAAACGATTTTTTTTAGCCTTCTCGTTAAATAGGGATCGACATTCATTAGCGTTCCCAAATTTTAGCCTCGTGATTCTAATAACCTAGTTTGATTGATTTTATGAAAATCTTATCGTTTAGCTTTAAAATCAATTTCGTCTCCTAAATAAAATCAAGCATGAACACGCGTCGGGGCTATTCATGGGCATGTAAGCCGTCAAAATAACCCCAAACGCCTACAATCACAAGTTTCACTATTTCGGAGCCTTAAACACGATTCCCGCATTGGTGTCGTTTTTAAGGCCCGACGATTACATATTTACAATGAAAGGTACATCGAATTTATTACATATATCAAAAGATGTCCATCATCGGATTTGGACCACGGGGTCGTGCTCCTAGGCTCACATCCAAAATCGCTTCATACCCACAAGATCCTAAAATAGCAATCTAAACAACCTATGCACGATACATCAATACAACGAGCTAAAAATTCACCAAATGGATATCATCGGGCCATTAGGAGGAATTTCGCTCCATTTGGAACCCTCACTAATAGCCCTCAATCCATGGATTCACAACAATATACAAGAACAATTACATTTAATATAATTCGGATGACAAAAAGCTTAACAAAAATGCTAAAACAAAATGCTAAAACAAAGGATTTTTCACCTTGCAAATAATCCCCACAATATGTATGAATTTTTTGTATTGAATAGAGTAGAAATATATGATATATAGTCTCACCAAATGGCTACAATTCCTCACTATTTTTCTCTCTTTTCTCTCTTAATTGTTGCTGATTTCTTGTTGTTCTTCCTTTCCAAATCCCAGCTGCTGCCGCCTCTGCCTTCTTCTTTTTTTTTCGCCGCTCCTCCCCCTAGATGCTGAAGGAATTAGCTGAAATAGGCTGGCTGGCCGCCTGCCTTCCACTCAGCACGCCAGGCACTTTGATTATTTAATTCTTCTCGGTTCCTGCACCGCGCCTTGATTCTTGCGTCGTGCAGTCAGTTTTATCCGAAAGGCTTGTATTTTGTAGCTCGGAAATTATTGTGGGATGTGACACATTATTCGGGAACGCTCATTTCGGATGGCTTTGTCGTCACGTCGGTTTTGACTGCAAATCGTCGCGGTGGCGTCAAGTGTTCGCACTTGTGCCGAGTATTTTGCTCTCGCAGGCGGGTTCAATTAACAATTTTGCCCTCCTGTCACGGTTAGTATAGGGAACGCAAAATTTGGGTGTCTACACTATCTCATAGTACCTTCTATCTATAATTGAGCTAAAGTTTCAATCATTCAATTGACCATCTGTCATTCTATGACTTAATCAGATCACATCGTGATCTTATCCCTCAATCGTTTTACTAAACGGCTCTTTCTCATTCTATGATCGTTTCGTTTCTGCGATCTTCTTACTCGGCTCTTTAATCATATTATACCATGATTTTGTTAACACCTTACATCTTATGGACATCGCCCATTTATTATCACTTTTCATTTTTATTAATGGAGTCAGGTAACTCTGAATTCTTATTCTTATACCTCTCCAAGATTCTTCTTTGAATCTTCTTGATTTATCTTCTTTTTTACTAAGTAATGAATTTCTTAAATTCATCTTTTATCACTTAAACTCTATATGAGTTTATTTCTCATCATTCTTATCATTATTTCTACGGTTATAACCTATGGTACTCCTACTTAAGGTTTATAACCTATCAGCTCTGATACCAACCTGTCACGCCCCCAAATCCGGGTCCCTCAAACCTCGAACCTGTTCCGTAACGGTACTAAATCCATCTCAAAATATACAACTTTTATTCATATAATAATGAACACAGCCTGGTTTTCATACCAATTGATACATCAATCCTTCTATTTTAGAATCTGTAAACTTTACAATAGGTTATTACAACTGTAGATCTTACATGATCTGATCAATACATCACCATTATAAACAACATATTTCATATTAATCATATTAACTACGAGTATTCATTAACTTTTTCAAATCCAAATCTGGATATACTACCGCGCAGTATTCATCGACTCAACATTTACAATAATAATAATCTCATATTTCACCTAACATAATTAAAGACTATGCATATATATATTCTAGCGTTTAATATTTTGTCGAGTATAATAGCTCTAACAGGATTACACCTCATGTGCTTGTTGTTATTAAAACGCCAAACATCTTCCATCACAATTCCTTCTCGAGGACCTTCATTTACACATTTCATGCTTCACATAACATACATATTACATGTATTCATGCATCATCAATCTTTGTCAATGCTTCTTCATATGCTTCATACATTTCTTGATATGCATCTCTATATGCATCATACTTATAATTCATCCATCATATGATATGTATCTCTATATGCATCATACTTAATATACAACATAATATAATCTTCGTGTCATATATCTAACACATACTTCACAAATTTCATGCTTTGCATTTAGTCATATAATCATTTATGAAATCAACGAAACTCACATAAAGCATCATAATTCATTATCTACCATAAACATGGTTCAATACACATCATCATATAAGAGCAAGTTACTGAAGAACTTGCCTGATCTGCTACTATTATTTACTCTACGATCCCGCTCTCCAAGTATCCTACAATAATTATGAGTGATATTCGGATTAGTTCAACTAATCATCAATAATGAATTAAATCAACTTACTCAATAGACTCTTCCTTATGGTTCATTTACCCATCCTATGGTCTGCCATATAATTCTACGATTAGTAGGGCTTTAATAATGTCTGTGGAACCACTCTACGATAACAGGGTGACTCTACGATCACTAAGGTCTTTCTGACTTGGTGAAGTCATGCCAAGTTTGGTTGGTTTGGCTTAGCAATGCCGCTGTAGTGATTCTACGATCACTAGCTAAACTCTATGATTGACTGGTAAAGTCTTACAATTAAGTAGGATCGTCCTACTATTGGCTGGTGATGCTCTACTATTGACAGAGTTCACACTACGATTGCGTAGTGAAGCTCTACGATCGTCAGAGTTCACTTTACACTTGTTCAAGGTTGGTCAGGTCTACTCTACGATCTACGAGTAGACTCTACGATTGGTTTGATGAAGCTCTACGATCTGTAGAGTTCACTCTACGATTGACTAGTGAAGCTCCAAGATCGGCAGAGGTTAGCTCTACGACCGTCGAGTTCACTCTACGATTGTGACACCCCCAAATTCTCTACACTTCCTGTAGCAGATTTGGTGCTCACGTGAAACTATATAAATATTCAATAATGTATGACTTCTATCTATCCAAGGTTCACAGTATCCCATAACAGATGATAATTTTTGCTAGAACATTATTTGTGTTTGGATACCCTCACTTGGATGTATAAATTCATATCTTATGAATATCTCTTTCATATCGATATTCCCTATCTATCTGATATTCACAGTATCAACGATAAGATTGTCCACAGAACTGAGGGGCGCATTCCGGTAAAGATGGCACCACCGGCGCTCATTAAGTGTAACCTCAGAGCTTATAGGACTCTCAATATCATTCAAATACCCTCATTCAGATGTATAGTTCATATAGATACTGTATTTAACTTAATACAACTATGATGACAATTTAAAGATCAGAGTATAACACATTCGATGTAAATAAAGGTTGATAATATATTACATATCATTTGATTCGGTTACATCATTCTCAGTACTAAGTTATTACAACAAAAGCCTTTAAAAGACTTAATTTATTCAAAACAGTAATGAAAACTAATTAGCATGGCGTTTCCCTTTGTCTGTCCGAGAAGAGCCGGGATTATCATTTAAAACTACAAAAGCAGATATGTGCAAGAATGAGCTACAAATGCTCAGCAAGTTCATTTGAAAATGTAAACACAATGTGTTTGATTTGAAAGATTTCAACGATGTATAACTGAGGGTTCTGTACATGAACCATATAATTCAATCAGTTCTATCAGTCTTCAATGACTTAGAAAATCTTGATTTCGGATATCTGGTAGGGGATCAACCTAATTAATATCCTAGGAGTATGCATATCATCCTACGATTTCATGTCAATGTATAATTGACGATTTTACAACCTCACATCAAGGTGTTTCATTTCTCAGTATAAGATGTCTCACCAAAATAATTTGGTTTGACACAATTCAAGCTCCATCAAGCAATATATGAATAATGATTCATTTCTTAAGTTATGTTGAACAAGAAGCAATAACTTCACAACAATTGATAGCAAGACGTAAAAGACTTGCATAAAGGTAACAGTCGGTCAACGTACGTAGTCTACGTATACCAATAATAAGCGTTAGAACTTATATTAACATGTATTACGCTAGTCTAGACAAGTTTCATTAAGGTTCGACGTTGATTCGGTATCTTGATCGCGACTTTAGATAGCTACACACATAGGTTTATCAATACAACTTCATTTGGAAGTTTAAATATTAGTTTAGATAATGTAATTATCATTTATGATATTTTTAGAAGCTTAATATTATTTTTAAATAATTTTTACAAGCTTAGGAATATTTTTAAATAATTTAATTATCATTTAAACCATTTTTAAAATTTTAATATGTTATTGAAATTATTTATTTATCATTTAAATTAATTTTAGATATTTAAAATATTATTTAAATGATTAATTATCATTTATAATATTTTTAGAAAGATTTATTTTATCATTAATAATATTTTTAGAATTTCTTTTATCATTAAAATAATTTAATTATTCCTTATAATAACTTTAAAGCCTCATTGAATATTTAAATAATTTAATTATCATTTATAATATTTTTAAATACTCATATATTATTTAAATGATTTATTTATCATTAATAATATTTAAATATTTAATATTTTATTTAATTATTACTTATATCTAATTTTATTTACTTTAATATCATTTTTAAATAATTAATTATAATTATTAAATAATTTAATATCATTTTTAAATAATTAAGATAATTATTAAATGATTTATTATAATTATTATTTATTATTTAATTAAATTAAATAATAATTCAGATTTATATAAAAATATTAAAAATAATTTTTTTATAATTAAAAATGAATTTTCGAATATAATTATTAATTATTAATAATTATTTAATATTTATTTATTATTTTATAATTTATTTAATTAATTTTTATTGAAAACCGTCGCAAAAGGGCTTTAGTGGCGGTCTGCATATAAACTTAGCTTTTTGGGTTTGAGTATGCATTCCGTCGCTAAAGGTGTTGTTCATGAAAAACACTTGGTTAACGTCGGACATTGACTTTTAACCCTAAATTAATTCCAATTGGTTTAGTGTTTGTGTAGACACCCAAATTTTGCGTTTCCTTCTACTAACCGTGACAGGAGGGCGAAATCGTCAATTGAACCAGCTTGCGGGAGCAAAGGAGCGGGCACAAGGGCGAGCGCCCGGTCCCGCCGCAATGATTTGGGCAGCCCAAGTCGATGTGACAGCATGACCGTCCGAGGCAGGCATTTCCGAATGAGGTGGCACGTCTCCCGGAAGTTCCCGGACTGCGGAATACGAGCCTGTCAGCGAAAACCGACGTTGCGGTACGAAAATCGAGGCGTGGCACGAAAATCGAGAAAGTCAAGCCCGCCAGCCGCGGATAGATCTGCGGCCCAATTAGTGGGGTGCGCCAGCACGAAAAAAACCGGGAAATCAGGCACTACCAGCTGAGTGCGATGGGAGGCGTGCCAGCTGGCCAGCCGCAGTATCCCATCTGCGGCCAGCCGCAGATAGATCTGCGGGCTGGCTTTGGCCAGCCTATTTAAGCTCTATTGGCAGCAGGCAGCATACAAGAGGTTGGGGCTAGTTTGCGGAAGAAGAAGAAGAAATCAGCAGCAGTTTTAGCTCGGAAATAGAGAGAAATAGCAAAAAGTTCTTGCAACAATTGAGGGAAAAAAGAGAGAAATTTCCTTTGTTGTTAGATTATATCATTATACATCTCATATTTCCCTCAATACACAAGTTTCTCTACACAATTTTGGTATCATTTGCAAGGTGAAAATCTCATTATTTTTGCAACTTCTATCATGTTATTTGGCTAAATTTAACTTGAAATTTTCAAGAATATTATTGAGCAATCATGGATTAGGGATTATTGGTGAGGGTTCCATTGGAACAAAATTCTTCCTAATAATCCGATGATATCTAATTGGTGAAATTTCTAGTTTGTTTATGGATGTATATTAGGCGTAATTTAATTGCATGTATTTGTAGGATGTGTTAGGCAATCCACGTTGTTATAATTGAGTATTCAATTTGAGAGTGTGTAGCAATCGTGGTTGTGAGCCTAGGAAAGCGACCCCGTGGTTCAAATCCGATGATGGACGTTTGTTGTATGTAATAGATTCAAGAGGCTTGTTTTGTAGTGTGTAACCATTGGGCCTTAAAACGACGCTAAGGCGAGAATCGGATTTAAGGCCCCGAAATAGTGAAATTTGTGATTGTTGGCGTTCGGGGACATTTTGATGGCTTACATGCCCATGAATAGCCCCGACGCGTGTTTATGCTCGATTCGATTTATGACGCGAAATTGATTTCAAAGCTAAATGATAAGATTTTCATAAAAAATCAAGCAAAGTAGGATATTAGAATCACGAGGTTAAAATTTGAGAAATGTTAATGAATGTCGATTCCTATCTAACGAGGAAGCTAAAGAAAGATCGTTTTCCAAAACACCACACAAAATGATTTTGCAAATAAGTAACGTTTTATTAAATCTTTGTGCATAGGGTGAAAGAGATCCTAGAAATTGCCCATCATTTTATGAAAGCAACGTATAGATCTCGATTCCTATTTTGACGAAGGTTTAAAACTCTTGTTTTGTTAAAACGACACTTAATGAAAATCTCATAGTTTTGGACAATTAAAATCAAACTTTTCTCATAAAGCTTTCTCGTATATACCGAAAAGACATTCCGAAGCGTTATCAAATTAAAGCATGATTTTCCCTAAAAAATCCAAATGATTTCTTTCATACAAACTCACCACAACATTCATTTAGGCACACACACACACACGCACGCATATACGTTTTATGAATTAAAGGATAGGAAAAGCATCAAGATTGCGGTAACCGTGTTTCACGGAAGTCGAGGGGTGCCTAACACCTTCCCCTCACTTAAGCAAGCCCCCGAACTCTATGAATCTCAATTCGCAGACCAAATTAATTCGGAGTCACATATGAGCCAGCGATTTACAAAAGGACGAAAACTCGGATGAGTTGGTACATCCATTTCAAATATACCAACTGGCGACTCTGGTTAATTGGCTCATCATAAAAGCGATCTTTCAAAACCACGTCGACATTAATGCCGACCTTTTCCAAACGTCATCTAAATCAAAAGGCTAAAATTGGAAAAGACCAAAGAAGAGAAAGCGAAAAACCCGGCGTCGACAGCTGGCGACTCTGCTGGGGAATATTAGAGGGCTTAAGCCGCGTTCAAATCTTGATGCTGTCCTATCCTTTAAAATTCATAAAATGTGTGTGTGTGCGATATTTTGATTTTTTACTTTTGTTGTGCGAATGTGTGTTGTTGTCCAATGAATGAATGATTGAATGGAATGGCTTTACTTTAAAGAAATCATTTGCATACGGTGAGGACGATGAATGTGAATGTATGTTGAGAGAGTACCTCCTCCTGAGGCGAACCTGTCGGTTGCTTATTACTGGACTCGATGGGGCTGCTCCCCGGAGATGGCTCAGGAAACGCACCACTCAAATCCGCTCCAATTTGAAAGGGCTCAAACGAGTAGATTGCGAAGATTTGGGAACCTTCATGCCGAAAAGCCCGTGAGAGTAACCCTAGGATAGGTCATCCTCAGAATAACCCAACGCAACGCAGGAAAAGTCTCTTCATGCCTTTTTACGTTTATATTTTCTAAATGTCATGATTCTCATTCAACCTATTGCAATACATCCCTTTTCTATGTCGAAAGAGATTACTAACCGCTGTGGTGAATTGCAGGGAATAGTTGGGGGAGCATAATAAAGCATTGTTTAGCATTTGGTTATGGCACTAAAGGACTATCTAACTTTCTCTTTTGCAGGGAAAAGATTAAAGAACCCCAAAGCACAAAAAAATTTTTATAGCTTTAGCATGCATCCATGTTTTCATTTCCCCAGGACTAAACTTCGATACCATTTGTCTCTGTAGGATTGCTCCTCAAACTCGTTCGCAGTCTAAGAAAGCCCAGGTCTCCTACATCTGAAATGGCTGATCTTCCTAACCATAATTCCATTATCTCGGGAGGAGTTTGATGATTTTAAAAGACAGATGATGGAAATGGCCACAATGTTAAAGGAACAGTTCTTAATCAGACAGGATCCGGTAAACCAGGGATCGCATAATAACTCCACCACCAGGGGATGATCAGAATCCTCCTAAAAATGGTACAAAACTTGCTTAAAGAGAACCAACCCCGACTCAAGGACGAGCCAGTCATCCCAAAGGGCCGTTCCCATACCTAGCAGGACAGTGATTACTATCCCAGAGGAAGGGGACCATGGACGACCTTCCGGAGAAAAATGAAATACATGGAGGAGGAAACCATCCAATCTCTAAAGGGGCATAGGCTCCCTGGGACAGGGTTAATTACTCGGATTTATGTGTTTTTCCCCCCCGGGGCCAGATATCCAGAAAAGTTCAAAAGTTCCCGAGTTTGAAAAAATACAATGGAAAGGGAGACCCCTATACACACTTTGAAAATCTACATTGGAGAACTCGGGTCTTATGCCGAAGACGAGGGGTTAAGAATGCAGCTATTTTCAGAAAAGCTTAACAGGGGAGGCAAGAATATGGTATGCCCGCCTCGACAACGCCCGAGAATCCACAACTGGGAGGAATTGGCCCATACTTTCTTAACCCAATACAGCTTTCAGGCCCAGATGGCTCTTGACAGGTACCAAATGACAAAGGTTAAAAAACAGCCTAGGGAATCCTTTAGGGAATATGCGCAAAGATGGAGGGGCAATGGCTTGCCCCAGGTAACTCCCCCGATGATGCGAATCAGAGATGGTAATGACCTTTGTAGACATTCAGGAGGCACCGTATTATGATGAGGGTCATCTCGGGGATTGGAAGACCTTTTGCGGAAATGATTAAACATGGAGAGATGGTTGACATGGGGTTGAAATCGGGTAAAATCCGGGATCTTACTGCTTTAGAAACTGCTGCCGAGCAAATACAGAATGGAAACTATGGCAGCACTTCCCGGAGAGTCCAAAAGAGGAAGGAAGAGGATGTCTCCCTCATCCTACAAGGGTCGTCCAGTAAAGCAGAAAGCCATCTTCCGGTACAGGCACAGAGGGGAGGGCCACCCCGACAGCCCAATTTCTCAGATCAAAGAGCAGAGGGGCGAAGAAGATTTTGAGGCCTCGCAAAACCGAGTATTCACCCCGCTCGGGGAGCCGCTTGATAACGAGTATTAGCGGTATTAGTAGCCCATATGAAGATTGTTTGTTTGGCACCCCCGAGTGACCCTAAGGGTAGGAGGTTTGAAGCGAGCAAGCGGTGTGCATACCACTCCAGTTCCGCTGGCCATGATACACAGGATTGCTGGACGTTAAAGCAATCGAATCCAAAACCTGATTGACAGTGGAGAGATTGTGGTGGAACAGCCGGATTCCCCGAATGTTTAAGGCAAATCCCCTGCCAAGACATGATAGGAGGGGGAGTCAATGCGACGGAGGCAAGTGAGGCTGGGGGGCCGCCAAGGTTGAACTATGTGCAGAAAGTTGAGGAGAATGATAAATGTGATACATGACCATGGGATTGTGCGAGGGTAAACGCCCATCAAGTTGATAGGGGTAAGTACGAATAACATAGAGGGACCTATCAAGTTGACAGCTCCGAGGCCCATCATTTTTGCTGCAAGGCCACAAACTCCCTATCAGTAATCTGAAGACTGTACCCTGGAATTACGGGGGAATACCCGAGGAAGCGGCCAGTTGTGCTTCCGTGACGACCAAGGGGAACCCCTTATATCTGCCCGGGCGAGTCCTTGAGAGCCAAAAGAGAAAAAATGAAGAGGTTTCTGAGGAAAGGGCCATAGAGTTTTTGAAAAGGATGGATCACCCAGAAATGAGGGGGATCCAGATTTTAAATTGAGGAATCAACCCTAACATCAGTCATGGATTTGGTGTTGTCATCCAGTGAGCATTGCAAAACCCTGATGAAGGTTTCTGGAGGAGGCATTTGTGCCCAAAGAAATTAGTGAGGAGGGTTTTCGGGGCCCGGTTGGTAGGCACTTATTGGAAACCGATGCAATATCCTTTACAGATGAGGACATTCCCAAAGAGGGAAGGGGGGCACCGAAAACCGCTACACATTGCAGTAATCTCCTCAGGATATGTCATGAATGGGGTACTGATCGACGGATGGGATCGGCATTGGAATATATGTCCTCTCAGTACGCTGAAGAAATATGAACATCAGTCCCAAGCGCCTGCGGGCCAGTCATGTGGTGGTTCGGGCTTTTGACGGATCCCGGAGGGACACCATCGGAGAGATAGAATTGCCAGTGGAGATAGGACCCTGTACTTTTGATATCTCCTTCCAAGTCCTGGATATCACGGCAAGCTACAACCTGCTGTTAGGGAGGGCCGTGGATACACATGGCCGGGGGCAGTTCCCTCCATCGCTTCCACCAACAAATCAAGTTGATCATCGATGGGAATCTGGTAACAATCTCGGCCGAATGTGATGACCCTTCTCCTCCCAGGAGTGGCCTACCAGTAATCAATGTGGATGATGAGTCAGCGGCGCCTGCCAGCTTTCAAAGCACTAGAGATTAGCACTCCCCATTATAGATGCCTGGGAGCTCTAGCTGTGAAACCAAGGGGTCTCTCCGGAACTCACCTTTGTGGCAAAGGAAATGATTTAAAATGAACTTCCAACCTGGACAGGGATTAGGGAAGAGCAGTCAGGGAATCACCAAGCCCATCCACCTACCACACAGCAGATAGGCAAATGCAGGATGGGGGATACCATGTGGGCGCAGTACGGGGACACCGTCAGGGTGCTACTCCGATTCGACTAATTGGCAGTTCCAGCGACCAAAGCCAACAATGAGCAGGGGATCAGCGGACCTGTGATTGGGGCAGGGAATGAAGAGTTAACCCCCACACATAGTGAGGTCGGCCCGGAGGGAAAGTTTCCTGCAGGAGGTCGCAAAAGAGTTTGAAACCAAATGCTACATCCCCGGACAATCAACAAGCAGTAAGGAGGGGACGAATATTATCATACCACCACCGGGAGCCCAACAAGTTGTGCCTGTCATCGATTGGGCAGGACTGATTATTTCCTGGAGAGGGTATGGAGGAGAACTCAGGCGACGTATCCGTAATCATCGGGGAGGTGTCCGATGTGAGGACCTCTTTCATCCAGCGCATTTTCAGCTGACCTGACCATCGACAATTGGACCCAGAAACCAGTGATATCCAAACAGGGGTAAAGCTCGACGTCAGGGTGATTGACCCCCGATGATGGGGGGAATGAAGAAGTTTATTTTTGTTGTTGTTTTATTTCTGCATCATTATGTCGTTTCTTCTTGTTATTTGAAAATGCGATCATCGTGAAAAAATGATTTATATATGACAAGTATTTTGTTTCATGTCAGGTGTACCAATTTGAGTAATCCTTGCCTAACAAACGGTCTTTCAAATTTGAATGATGATTATGATTTTGACATTGAGCTGGATTTCGATTTAATGGGCATTGAACAAGATGAGACAGATTACGACGACGCACCTGACGAGATCAAGGGATGGGTCGAGGATAAACCCAAACCCAACTTGGACCAAACCATCACCATTGATATTGGTACCCCTGACCAGCCAAAGGAACTCAAGATAGGGACGGACCTTACCCCCAGCCAAAAAGCCGAAACGACTGAGTTGCTTAAACAATATGAGGATGTCTTCGCCTGGTCTCATGAGGATATGATTGGCCTGTCCACCGACATTGTGGTACACCGATTACCCATCAAGGAGGGCTTCAGGCCTGTCAAGCAGAAACTAAGAAAGTTGAAACCTGAGTGGAGCTTAAAAGTGAAGGAAGAGATCATCAAGCAGTTCAGGGCGGGAATCATTATGGTGTCCACTTACCCGGAATGGCTATCCAATGTAGTCCCAGTAGCTAAGCCTGGAGGAAAGGTGAGGGTATGCGTGGACTACAGAGATCTAAACAAGGCCAGCCTCAAGGATAACTTCCCGGTGCCTTTCATACACATCCTGGTGGATAACACAGCCCGATACGTAATGTACTCTTTTGTGGATTGCTTCGCAGGATATCATCAGATAATGGTGGCGGAGGAAGATCGGGAAAAGACCGCATTCATCACCCCCTGGGGCACTTTCTGCTATAGACGACTGGCTTTTTGGCCTCACAAACGCGGGGGGGGCTAACTTATCAGAGAGCCATGATGGCCTTGTTCCACGATATGATGCACAAGGAGATAGAGGTCTACGTGGACGACATTATTGTGAAATCGAAGGTAGAGTCCGATCATATAACTCATCTCAAAAAGCTATTCGATCGGCTCAGGAAGTATAATTTGAAACTCAATCCAGCCAAGTGTGCTTTCGGAGTACAGTCGGGCAAGCTCTTGGGTTTCCTGGTTAGTGATCGAGGCATTGAGTTGGATCCAGCAAAGATTAAGGCCATTGTGGATATGCCAGCACCTCGCACAGAGAAGGAGATAAGGGGATTCCTCGGAAGGATAAACTTTATCAGCCGTTTTATATCCCACTTGACGACTACATGTGAGCCCATTTTCAAACTGTTAAGAAAAGGGGTTTCACAGGAGTGGAATGAGCAATGTCAGAGGGCGTTTCAGACCATTAAGAAACAATTGACGGAGGCACCAGTGCTGGTACCCCCGAGGGATGGGATCCCTCTGTTTATGTATATATCGGTAAATGCCATCGCGATGGGATGTATGTTGGGACAGAAAAATGAGGCGGGAAAAGAGCAGGCCATCTATTACCTCAGCAAAAGATTTAGCCAATGTGAGCAGAATTACACTCCCATTGAGAGGACCTGTTGTGCTCTGGCCTGGGCTGCAGGGAGATTACAGCACTACCTCCATGGGCATACAACGTACCTGATATCAAGAATGGATCCCCCTGAAATATATTTTCGAAAGGCCCCATGCTGAATTGTCGACTAATCAAGATGGCAGTTAATTTTACAACAGTTTGACATGGTGTACGTGACCCAGAAGGCCATGAAAGGGCAGGGAATTGCAGATCAGTTGGCAGAAGCCCCGGCAGGAGGGGATGGAGCCATTAGAAACTCCTCTCCCGGGCGAGGATATATTTTGGGTATCGCGCGAAAAATGTGATGACGAGGGACAATTCTGGAAGCTGTATTTTGATGGTGCCATGAATGCCGAGGGGGCAGGAGCCGGAGCGGTCCTAGTCTCTATCACCGGAGAACAATACCCCGTGGCCACTAAACTTCGTTTCAGCAATTCGAACAACACCGCTGAATACGAGGGGTGTATCTTGGGACTCCGATTGGCCCGTGACATGGGAGTAAAAAGACTAGCGGTGTTCGGGGATTCAGAATTGGTAATCAGACAAGCAATCGGGGTATACAACACTAGGGAGCTTCAGTTACTTCCATACCATCGTTGTGTCACCCAGCTTATGCAAGAGTTCGAGGATATCGCCTTCCGCCATATTCCTCGGGGACGGAATGATTTTGCCGATGCATTGGCAACTTTGGCTTCCTTAGTCCACGTGATCAAGAGTAGGGACAGTCCACAGATTGAGATCACCGTACAGAATGCCCCGGCATATGAGGAAAATGTGGCAGTGTTATCAAACGAGGTGGTGTTGACGAGGCAACCCTGGTATCACGACATAAGGGAATATCTGAGAGACAGATCCCTTCCCGATCAGGCAAATCGGACTGAAAGGATGAGAATTCAAAAGATGGCGATGAAGTTTTACCTGAGTGGCGATTCACTTTACAAAAGGGATGCCGGGTTGGGACTGTTGCAATGCGTGGACGAAACGCAATCCCAAAGGATTATGAATGAAATCCATGGCGGGGTGTGTGGGCCACATATGAGTGGACCGATGTTGGCCAAAAAGATCTTGAGGACAGGGCATTATTGGTTAACGCTGAAAGCCGATTGCGATGAACATGTCAAACGGTGTTATCAATGCCAGGCGCACGGTAATGTGATCCATACACCTCCAAATGAACTGCACTGTATGACCTCCCCCTGGCCATTTTCAATGTGGGGAATGGATGTAATCGGACCAATAGAGCCCAAAGCAAGCAACGGGCACCGATTCATCTTCGTCATGATCGATTATTTCACCAAATGGGTAGAAGCAGCCTCTTTCCCCAGGGTCACTCAGGAGGTCATCGTCAGCTTCATCAGGAATAATGTCATTTGCCGATATGGGCAACCTGAGGTTGTAGTCTCCGACAATGCCAAGAATTTAAACAACGCCCTCATGAAAGGACTGTGTGACCAGTTCAAGATTAAGCATCTCAATTCCGTCATTTACCGTCCCAAAATGAATGGGGCAGTGGAGGCGGCCAATAAGAACATCAAGAAGATCATGGCAAAAATGTCTGCTAATCATCGGGGATGGCCAGATCTGTTACCCCTCACCTTGCTGGCATACCGAACATCAACGCGTACTTCTACCGGGGCAACCCCTTACGCTTTGGTGTATGGAATGGAGGCTGTTCTACCAGTCGAGGTTGAGATGGCGTCCCTCAGAATAGTGATCGACGCTCAGATAAGCGAAGCGGATTGGATGCAAAGTCGATATGACCAATTGGCCCTGATTGATGAAAGGAGGGTGGCTGCCATTTGGCATGGTCCAGCTATATCAACAGAGGATCTCTCGATCGTACGATAAAAAGATAAGACTTCGGAAGTTCAAGGAAAACGATTTGGTGTTGAAAAGAATCATGCCTTGTCAAGACGAGGCCAAGGGGAAGTTTGCCCCGAACTGGGAAGGGCCATTTGTGATCAAGAAAGTACTATCCGGAGGGGCCCTCATATTGCAAGAAATGGATGGTGAGGTATTTCCACAACCCCTCAATTCTGACTCGGTGAAGCGGTTCTACGCTTAAATCATCAGTTCCTTTTTCCCCTGACAGCGAACTACGTAGGACCTGATCTCCCAACTTGTGGGGGTACGTAGGCAGCCATCATGGCGCGGTCCGATCCTTTAAAAAAATAATCCTTTCCCTAACCAAAACCAATTTTCGATAGCCAGATAAAACCTTCCTACACCCTCAAAACCTTCCCGAGACCAACTGCCTAACCAGTTTCATCCCAGAATACATACCCTGACCCAACCCAAACAGTTATCCAAAATCTGAGATTCAATCCGACGAAATCAAAAGGTGTGCGGCAATATCTGTCAAATCTCCATCAAGTCTTGAGGAAAGAGAGAAGGCGAAATGTCAAAATCATGGTCAGTTGGATAAAATGATGATCTAATGGAGGGCAATGATACGACAAAAGGGGAAAATGGCTAAATTTAAATGCATGTCTATATATATAAGTCGTTTTATTACAAGATTTCTCTTTCAATAACTGATGAAACCAACATAGTCTATGCAGGAAATAAAATAATCTACAAATCTGAAACTAGCCGAAGCAGGATGGACAGGGTGGTGGATAGATCTGAAGCATCAGCATCTCCTGCAATCTGCTGCCCCATCATATCAATACGATCCAGTAAAGCAGTAGCTCGGCTGACAGTCCCAAAATGGGCATCTACCACTGCCCTGGTCTGAAATATAATGGCCTCTCTATCAGCAATGGCAGCATCTCTAGCCCGAATGGCCTCATCTCTCTCGGCAAGGGCGGCATCCCTCTCGGTTTCAGTAGTAATCAGGGCCAGGCGGAGTCGGGAATCCTCAGCGACCCGACTCGGGGCAGAATCGGCTGAAATGGAATGGTCTGTGGTATTTTCTGTGAAGATCACTCCAGAGTCATCAAAGGCCCCAGTCCGACTCAAACTAGCTGAATCCAGGTCTCCACGCAACCACTGTACGTAGGCAAATGTCTGGATGTGACAGCTTTCACTATATTCGGCAAAGATCCTGCAATCCCAAAGCTCGTATACCTGCAGTAGATCCCTCTCTGTACAGGATGATATAAGGAATCGGTATGCGGTTGCACCCGCGAAGGGGTGTAAATCCTGTGTCTGATCAAACTGCCCCATAACCGCCAGGGGATGATAGGTCGTCACGCCCCTCAAACCAGCAATGGGGATGAAATCCAGGTTATGCACATGAGTCAAGAAGCTCATGAAGGAGCAATAGCCCGAGTAGAACCAATAGATGAAAGGGGTCCTCAATGACAGACAAAAAGGATACCCAGGAGGTCACATCAGTACAGCTCACGGGACGAAACGAAAACTGCGCGGCTATGTTGTGACTGAAACAAAACCCTTGGCGGCAGGAAGTGGCCGATGGAACTAAGATGGACATCATGAACCACACATACAGCAAAGTCGAACTCCTCTGAAGAATCTTCCTCGGAAGGACTGGCAAATATGTGGCCGACATATAGGTGTCCGCCAATATCATGGGGAGAATGGTGTGATCCTCCTGAAGGGCCCTAATGGCCGCAACAATCCGCATGTCCAAATTGACCGGATCCTGCAGGCAAATACAAAACTGAGATGACACAGGCCATCAGGAACGCCCACTCTCAAGGCATCCCAGCGCTCCTCGGACACGGAAAAATCACCGAGGCAAAGGAACGGGAAGCTGTCAGGTGAGCCCCAAACTCGGTCAAATCAACGAATTGAAGAGGAACCATTATGGTCTGATGTGATACCGTACATAAGACTAGCCCTCCGCAGAACACGGTTAAAAGTCAAGAAATTGACGGCCGGCATGGAACCAACGGTAAACCCTAAGCACAAGGGACCACATCCGAAACGGCAAAGCCGGATTGAGTAGCGAGCATACTGACTCCTCAAGGGTGGGGGGTCAAGCTCTACTGTCCCAAAACCTAAACATCACCTGACGGGCAGGGGCCCAACAGCCTCAGAAGACCATCACCACAAAGCCCGCTGGCACCCGGAGGAAGGCTTTAATATAGGGACCAAGATGTCCCCAAATAGACCATCTACGATAACCCCTATTCTTGACTGGCCCCCCCTGCAGTAAGACTGTCCAACCAGCGGAAGAGGCTGCCAATCAACCCTGTGGGAGGAATGGAATCCAAACTCAAAACCACGCAAAAACCATCCGAGGAACGACATCTGTGAAAAATAGTATCAAAAAAAGACTGTACAGGGGTCATTCTCTATCCATAAATAAAGAGAGCATAGCATCATACAGTTAATAAATGAAACCAGGTGAATCCCATAAACAATTGAAAAGAACAACTGTGGCATAAATAAATAAATGAGTTCAGTAACATAGTAGCATAAATGAAAAAGAAATCTATAGCAGGTGCCACGGATACAAAAGGCCCTATTGTTTCCCTATCCTGGTCTAAATAAAATCAGTATCATACATATGAAAGCAGGATCCTCGAACTAGATCCCCCTTGAGAGATCGTCGAGCTCGGGAAAGGAACCCAAAGTTCATATCAGGAGATGTAGGGATGGCGCTGTTGGCATCCAGATTGAACTACGGGCCTTCATCATAACCTGCAACACGTCAGGATCGTAGGTGTAAGCCTCCTCACCTGGGGCCCGGCCCAATCCTCGAAAAAACAGCGACAACTGATCTACCTGACGGGTCAATGAGGCGATCTGCTCAGCGAGGGTAAGGGTCCGAACACAGGCAGCCCAATCGGGTACATACGTCACCGAGCCTAGGAAATCCCCCCCATGTCTCCAAGGAAGAAAGTGGGCCCGAGTCTGGGGACCGCATGTAACGGGGCCACCCCACCATGAACGGAATGCATCACTCGTAGTGGGACCTGTGGAAAGCATCACGACCATCCTCCCCGGCAAGCATGGATCTCTCTGACGGCTGAGAATCCAGCGGCCAGAAAAGCTAGTGAAAAGAAAGGGGAGTGCGGGGATGGCGGATCTCTCCTGTGACGCATCTGAATGGCGCGCTCTCCCAGATACACTCACCCAGCCTCCAACACTCTGCAAAGTGAGGCGCCGGGTTGGAAAGCTCGCACTCCGGGCCGGAAGGATGTGCCCGTCCGCAAACCACCCCAGTCGAGATGAATCGATATGTAGGGAATCCAGGCGACGTCGGCAGTCCGTGATCAACTCCAGCTGAATACGACAATGTGGCAAAGCAGCCCGACATGGGGAACCTCCTCCAGAGTACAGAGTGATGCCAACGCCCCAGGACCCCGAGGATAAGGGTGACCGGGCCCCAGATAGTGATAGGCCTCAGACATGGCAGCCGCTCGTAAGCCCAGCACAGTGAATAGAAACAAGAACAGGGCAAGAAGGTCACTATCAAATACAGACAAGAGATGAAAGGAAAAGAAATACAGTAAGAGAGAGGAGAGGAGGGGAATCACCAACAGAAAATGGTAGAAGCCGAGCCAGGCATCAGTCTAGTCCCTCTGAGCGTAGACGCATGCCGTGGAGGGAAATAGGCAAAGGGTGAATGACCCCCAGTCATAATCCGACCGATGCGGTCCACATCTCTGACCGCATCCTACGACGCTGAAATGAATGGTGGAGGAGTTGTTTCCCCAGAAAACAACCCCTCATGATGGGACAGGAAACAGGCGTCGTCGCAGAATGTACCCCTGGTGCCCCGGATCTGCTGGAATAGGCAGCGCATAGAGAACCCCACGACTGGGCATCGACTGCCAAGTGCACCTGATCGGTCGGATACTGCGGGCATTAAAGACCCGGTCCCTCAGTCAGCGAAGCCCAGCAAAGCTCGAACCTCCACAGGAGTGATATCAAGATCCAAGGGGGACGCGGGAAAAAACCCGGTAAAC